>VWZE01008295.1:151360-318840 GCA_013396675.1 Eubucco bourcierii
TTTTTTAAAACAGAGAAATCTTCAGACAAATTCAAAGCAGAGGTTATCTGCTTATAGCAAGTCATTGCTGTGAATTACAGGTGACTAATATTGTTTGCAGTCATGTTCTGGAGTTTCATTGCAGATTTAATTTGTCACACTGAAGATGTTCTCCTGGATTTTAAGAATCAAACTTAGCTACTTCAGTATAATGTAAGCATTTAATTAACAGTTGAAACATGGTTGGAAGGAAAGTAGTTTTGGTGGAAGTTCAAGATGGATAATTGCTCACCTCCAGCTCAAGTAATCACTAGATCTATTTTTGTTGTTGTTTAATCCTACTGTGTTGCCAGTAATATACTTTGCCTTTGACTACACAGTCATTTGAAATTTTAATGGCAGGTGAAGTTTAAAAAAAAAAAAAAAATTTCAGAGGGGCCTGTTAATTCAGTTTGTTTTTAGGTAATCTTGGAAACAAAGAGCGGAGGGTCCATCTCTGTTTTGTCTGATTAATTGTGACTTACAGATGACTCCCAAGTAAAATACTGTTACTGACTTGAAATGTCTTATTTGTCACTAGTAAGTGTAAGTAGTTCCAGTGTTCTTGGCCTTTTTTTCTTTTTAATTCAGCACAGTTTTGAAATAATGATTGCATTGTTAATGCTATTAAACTTGCTGGGTTTGGAAGGGAAAAAAACACCAGAAATGTGACTTCTGCAGTCTCCTGCAAAACACACATTTTTAACATCTGGGGAAATTAAATTATTAACGTTAGGTTATACTTCTGTCTGTAGTGAAGACATCTTTCTTTCTACAGATATAAGTGCCACAAAGCAGGGAATTACTGTGCAGTAAGATAACTGTTCTGCTTGCTATTTTTAATGCTTCCTTGGAAGCCTTGTTCACAGTTCAAATGTTTAAGTTCTCAAGCAGGAGGTAATAGCAGTGGGAAGTGTGTTTTTGTTTTTTTGGTTCTTGACAGACTTGCATACATACTTGTGTCTGTACAAACCAACTGTCATTTTGTTAGATGAATAAAATGGGGGTTGGGGGAAAATGGTGATGGTTTTTTGTTTGTTTTTTTGTTCATGTCCAGAAAGTAGCTCTCCATTCAGTGTCATAATACACAGAGGAATGGGATCAGGAAGGTTTTAGATTCTCCCATTAAATACACACAGATCAAACCAGTTCAGTTAAGTCTTTTACAGCTACCTTCGTGGTGCATGGACTGTTATTCTCCAGTACATAAAGTTCATGATTTTAAATTGTTTTCATTTGATGCTTGTCAGATTTTCCTGGACTGCAGTTGAAAGCATTGTGAGGATACATTACTAGGTAAATAATAACATTTATGGTACTGGACTTAAAAAAATACCTTTTGTGTAGGGTATAGCAGCAGTTGTTGACAGGGCTCTTGTGTACAGCTTTTGGACAGGCAGGATTCCAGACAGATGTAACTGATACAGCTGAAAAAAAGCAGGCTGGCTTCTGGGTACAGTGTAGCTCTGAAGAAGTTTGTTTTGTTTCTGAATTTCTTGGTTGTGCTTTGTCTGTTAGCATTTAAGGTCACAAAGATCCTGACATCCTGGTCTTGAGCGTTCAGAGACAATGCCCTGTTCATTTAGACAAACCATATATTTTGTATTTTAGTAATTGCTTTTAATTTTGGTTTTGTGGAAGTAGATTTGTGAATCATAAGATGCCATTAGCATAAGAACAGCATTTCTAAGTCAGAGCAAAGATGAATCTAGTCCATTATCTGCCTCAAAGAGCAGTCAGCAGCAGATGCAAAAGGATGTGATGCCCTTGTTTTTTCTTTTCAATCTCAAAGTTGATTTTTTTTTTTTTTTAAATTACAACCATTTACTCTTTGCAAACCCTCACAAACTTTTCGTATCCACAGCATCCTTAGGAAATGAGTTTCACAATGCTGTTAAAACATTGGAGAAAATACCTTTTTGCTGAGTTCTTTGAACTTGACACCCTGGTAATTTCATTTGATGCAACTTAAGTTAGCTCTGTTAAGAGACTGTAAATAATTATTCCATTCTATCGTTTGTTTTGAAGACTTCTTTGCACTTCTAAGTATTGCAGCTCTAACAGTAAACCACACAGAGTATGTTTTACTTTTAATCCTAAATCTGAGTCTCTGTGGCTGCAAACTAAAAAATTGTGTTCTTGTGCCTTCCCTTGTGGTGTATAAGGACTGAAACAGTGTTTTCGGTTGGGTCTTATGGTCTGAATGTACAAAGTGGAGTTCATACTGTGTTTTAAGTAGCAAAAAGTAGATGGAACCCAGTAGATGCTGAACAAGCACCAAGTCTATCTATTCATTAATTCCTTGGAAAAGTTTATTGTATTCAGCATCACACAGAGCAGAAAATAGTGCAACAGATTGTAGCAAACCTAATGTATCACTGAATGTCATCTTACTGCAGTTACTTAAATTCTATGCAAAGCTATGATTGCTGTGTAACTTAGAGCTGTGGCTGCTCATATGCTCAGGGAAATCATTTCTCACTGGCAACAACTGAGGTTTAGCATAACAGTTGAGGTGAAGGGACCATAACATCTCAGGTAGTGTTTCTTGGTAATTTAGGAAGAATGTTCTTTTGGTTTTGTCTTGTAGTTTCTGTTCTAAGTATTTTCTGTGTGAACAGAAGCTTTAGATACTTGAAGTAAAACAAAACACTTCGTTCAAGGAATATACTTGCAAGTGTAGATTAGTACATTAGGCTGGATTGGCACCTGTTTTTCCCTTTTCTTCACAGCACCTTTGATAGATACAGTTACTCATAGGGAAGACAGCCGGCTGAAATGTTTTCAAGACCTTAATGATTGATGTGCATTCAGAGCAGTATTTTGGAGCTCCACACTGCTTGTATTAAAAACCATGAATTACTTACAAACGATCTCTAAGCATAAAGCTGAGAAGCGTTGGACTTGGCTATGACTCATGAATCAGTCTCCAGAAACTTTGTTTACTTTCTTTAGCAGACACTGTGTCCCATGCCATAATGACTAACAAGGTTAACTGAGCTATGTTTATAGGTGGTTTTTTGGCTACTTTAAAGTCGGATTTGCAAATGTCAAGCTCAGTAGCAGTAGTGTTCTCACATAAGCAGATCTGATTGAAAAGGAATGTGGGAGGAAGGAGGCAGAGTGTGTATTATTTGAAATCAAAACAGAGATGAATGTGCAGTTTCTATAGTCATAATTTCTGTTTCTGTCATCTCGTTTTTTACCTATTTCTCTCTCTCAGTTACACACCTTAAGAGTGGTGTGTTTTTTTTTTTTACTGAAACAGTGTTGCAAGTTGTCATACACCATTCAGGTAGTTGAGGTAAAGCTTAAAACAATTTGATATGAAGATTAATTTGGACTCGACTCCCTTTTTTCTGTTGGTATGATTGGTACAAATATGAAACTTCCTTACCTAATTCCAGAGTCTTAGTGATCTTACAAATGTTCTTACATCTGTAGTTAGCTATAGGAGTAAGTACATTCTTTGTATAGTGATATGAAATACTGTAAACTGGGAAATCATCGTAGAAATTGATGGTTTCTTTATCATCTGTTAAGCTGCAGTTCTGTGACAGAAGCAAGATTAGTGTTGTTTTGGTTTAAAGGTACAACATCTGTGTTAAAAGTGTCTGCTCCAAAAATCTGTAGTTGAATGAAGTGTTGAGTTTCTTACCTTCAGTTCTCATAATGAGGTAAGAGATACATAAATGAAATTATTCTTTGCTTTGCATTGATTAAATAAAAATACTGATCTTCAATTGTGAAACACACAGTTTAAGTTAAGTTAGTAAAGAAAACAAGTTAATGTTTCATCCTTTTCACAATAAATGTGTATGGTTAATTTGCTTATAATTAGGAAATGACTTAGTCTTGTAAGTATTAGTCTTTTGTGAAGGTAGATGATGTGTTTTAGAGAATAATTCTGCTGTGGAGGAATTCAGCTGCTGTTCATTTTGGTGGTGTGCCTTGTGTGGTTTGGGTGTTTGTTTTTTTTTTTTTTCTTTTTGGGTGAGTATTTTTTAGGGTTTCTTTTGAGCATGTGTAATTATCATGCACAAAGCAAAAGATTTCCTTACTGTTATGCCTAAGCTGTTAAAAATGAGATGAATTTTTAAGCAAATAAAACAGTGCCTTTAAGACCTCTAAAATCCCATTAACTTAAGTAAAATGATTTAAAACACTGGAAATAAAATACAATTTCAAAGGAAAACAAGAGTATGTCATGTGATATGTCATGAGACTCTTGTAGCCTTTTAAGCAGTTTTCACAGGAGTCTTGTGTTTACTAATAAGCTGATGTCTTTCGTGGAACTTCATCTGGAAATCTTGGGAAGGTGGTGGTTTTATCCACTGTCTTGCTTGTTTTCATGATAAAAAGTTGATGTGTAGTGACATTTGTTTCCTGTGACTTCCTGCCTTTAAGGAGTTTTTTGACCTAGATAAAGCAGTCAGAGGGGAGGAACCATATTTATTCTGCAGCTATTCTACACTGGATGGCATAGAAAATAAATGTTACATTCTTTAGTTAAGATTTAATCGGTATTGTTTTTACCACTGCAGGATGAAGAGGATTTAGTAAGCCGTTTGAAGAGACAGTGCAATTTTTTGTAATACTTCATATTTAAAAGGACTAAAGAAGGTCTGTACACGATGGGAGTCTTTGTTTCTTCACATTTGTTTGCGTGATTCTGCAGCAGCTACTGCACGTGCTTCTCTGCTGCTCTGTCCTTCCCAGTAGTATTGCAGATCTTAAACTTTAACAAAGCAGAATCTTCACGTAGACTACAGTTGAGTGCGAGTAAAATTTTCAATACTTAAAATTTCAGAAAATGTTAATGAATATTTATAGGAACATTTTTGTTTATCCATGTTCACCAAATAAGATGAAAAATACGAGCAGATTGACAAACAGTTACGTCCTTGCTAAGCTAAGCGTTCCTGGTGACTTCAGCAAGGCAGCTGATGTGGATACAGATGCATATGGGATTGAGCACTTGTAGAATTAGAGCTGTAAAGTAAGAAAGCCAGAGATGTGTCATTGTTGTACTTGATGAAGTGGAACAATGTCAGTATAAGTCGCCTGGAATTAATTTTAATTCCATATTAATTTAAGGTTTTACATAAAGAATTTTGGAAAAGACCTTCAGCCAAACCCCCGCTGAAATCGGAAATGACTTCACTGTCAGATTGGACTACTCAGCACCTTGTCCATTTGAATTCTGAATATCTCCAGGCATGATGATAGCTGTAACTATAAAATGCTTCATAGAAGTGGAATGCTGTATTGAAAAAGTATTATCTGTGTTGCCAGTCCTCACAAGTAATTGGGACAAACAATAGACGCGGTCAATGCATTTAAATAAATAAAAATAATCTCAAAAGGTGTAGAAACTGCTGAGTGGGAAGCTGTTCTAAAAATTACTGTTGGAGTCCATTTGAGAGTCATAGGATGGTCTGGATTGGAAGAGCCCCTTAAAGGTCATCTTGTCCTACCCCCTTCACTGAGCACAGACATTTTCAACTGAATGAGACTGCTCAGAGGCCCAAACTTGACCTGCAGTGTTTCTGTTTCTCCATGGTGGAGCATCTGACAGCTGTCTGGGAAACCTAGTCTAGTGTCTCACCATGCTCATGGTAAAAAAAATTTTTCCTTCTATCTAGTCTGAATTTCCCTCTTCTTAAAACTGTCATCCTTTGCCCTGTCACAACAGGCCCTGCTAAAACATCTGTCCTCAGCTTTCTTACAGGCTGCTTTAGGTACTGAAAGGCCACTAGAAGATCATCCTAGAGCCTTCTCCACTCTGAACAAGCCCACCTCTCTCAGCTAGTCCTCACAGCAGAGGGGTTTCAGGCCTCAAATGATTTCTGTGACCTGCTCTGGACCTGCTCCAACAAACCCATCCTCCAGAGCAGGACCCAGCACTGCAGGTGGGATCTCAGCAGTGGGGCAGAATCTTACTGCTCCATCTGCTGCCCATGCTGCTGGGGATGCACACTGAGCATCGTCTGAGTGCACGTTGCCGGCTTATGTCCAACTTTTCACCCACCAGCCCCTCAAAGTCCTTCTCTACATCCCCCAGCCTGTGTTGATACTGGGAGTTGCCCTGACCTGAGTGCAGAGAAATCTTCAGATGCCTGTTCTGAGATGCTGTTTCAAAGCAGAGTGATGTGGTGATTGTGTGGAAATAGGGGAACTGAGGGGAGTACAGAGAGGTGCTAAAGAATACTGTAAAACTGAGTTTAAGAGAATGATTGCTGCAAAGATTTGGAGGCTGTAGGGAACCCCAAATAATGAGAGACCTAGGAAGTTCAGTGTATGCCTTATCAGAAAGGATCACAGAATGTCTGGGTTGGTGTATACGTGCTTTTATGGAGGTGAATTAGAGTATTGAAAGGATCATACACAGGTATAAAAACCCAGAGGCTGTAAACTAAACTCTAAAAGTTTAAACTGAGAATGTATTTTTAGCAGTGCTGGAACAGATTACTAAGAATGTTAGTATCTCTATTTAGCCATCTTCTGCTGATCACAAGTGGATACCTTCTTGGAAAAGGTGCTCCAAACAGGAGAACAAACCTTGCTGTAGTCAAACCTGGTGATTAGCTGCAGTATAGATATGACTGGATGAAATTTCATGGCTTAAGGCTACAAGAGGTATGAGTAGGTGAAGCTTCTTAGCTGTTCAGCCTTCACTTCCTCTGAAAGTCCTGTTTTAATAATCTTCTATTGTATTATAGCAAGAGACTTTCATTAGGCATTTTAACAAGAGTCAGAACTTGGCTTGGTTTTTAATTAAAATTGCTTCAAACATCTAGTTGGGCATTTGTTTATTTACACTTGCTAACAGTGTTCTTGCATGCAAATGATTCAGATGCTTTTGTTCATGATCATTTTAGTCTTCATATTGGAACACACCATAAAGATGCAGAGATAATTTTCATACAATATATGGTGATTTTTGGGGACATTGTTGTTCTTCAAATAAATCTTAGATGTAGCTCATGAGGTATAAGCCTCAGGTGTTGATAAGAAGTCAGGTTAGCATCTAACAGAGTATTTACATTTTGAACAGAATAAATTCATGTTTTGTAAATCTCTTGAATGAAAATGAATGTGTGATTTTGGTTCAGAGATTATATGGATGAACTAATGTGTTGGTAGAAGTTGCTTTTAAATTCTGATTTATTTTTTTTAATTATTTTTTTTTTAATTAACGTTTCACAGTATGGGAGCAGATAATTTGTTTACCTTTTAAATTTTTTTTTCCTATCTTCCTGTTTTTCCTGTCACAGCTGGCAAAAAGAGAGTTTAACTTCCACTGAAACATCGATTGCCTCAAAGTATACCTAAAATGTTAGTATCCTAGCACTGTGTGGGAGACATTATTTTACTACACGGAAGGTAGAAGTCTGGTTTATTTATGAAGATAGGATCATGTAATTATCAGAGTGGGTAGGGTGGGCATTGGTTTGGATTTTTTGTTTATGTTGTTTGGTTTTTGTTTTTTTTTTTTTTTTTTTTTTTTTTGGTGGTTTTTTTTTTTTAGACTATGTGAGGGGGAAAAAAAGTATTTATGACTTTTTATTGTCCTGTGGTTGTATTTGGGGTGTTCCAGGCAGAATATAATTTGAGCAGACAAGGCATATCCAGACAGTTTATATACTTTAGCAGTAGGCAGGCTTGTTGGTTACAGTATCAATGCAGTGAACACCCAAGGAAAGCAGCTGGACAGTATAAATGATGGCAACTGACTCTTAAAGGAAAGAATTTCCCTCCTTAGGTAATATTGCTGTCTTCTGGTCTTTCTAGATAGGTGAAGAAGGCCTGAGTAGCAATGAGGGGAGACAGAGACTTAAACAAGATTAAAAGGAGTAAGGCTTAGACAAGAGAAGGGAGAATGCACTCATGCCAAATTCTGTGTGGGCATAAATTCAGATTTGAACTAAAACAAACTGATTATTCAAGCAAAAAAAACCTGTCAGAATAAGTGTAGTTTTAGCATCATACCATGTGCAGATTACAAAAATGGAAGAGGAGAATTTGGTTATTACATGGGAAAGATGAAGACATAGGCCAATGTATTTTGCTTTAGATCCTGGGCAGGCTGTTAGCGGTGATTGTAGCTGTGTGAAGAGAAAGATTTGTTGGGAGCTTTGAAAAAAGATTGGAAAAAGTGAAAGATCATCCCAAGTTGTAAGAACTGAGTACAAAGTAATGCAATTGCTGTCCTTACAGGATGTAAGGAGGCTCTAACTTTGATATTTGATGTGGAAACGTGATGCAAAGGAATCTGAGGTCTTACTTTTTAGGAACATGGCTGTGCTTTCATGAGCCTCTGAGCTCATCTAATGTTTCACTGCTGCTGAAATGGAGCATGTGAGGTGAAGGTCTTGTTTTCTGCAGTGCTCCCAACTGCAAGTTGTGCTGGCCTTGAAGTTCATCAGGTGTTCCATGAGCTGCTGATATCTGCTGTTTTTACAACTTCTTGGTGGTTTTCTGCTGTTGCATTGAAGTGGCTCATGGAGAGGTCTGGCAGGCAGTGGAGCTTGCACACGTGGTAGTGTAGTAGGTAGTGGGCTTGTACAGACTTTCAGCAACAGTTAGCTTGCTGTGTCTTGTGGAACCATACATTAAGGAATTGTAGTTCTAAGAACTCTTATGCTCATTGAAATAAACATAGAAAAGTAAAGAAAGTTCCCAACAAGGAGAAAAAGTTCCAAATCGGGAGAAGACCAAAAATAATTTTGATATATTGAAGAAAAATTGCAATGTTACCCCCAAATGTTCAAATCCTTAAAGTTCTTAAGACAGCATGTTTTGTGAGAAAGACTGTGAAGTATTTCAGTAAAAGGTAATAAAAAAGCATGAAGCTAAGTAGAGGGGATACTGTGGTGATTCAGTTGTGACATACCTTTAGTTAAAATATGTGCTTTCTGGCCCCTTTTGGAAGATCTCTGCATATACACAATTATATCAAGAAAAACACTACAGAAACAGAGATAAAATTTCCTTCTCTGTGGATCATTTTGTAGCAGAGGACAAACTTAATGTATGGACTTCATTCCATATGCTGAGTCATAGTATCTCCTGCTCAAAGGTGGACTTTGCCGCATAGGTCATGAGTCCCGTTGGTGCTTTAGGTGTATTTCAGGTCACAGATTCATGAGGAGATAGAACATTAAGGATGTAGAAGAGGTGGATGGCTGTTGTTTAAAATTGTGTATGTTGGTTTTGTTTGTAGTCCTGTCTCCTATCTCCCTGTCCCCTCCTCCCCAGCAAAAGCCCTTTTATCTCAAAAAGCACACTTCTTTACCTTTAAGACAGGTGTCTAACTAGAGTTTATGCAGCATCCTATCCATCTGCCTTAAATAAAAAATACTTTGAAGAAAATGGTAAAATCCTATCTGGTCTTTATGTGTTATTTATGGGGGTGCACGTGTTCATAGCATATTGTCAGGAAATATATAGATCTACTGAAGGTGACTCTGCAGGCAGATCAGATGTGATTTGGATGTCCTGTGGTATCTTCTGAGGGTATCTGCTTGATAGGGTACAGAAACATCTCCAAAAAAAGTTGTCATTTGAGAGACAGCTTTTAGTTTCCCTTTTCTGTGCAGAAGGGTAAAAAACCACACTGCCTTTTAAGGCAGATACATTAGAAGTCAATAAATAAGCTTAGTTGGTCCAACCTTCCACAGCTGCTTAAGTAGCAGAGCTGAAGGGAGCTCCCTGTTCACAGGAGACAAGATGAAACATTTCAGAAAGAAACCGAGAAGTTGTAGGAGGAGCAGGTTGTAACAAAAAGTGCCCTTCATTTCCAGTGCTGTGTTTGGTGGATTTGGATGCTAGGAATGTTGGAGTTAATGGCAGAAATTACCATCAATGAAAATTATGTTTATGGCTTCTACGGTTACAAGCACTACCTAACATACTGAGCAAGGATGTGTTAAAGGAAGCAAGGTGTTTCCTTCCTTACACGTGTGAATATTCTGGGTGTGGCTGGGCTAGGTTCAGATAAGATTGCTAGGTGTGCTGCTGAAAGATCAGCTTATATGGTCATTGGTTGTGACTTGTTTTGGAGTAACCATGAAGCACCTCTGTGTGTGTGTGTATCTGACCCAGGATGTTCTTTTATTGTGTGGCTTTGGTCCTTTCTGTCCTATTATCTTACTAAATGTCTTCACTTTCTAGTAGCATTAGGAACTGCAAGCCAAAGGACAAACTGTTGATGCTCTCTAAACATAAAAACATTGCTTTGAAGAGTGCAATCTGTTCTTAAGTGATTTTAATAAAATCACTAGATTGGGAAATAAAATTCTCCTAGAATGATGGAATTCATTCTCATGCAGTCTTATTTCCAGTGATGCTATGAAGGGTTAGAGTACACCTTTTTCCTGGCAGCACTTTTGTAGCTGCATCACTGAGTTGAAGAATAAATTCAGTAGTTTGTTACCCTCTACTCTGAAGATGCCTTCTCAAACGCAGAAGTGAAGTTGAGGGTGGGGCTCTACAGTTTGTGGTTGATGATAGTATTATTCATTCAACTTTCTAGGTATTGATAATCACTGCAGACATTCTGGGCTTGGAAACCACAGTGTGTTTGTCAGTTGAAATGTTCAGATGACAGGCAAGTTTAGCAACAGGAAAGAGATGTAATAGGTAAAAACCACAGTAGGACTTCAGTTGTTGAACTTCAGTCTTGAATTGAAATTTAAGCCTTTGTTTTTAAAACTTTTCCTGATATAGGTTTGTCCATAAAGCTGAGAAGTGCAACTAGTCTGTACTATCAGCAAATTCCAGAGCCGTTTAACAGTGCTCAAATGCCTTGTGAACCCTGGCAAGGCAAAATAACTTTGTGCAGTGCATGGTACAAAGTTGTCATTGCTTGCCTGTTTTGTTACTCAGCTCTCAGTTAGCTGCATCCCTTCTCTTTTTGCATTCTCCTGAAGGAGTGCTGTCTTCTGAGGTGTGCTGCTGTTTGATCAGAACCACATAAGTGGCCAGAAGTCCTTGTGAGCTGATGGAACTGGAGAAGTTCTTGTGAATGGTTAAGCAGAGGAATGGGATGAGATGGAGTTAATAGTGAGCAGCAAGCTGACAACAAAACGGGCTTTTCTGGAAGTGTTTCATTTTTACTTGTCATCTTCATTTGAATACCCAATGCTATGAATGCCCAGACTTTCTGTAACAAAACTTCATTCATTATAACCAAGATTCTTACACTGTTTTGTTAAAATATAAAAAAATAATTCTCTGCTGTTTTCTCTCTTGAAGATTTTTTCTTCCTGTGGGCTAAGGTGCTGTTTTCTTTTACATTAATCTTTTCCTGAAATGCTTCATAGCATACAGGGAATATTACCTGTTTCAGATAGAAAACTTGGCACTAATAAGGGTTAGAGAAACTTGTCTGAAGCTGAAATGGGAAACCTCATTTGCAGTTGGGAGAAGAATTCAGCTCCTTCCACCTGTCTCTGCTTTAAAAATGCAAGTTAAATTCTGAAAGCAATTTGTGATCAAGTTTTTAGATTTCCTTCATGAATTTTGGCCTGTTGTGAATAGCTTTTACTGTCTGCTGCAGCAGAGGCAGCCAGAGCAATCATCTGCAAGCACACCCTAGTACACAAATGTTTACTTTTCTGTCAGTAGTGAAATAACCCTGCTTGTTTTATGGTGTGGTTATTCTGAGGTTGGAAGATTGTTGAGCCTGGAAGAGATCACTAACCCCAGCTTGCTACTTAGCTATAAATAAGTTTGGTCTGCTGTGGGCTAGTAAGTACCCAAGATTCTTACGTGAGGTTATTCACTATTATCTAAGGCTATCAGCAAAATGGGTGGTTTTATGCCTTTAAAGAAAAGAAGCATGCAAACCATGGAAAAAAAAAAGCCAGCATGTGAATGTAAATAATTCAGCCCTCAGTCAGGATAAAATAAAATTCTATGAAAGTTTTAAGTTTGAGGTATTCGTTTTAAAGTTGTGTTGGCTTAGTAGTAGCTGAGGAAAATATTACTCAGGTTTGTGTGTGCATGTTCTTTGTATTAGCTGGAATGTAGCTGAGAAGTGTGCCATAAAATAATTGAACTTCATATGAAAAGCTTAAAAGCATGGTTGTGTGGAATACGAAATAACCAGAACATGAGAGGCTGTGATCTTGAGAACTTGGAGAAGTAACAGGATAGTAAACAGGGAAAAGAGACTAAGGAATCGAATTCAGTAGTTTAATCAGAAATGTTGGTTGTAAAAAGTAGGCTTTTCTGTAGCTTTCAAAGTTAAGGAGAATCTCCAAGCCCTGCAGTGCCGGAAATCGGCATGGCAGTGTGGGAGTGTGTTGCTTACATCTTTTTGTTTGGGGAGTCTTGAGAAGGCAGAATGTATTTGGTAATTTTGGTGCTACTTTGATACCATTACTGTACTGAAATATGTTTACGTGCTTTATCTCCAGAGTAAATTGTGTCTGCGACTTTCTCTTTTTACAACAACATTTGGTATTGGGAGGATGGGGTGGCTTTCTTGTTCTCCCAGTTCGTTCTTATCTTGAAGGCCTGAATAGTTGAGGGTTAATCGCTTTCAGATAAATATAGGTAAGTACCAGGGGGGTTGGGTGCCTGTTGCAGTGACATTGCATTTCGACTTGGAGATCCCTCGGCTCTGATTAAAGAAGTGTTGGTTACTGGATGTGTTACGCTAATGCAATTTTGTCCTACTTAGGACTGTTTCGTCTTTGTGGTAGCTGCTTGTTCAAACTTTCTCCAAGAGATTTAAAGAAGAGAATATATGTGATTGCCCTGTGTTTTTATAGGGATGTTTTGTGGTAAATAAATTACTGACTGAGAACATATTGCCAGCATCTGATGCAGAGAGAGAAATCAGGCTGATCAAGTTCTTCGCTGAGCAAAGGAGACTTTTATTTTTAAATCTGAAAGGTCCTTAGATACTTGTGCTGTGGTGGTTCATGCCATCTTTAAGTCATTAGAATAACCCTCTTAACATGTTCTAAATGGAGACAGGATTTGACTTGTGCAGGTAATGATTTAGTACAAAAATATAAAGGAAAGAGAAATCACTCGAAGGGATTTAAAATACTACAGGCTGGGCATTTGAAGGGAAGTAAATATATCTAATTATAGGCACTGGTTTGAATGCAGAAGGGGGTGATAGGGTCAAAAATTTGCAGCACTGGAAGCAACTGTCTTGGTGTAGCTTCCACAGAAATGGATGTGGCTTAAGAGGGAAGGCAGGGCTGGCTGTTGCAGAAAGCTAGTATTTGAAGCTGCATGTTTGAACTCCAACAGAATATGTTTTTTTCCTCTGTGTTTTGGAGTCTTAAAACTATACCGTTACATTTCATTGTTATCTGGGCAATGGGCTGCATCATGTTGCATATTGCTATGTTTGAGGCTGTGCACATCTTCAAAGACTGTAGGTGATCTGAAGCTTAAATACAGGACATCTATCTGTAGCATAGATCTGAGCAGAAAGTGACCTCTAAAAATCACAGATCCCACGATAGTAATTTTATATAAACTGAGTGTACTGGTTTTAAAAGTTGCTTCACACTACCACTGGTTATATTTAAAACAAGCTCTTCAGATGAGTTAGTGCCAAGAAAAGCATTGTTTGGAGTATGGAGAAATAACCTGCAAGCCAGAATTAGCTTGTATTCATTTTGAGTGGCGTGTGTTTCACCAGAGCTGCCCAGATCATGTCGTCCCTGAAGGCAGCACACTTCAAATCTAAATGTTTAAGCTATTACAACATGGAACATGCTGGTGAGTGGTGCCAGTAACATACGCTGAACATATGACCAGCACATGCCCTCTCTTCAGCATAGGCCATGAATTATTTAGTTTGTGTTCCAAGCTGTTTATTTTTGGGAGGCTTTTCCCCCTCTGTCAGTGTCAAGCACTGAGCCTTTTGTTTCCTACTCCTCCCCCGTCCTTTCTACTGTTGCTATTGATCCTGTATTTGTAAAATTTTCTCCTCTATTTACCACCACACTTCACATCCCCTTGCCCCCATTTTGTGCTAGTTCTTTCAGGATGCAGTCCTTGGTAGCTCCTGTGGTAGAAACTGCAGAGACCAGTCTAAATGTATTTCAGCTTGAAATTGAGAGATGAAATGACCTTATGCTTAATCTTCTGGGACTTGGTCTATATTCGCTAGCTAGCTGTTATATCACCTCTCTGTGTGTGGTTTTTACCATTATGTTTAAGATCTGTGAAATGGTAGGTTGGTTTTTTTTTTTTTCCTCTTATCCTTTTGGCATCTTTGGTTAGATGAATGGTGTTCAACATACACTCCATAGACCTCTTTTAATCCTTACAATCAGTTTTGGTCACAGATTAAGTTTAGACTGCTCATGACTCTTCAGTTGCAGCAGCTTTATGCTGTGGATTCTCGTATACAAGGTCTGAGTGAGCACTAACCCAGACTAACAGACTGGGGAGTGCCAAGGAGCAACAGTAAATAAAACTTTAATGTACATACAAATATATTGCTTCTATAGTGCATTTTATAGGAGTTTAGGGAGCGTTACCTCTCTAAGGGGGTCAGGCTTGACACGAAATTAATTTGACTTGTTGAGCTTTTCAGAATACATCATCTCATAATTACCTGAGTGCAATGTAGGTAACATGTTTAACTTTGCGTACTTCTTTATATAGTTTATTCTCTTCAGTTTCTCCTGAGAGTGCATAGAGTTAATGGATATTCTGTTACAGAAAACTTTTACTTCTCGTGTTAAGGATATTGGTAAACTTAATTTTTTAAACATTTGCAGTAATTGAAAGTAAATTTGTCATTGTTCCTGGTTTTAAAAAGGGTGGTTTTTTAATCTTCACATCAGAGCTATACAGTAATGCAGGTTTATTAAAACAGCACTTTTCATTTCATTAAGCATGTCAGTGCATAAGATGCAGACTGTGAAGATAAACTGTAACTCACCCTTTGGTTTCAAGATTAGTTAGAAGCTACTTGGGAGTTAAGAGCTGAAAAACTGTCCTGTTCTGTCCCGCGTGTTAGCTCTGGTGTTCATGTTGCGTGCTTAAGTCAGATGAGCTTACTGGTAGGCCTGAAAAACAATCTCTTGGATGAGAAAGAGAGAGGCAGGCTCAGGATTAGTTTTCTGTCAAGTCAGAAGTGCAGTTTGTTCCATTACCAGATAAGAAGAAAGAGTAAGAGTGATAGTGTCTTCACAGTCCTTACGTAGCAGTTCTACCAGCATTTGTGCTTCTCTGCCTTTGAAAGGCCTTGGTTGCTCTTTCAGTTCCTCACCTGTCTCCCTTTGTCCAGTCACGAGATGATTTTGGGCACTGCTTCTGTGAGGAGAGCATAGTCAAAGATGCTATCCACATACTTCAGAAGAAGCAGCAACTCCAAAGGCAGTAAAAGGTGACCACTGTGGACAGTGAAGTTGGACTGGAAGAGCAACAAAACTGTACTTGAACTATTTTCAGTAGTTTCCAGAATGATCATATGATTGATGGTCCTCATTTTGCACTTCACAGAAATACCTTCAAACCCAGTTGTTTGATAACTAGTTTCTGGTAGTCTCTGCTATGCTTTGTGTTCTTTT
Source organism: Eubucco bourcierii (assembly GCA_013396675.1). Lineage (NCBI taxonomy): Eukaryota > Metazoa > Chordata > Aves > Piciformes > Ramphastidae > Eubucco > Eubucco bourcierii. Next base: position 166,936 of record VWZE01008295.1, read on the forward strand.
TTTTTCTTTAAGCAATGATCAAGACTTTAAGGGTTTCATATCACTTTTCAGGCTTTCTGTGTCAGGTGATGGTGTCCTGTCTCACTACCTTTACAGTTCTTCTGGAAAACTCACTGATTCTTGTGACACTTCCATAAAAACTGACTGTTGTTTTCTCAAGAGAGAGAACAAAACTGATTGTAAGATGTAATTTTTGTATCTGAGCTAATTAGTGCTCTTAAGGTCTTCCCAAAGCAATTCCCAATGACGATTAAAAGAGTGGTAGTTTAAAAATGTCTAAATTTATTTTTTTTTTTTACAGAAAGATGTTAAACCCCATGGTTTTCTACAGTGTTTCTAATCCTCTAAGGTGTCTGTTATCTTAGTTTTCAGCTTTTCTGACTTGAAACCTGTATGTTGTTCTCTACATATTGGCAAAGTGTACTTGTTATTAGAGTACAGGATGAGGCCATGGCCATGCCCTCCAGAGTTCTTAAAATGTCTCATAGATCTCAATATTTTAATCTTTCTTCACCTCTTAATTTTTGCTTTTATTTTTTAACAGAATCCAGACCAGGAAATACTAGTCTTTCACTTTTCCAGGAGCATGTTACCAAGATCATGAAGTAATTTGATTGATGTATGAGTTAAAAATTAGGGAAATATGCTCAAAGACATAGGAGTATTTATTGCTACTTCTGTATTTATAACTTGAATTTAGGGACTACTTTGGATACTAAGGTGAATGCCAGATTTCAGTGGTGCTTCCTGTATTAACAGACACATTTTAAAAACCCCAAACATATTCTCAGGATAAAATGGTTTTGATTATTATTGAACTAAGTCTATGTTAAGTACAATGCCTGACACTTGTGGAACATAGGCAGTGCTTTCTGTTTCTAGGGATTAGTGTTTCCTTTCAATTTAATGCATCTTCTGAAAATCTGCATCTTTCAGTTGTTGGTTGGTCTTCAAATCTAAATGGAAACTTGTTAATTTAAGTACTGTGAAAATTAGTGTTTGTAGTTCTTTTTTTATGCATCAGTATATGCATGGAGCTCATTTGCATCTTTTCAGCTTTGCTGTACAAGTGGATTCTGCAATGGAATTTTGAAGAACTCACATGACAGATGAAATTGTTCTTAAATCTGCAATCCTGCATTCCAACTGCTCTACAGAAATCTCTGCTTTTAGAGCAGTCAATACTTGTGTGTGTGAGAAATTAAAAAGTAACAGCAAATGGTCTTCTGATAGAGGGAAGGTCCGGCAAATAGATGTGTGGTGGAGGAGAGATGTGGAGTCTTTAATTGATAATTTGGAGGATTTCTTTGTGTGAGTTTTGAATAAGCCCATTCAGTGAAGAGCATTGCTCACCTGGTAAGCTGGAGAAACCTGACTTGAACATGAGGGTCAAAGTAAGACAGATTGTTTTATGTATAGATACATATATAAATGTCTCTGTGTGTGTGTCAGTGTGTGTATACATACATGTATATATAGATATGTGTGTGTATATATACACATGAAAGCTTTGGAGGAATTATCTGTGAAGGAAAGCTTTGAGAATTTCTGTTCATGGAGGGAAGTTTCATTGTCTGAGCAGTTGAGTAGAGTGTTCCTCTGTAGCTCTACAAAAGCCATGTTGGAATGGGTTGCAGCTTGGGTTTTTTGCAACATCTCAAAAGCATTTTCTAAATTTCACTGTATCAGTTTGGCTGCAGAAGAGGATGACAAGGCTGGACTCGGCATTAGTTTTTATTTTGGAAGACTTTAGCTTGTACTGCCTATGAAGTTGGTTTGGCTCTAGCATATCTCAAGGAAGGATGATGTATAAAAACCAGGGTGACTTAAAGTGAAATAGTGCATTATGTGCTGGGACCATTTTTTTTCATTTTGATGTTCTGTGTTTCGAACATGTAATGGTCTGGAAAAGCAACGTAAAAAGATCTAGAATGTGAAGCTAAACCAGAAGAAACCACTGTCAAGACATGATGGGTTTAGTATCGGGAAGCCTCAGATAGGGTTTGGTTTACACAACCAAAGTATGGGCTTTGTTGTTGTTACCCTCCTGTATGGTGTTCCTTGCTGTGAGGGACTGATCCAGTTATTGTGGACTGTGCAGCCTGTCTGTAGGGATGCAGGTGAAGTATAAAACCAAGTGGATGAGTGCATAGCAGTGCTCTTTAAGCAGGACAGGAAGTGCAAAGTGAAGATAGTACTTCCCCTATATTTCCCTCACCAAAGCAGTTTGATTCTTTAAAAACAAACAAACAAAAAACCCCACAAGTATTTGGTGGCGTTTTTTTGCCAGTGAAAGTTTTTGACATTCCATAATGTTGGTGTGAGGCAGTATGTGAGTATGACTAATTAAAACTAGGAGATATAACATAGATAAACCAAATTGAAGGAAATCCTTCAATATTGCAGACAGGCAGGATGTGCACTCTATTATTTCAGCCCCCTCAGCTGTGTGTTGTTGGGAAATTTGCAGGCAGTTCTGCATGAGTACAAGTAACAGACATGCTTCTACAAGAAAGCAAACGAAGAATGCTTTTTCCCCAGGTATTTTTTTCAATATCTAGGATTTAAAATTTATCTTTTCTTTGGCTTTATTTTTGTTTTTTAAATTACTTGAAATAAGGTTTTAAATATGATAATGAAAAACAAAATCCTGCTTCTCATGAGTACATAGGAAATTAGGTTTGTGTAGCTTAACTCCCTCAAATTCTTCAGTGTATAACTGTAGCGATTTCAGTTGGAATGCATGCATCTAACATGCAGTTTTCATGGTGTAGTAGTAAAGGACTGGTGAGACAAAAAATCCCTTTATCTGTGTTTGGAAGGATGTGATACATTGCCTAAGATACATGTGCATGTCTTTGTGCTGTGTAGGCTTCACAACCACTACATTTTCTGCTCCTTAAACAGCTCCTCTTGTGCAACAAACTCTGATTGAAATAATGCTGTCTTATTAAATTAAATAATCCCCCTCTTACTGAAGATGTGTGTTTCACCTGATGTTCTGCCTCTTAAAGTAGTTGTAAAAGGAGGAAGACTTAGAATGATCTAGTGGTTTAAACAAAGATTGAGTGTTGGAGAAAAATATGTTCTGTTCCCAGTTCTGTTGCACACTTGCCAAAATGACTTGGCCAAGTCACATATCTGTTTAATCTGTTTTGAAAAATGAGGATAGTACTTCATGGGTGGAGGCAGGGGGGATGATGAAATTTCAGTGCTCTTTTCTAGCACTTTTTATCAAGCACTATGCCTTGCCTTTCCAAATTGATTCATTGGGTTTAAAAGTGCCTTACTCTGTCTGCAGTGCAGACACCCTAATTCTCTCCCTTTCCAGCTTGCCTCCCCACTTCCCTGGTTTTGAGGACTGTTAGCTCTAGTTTTGTCTGTGCTCCGAGCTTTCCTGTGTATACTGTTCCTGTGTGGATACAACTATCCCTAAACATTGAAGTGCTAATAGTGCAAAGAACTCTGGCATCTGTTGTGGTGTTCTGGTGTGTACTGAGGACTTCAGTGTTTTCAGTGCTGGAAAGATGTCCAGAAATGCAGAGCAGTGAGTTTAGTCCATTATAGTTAAGACCTTGAAAGTAGTATATATGGGAATATATAAAAACCTTGGCTCTTTACTGACAGATAGCACATAATTGCTATTACTCCAACAGGTTTTATCCCCAGTGTGGTTTTTAGTACATCTTTAGAGCGGTAGGCATTTGGTGAGGAATGTTTGACTTACGTGGTCATGAACCATTCTGTCAACAGTATCTGCAGTGAAAATGATGACTCTGTTGGTAGAGCTAAAATGTACGAAGTTAACCAAACTGTATTCTGTGGAGGAGCATTGAATATTCACTCTTGCTCGCAAACTGAGTGTTACACACTTGCTTTTATGTCTAATAACTTCTGGAGGTTTATTTTTCTGTATTACTTCAAATGTTAGTCTGTCATGATTAGAGCAGTTGTATAGTGAAGGCTGTGAGATGGCTTAAACTTACTTACATCACCAAACTTATACATTTTGGCTAGAGGGCTTTTCTGCTGGGTTAGTAAATGAGCCGGAGATACCAGTGGCTCCTGGTAGCAGGTAAGCAGAGTAATCCTATGGCTGGGAACAGAGCTAGTAGAAGAGGCAGGAAAGAGCCTGCCCTTTTTGGCAGTGCTGAACTGTTACTACCCTCAAGGTCAAGCTTTGATTGCTAAGAGCTTGGCTAATACCTGTGCTTCAGGAATCTTGGTTTATGTTTTTCTTGACTTCATTGGATATTCAGGGTGCATTTCATTTTGCTTAATACAAGAGCGGGTGTGTGAGTGAGAGTGCATATGCATATCTGCACCCTGGCTCCCTTTAAGTTCAGTGAAAAATAAGCATCCCTAGGCCTGTTTTCTCCAAATCAGGGTTTTCCCTTGTATGGGATATACACTAAGTGTCTGCTTGCTTTCACTCACTGTAAAGATAGATGAGTAACTCAGGTACAGGCTGGTGCTTGTAAACGTTAATCCCATGCTTCATGTTTGCATGCTGGACCCTTTCCTTCTCTATGCTCTTATTCCCTTATCAGTATAGTGATGAGTAACATATACTCTGATGAAGACTTTTATTTAATCTCTTTGTTCGTTGTGTTGGTTTTGTTTGTTTGTTTTTCCCCTGGACAGATTTTTCACTTGCATGACTGTTTGACTTGTTAAATCATATCTGTTGTTTTTATTCACTTCTGTGCTTCTGCACTTTGTTGCTGCCCTTTACAACAGCCTGTGATTTGAGGACTTGGTATAGTCTTCTAAGAATGGCTCGGGAGGAGTGCTTCTAGAATATTTTCCAATAACAACGTGTTTGTTGTAGATTAAATAGTTTCTTTGCTTTGCAGGCTTTCAGGCTTTTTGGAGTCTTGACTGGTTCTTGAGTGCCCACACAAGTGGTTAAGGAAAGTCACTTTATGTAGGGCTGTGGAGTGGCTCATGCATATACAAGTTCTAGAGGGTTTGCACCTTCACTAGGAAAGTTTAAGGAATTTGAAACTAGAAGAAAAAATGGAAAAGCGATTTGGATGTTCTGCAGAGTACCGTTGGTTAAATAAAACATCTCAGAATAGGATATGAAATCTTGGTTTCTGTTGAGATGCTCAGCCCAGCCGTGTCACCAGACTGAAACAAGTATGGAGTGACCCTTGTACGTCAAACATCTTTAGATAGGTAACTCTGAAATGTAAACGATGTCCACAGGTTTTTGAAGGGACTCTCAAAAGAAGTCTGTTCTTTGACCAGACAGGCAGATTTAAGGGGGAAATTAAACACTGCTGTCTGCTCAAAATTAGAGTTGGTAGGAAGCAGTTTTTGTCACTCTTCAATGGCCTGAGTTAGTCATGGATTTCTGTGTGACATAAAGGACTGTTCTGATCTTGGAAGCAGAGTTCTGTCTTTATAAAATAAACTCTGCTTCCTTGAGTCAGGAATAGGCTTTTCTTTCTGTGCAGCTTGTCCTCTGTGGGTAGCCGGTTTTTGGTAAGGATTGGGGAGTTTGGGCATCATTTTGCAATAGAATACAGGTCTTGGATGAGGTAATAAATGAAGTCTTTTGTTACTAAAGTAATGTGTGAGTCATAAGCGCTTTTTTTATCATTATGCTTGCGTCAAAACACATCGCGACAGCACTTGTTCACTGTACTTCCCCCTACTGCTTTAATTGCAAGGAGTAGTAGAATGCCAAGTGCTGTATGTTTGGCTCTAAGCAGTTTCGTTTGCTGCTTGCTTTTTATTTAGCACTGAATATTGTTATAACTTCCCATTTTTGTGTGAACTTTGCATCCCTGTGAATAGCACACAACTGAGGGTGAAATGCCAGGCACCCCTGGTACTTGCTAACTCGGTTTGTCTGCTTCAGCTCGGCTAGGATTGCAAACCCTATGCTTTATGAAAAGTTTTGGAATTATGTTTACTGTTGTGAAAGTTTAAACTTGCCTATTTAGTATTAGGAAACCATTGTTAAACATAGATATCTGGAAGGAAGAAGAAATGATTGATTTTTACTTTCCTGTTGCAAGTGTTCTGTTTTTTTTTTTTTAAACAGGAAACTATTGTATTATAGAGTTATGTCCCTCTGTTGGGACTCGAAATAGCTATTTGAAATTTGGCAGACATAGAGGCACACAGTCTTTTGGACAAATTTGAATTTGTTTTTATACTTTAGAAGGAAATTTAGGAATAGAGACCACACAACCTGACTCTACATAGGCTTTTGTGTACAGAGATGCTAAATACCCGAAAATGCAGTGTTTCCATAGGCGGAGTTTCTTTTGTATTCACAGGCTGGGGAGCCTCAAATTCCAGAGGCATTACATGAGCAGTTTTAATGAATTAGTGTCTGGTTTTCCTGCAGCAGATGTGACAAGCAGCTTTATAAGCTGCTTCCCATCGATCGCTGTTTTCCAGCTCTTTTGTGTCTTTCTTTTGCTTAGAGAAAAGCAGCGAAGAGCTTGGTTTCTACAGTAACTGCTGCCTACATTCTTGCCTGCAGGCCAATTTCTTTTTCAGTTCCTGCAGCCTGTGCGAGGCTACTGTCTTGAATTTCTTTAGGTTTTGTTTGTTTTGGTTTTTTTTTTCCTTCTTGCTGGTTTAAATAATTTACCAGGAAAAAAAAGGGGAATGTAGTGAGAATTTGTGATTTTGAGAGATATATATTTTAGTTAGCACATTTCCAGAGCTGTGGGATAGCTAAAATGTTTTTCCTGCTAATCAATACCAGCATTTATGTGGTTGGTATATAAAGAAAATTAAATGTCTGGCTGCTAAAACAGGAACCTTTGACAATCTGTAACAGCACTTCCATTAATGCTTGTATCTGTAGTGTAATAATGCAGGGGAGGGATGAGATCAGCTTCAAGTTGTTCACAGAATCATTTACATTTGCAGCAAAATTTACTGTAGTTGAACAACTTTAGGACGTGTGTTTTTCAGTCTTGACTCTTAAATGTCCTTCGAGGAACTATTGTAAGCATAGGGTTAAAAATGCACCGTATGCAGTCAGCTTTCTAAGTGGGAAGGAAGAAACCCTTTCAAACAGGAGCATGCGTTTATTACTCAGTTTATCTTTGCTGCTGGTGATTCAGGAGTGTTCCTGTTGTCGTCATCCATATTTTGTTGTCATAGAGTCATTTCTTGATTCAGACAGGCTTGTTCCAGATCCTTCTGAAAGTGGGTTAGCACCATTCCTGTAAAGAATACCGACTTTACATACGTCTTATGCACTTGCTGGAACAGCAGTGGGGAAATGTGTAAGCTAGGTTTCCTGTGGGGGATCCATTAATGCACAGCTAGATCACATTTCCAGCCTTTGCTTAGAATTTGGTAAAAGTCTTGTTAGCTGACTCGAATGACCATGAGCCTATGGCATTAGTTCATTTCTTGTGATGATGCATAGGTCTTTGCTTTTGAATCTTAAGAGATCTGATTGTATTGGTAGATCAGTGATCTTTTTCTCTAGGTTGTTTTTTTCAAAGTGTTTTATGTCACTCTGTAGACATCGATGGCACACCTGAAAAACGACATAAATCCTTGCGAAAAGCATGCCCGGTGCTCAGAATAGAAAGTCTTTAATTGCTGGCTGAAAAGTCTGAGAGTGTTTTGTTCCCTGTATTAGAGGTCGAGCTTGCTATACAGACCTCACATTCTCTGTTTGTGGAGGACATGCTTTGCAACTATTGATCTTTGGTCAACAGAAATCAATTGCAAAGGATACAGAGAATTAAGGGAAACACGCATGAGGTCATGATTCACTCCCTGGAGGAAAAAGCTGCCACTTTTTGAAGGGCAGTTGCATTTTGGATAACCTCTAGAAGTGTCCTGACTAGTAATGACCAAACATAATTGAATGTAAATTTATGGTAAATCAGCCAAATCAGGACTTAGTTTACAACCACGGAGAGGAAGGAGGAGGAATCCATCCTAACACAACGTGTCTGTGTACATGTACTTGCAGGAAGCGATGCTGTGTTCCTGCTGAGGTAGTTTCTCATGTTGCTGCACAGGGTGTGGTCAAGTGCAATCACAAGAGCATAAAAAACTTCCTTTTTAAAAAGCCTAACCCCTCTAGTAGCTTTGTTTCTTTAATATACATTTTAGAAGTAAAATGTCTTTCCCTGTCCCAAAATGTCAACAGAAATAGATACTCCTGTCCTCAATTGCCAACAGTGTGGAAAGTTTAACAAATGTAACATTAAGGTTGAAATGCCTAATAGGACCGCAAGATTATCCTCATGGAGGTGAATAGTATAAAAAAATTGCCCTCTGAGAAACTCCTGTTTCAAACGATTTAAAAAAAAAAAAAAGAAAGAAAATCTGTTTAGTATATAAATACCCTGACTCACCCCTTTTCAGAGTATCCATATCTAATCTCCTATACTCTTAGCAGTTTTCTTACTGTGGGTAAGTTTTGCAGCTGAACTTTTTAATGTAATCCTAGAAAAGACACTAAACCAGATCTCTGAGCAGTTGTGTTTAAAGACTCAGGGAGATGCTTGCTACAAAAGGTGATTCTAATAACCTATACTTCATTAGTAAGTCAGTGCTGTGAATTTTCAGGCTGCTTTTTAATATTCTTACTATTTGGATGGGTTTATCTATCTGTCTTCATTGTTAGCTTGCAAACGTGGGTTTGTAACTGTTGGGTTCTTTAATATTATCTCAAATTTTGACTCTGCTTTCAACAGTTCAGTTCCATTTGTCGTCTCACACAGTTTTGGTTTTCTTGATTCAGTTTAGGTCTGAAGGTGATAGTTCTGATCTGGGAATGGACTGCAGTATCCAGTTCAGTTTAAGCACAGCCCAAAGTCTTAAAAATAAAGTCTGAACGTGAATAATTTATTATGTCTGCTCTGGGTGTTGAGCAGTCTGAAACCTTTTGGTAGAACATTCAGAAGATGAAGGAGTTAGAAAATGTAATTTTGTTGCTTTTGGGAAAGGGCAGGCTGAGTGAAGTAGCCACTTTCTCCTTGGTATGGAGATTGTTGCTTTTCTATGAGTTAACAGAAATTCCTTCTTTTAGCTATCTCCAAAACATGAATGTTCTTTTCTTCTTACAGATTGCCTAGTGTTGTATGTGTCAGTTTAATCTGTGAGGACCCGTGCTCAGCCCTTCTGTAGAGATGCACCTTTTTCTCAGGACATGAAGCACAGTACAGACTTTACAAATGCTGAAATTCCATCTAACTGTAGTTCAGCTTTCTGAGTTTTTTTTGTTTTTTAACCTTAATTGTATTTCTGGTTACTTTTTATAAAGACTCTTCTTTTAGACCTTTCTTACTTAAAAATCACTTAAAAGCCAATAGCTAGATCTGCTTTAGTATGTAATTAATTCCCTAATAATCTGTTGTGATGTAATCAATAATAAATGAAGTAGCAAATGGATCCAAGATGAGATTGTGGTCCTTATATCCTACAGAAAGAACATAGTGACCCATTACCAGGCAGTTGTACAGTTTGTCATTGCCAGGTACTGCCACTTACGACCTGCTGCTCTTAGATTTGATTGACACACGTTACCTAGAATGGTGCAGAGTAAGTGGTACCCTTGTGGAATTGAGGTCAGTGCTGTTATTCACCAGTGAAATGGGAGATGGGACAGAGTGCCCGTTGCAGGTCAGGGATAATGCTACACTGGGGGTGGGGAATGGTTGTCATGCTGGAGGGCAGGGCCATCATCTAGAGGGGACACTGACAGGCTGGGAACAGCAACCTTGTGAAGTTAAGCAAAGACAAATGTAAAATCCCGCCTCTGGGCGTACAAAGGCTGGGAATGTCTGACTGGGGAGCAGCTCTGCAAGGGAGGAGCAGAGGGGTCCTGGGGGAGAGGAGGTTGTATGTGTGCAGCCTTGTGATGATGGAGGCTGGCCTCATTGTGGGCAATAATGGTGTCTGGTTGTGGGCCTTGTTACAAACAAAACTGGGGACAAACTGGAGAAGTGAGGGGATAGCTGCTGGGATGCTTAGGGAACTAGTATATCTAGTATAGGAGAGGCTACAGGACCTTGATTTTTGTTTGTTTGCCTGGAGGAACTCAAAGGTGGCTCTAATAGCAGTCTTCCCCTCCCTACAGAGTGATTGTAGAAAGTTGGAGCCATGCTATGTCCAGAGGATCACAGTCTGAGGACAAGCAGCTATATAGCAAGTTGCAACTAAGAAATTACACCTGGACAAATGAGAAAACCCCTCACCATTAGAGGGACTAATTACAGGAATGAATTGGCCAGCTCTATACTTGAAAACCTTTAAAGTTTGATTAGACAAGTCCCTGAGCAACTCTGTCTAATTAGCCCTGCCTTTAGCAGGAAATTGGGCTAGAGACTTTCAGAGAAAGGTGCATGTCTGACGAAACCTAAGTTGAAGAAGATCTGTTCAGTGGGACAGGTGCAGTGAAGTACTTCAGTTTCACTTTGAGTGAGTTACAGTTGCCTGTGTGAAAAGCAAACAAAAGGAATCTCCCAGGTGCTGACTGGTTTTGTTATGGGTCTTTTTAATGTGGAAAATTGAAGCCCTCCTTTGGTAGTTGATAAACCAACAGAATTTGGAAACTCTCACATTTTTTTGCCATTTTTTTTTAAGGTGTCTCTAAAATACTGGGAGATCCTTCTGTTAACTGTTCAGTGTCCCAGGGAGTGTGAAAGAATGGAACTGCACAGTCGAAACTACCTCGATGTAGGGAGTTCGTAGTGCTGAACCCTGATAATATATTTGAATGGAAGAGGTGCTGATGAAAGAGTTGTAATATGGCAGCTCCTGTCCAATTTCTGTCCTGGTTCTTAAAAGACAATCAAAGTGGAGTAATTAAAAGGATACTGAGAAACTGAGTTGTCATAGCAGGGTGTATGTACAGCAACGAAATCAAATTCCTGCTTCTGCCTTATGGCTTCCCAGGTGGAGAAAGGTCAGATTTCCTCATTTTTAGGTGATATTTTTATGTAGACAGACATACAAGTCTATAGTAATCTTTTCCCTGCAGTATAGACAGAACTGCTGAGGGGAAGTGAGGAAATGGTAGAAACAGAGATGTGACAAAACCAGACTTTTTCCCACAAGGCGCTTATCTGGCACCCTATGAAGTTGTTAAATTCTTCAGAGGTAGTACCTAGATCAGCTTGTCTCCATTTTGCTGGAAGCTGTAGAGATAGTAAGAATTTTCAAGGGAATCGTTTGAAATTCTTTGATGATGCTTTTCTGCTTTCAAGTAGTTGAGACAGAATGAACTTCTGAAAAAAGGAGTAATTAGAATCCTGAGTTGCACTTCAGGTGTGACACCCCTGCAGCAGTTTCCTAAATTGCACACTGCCCTCCTTTGTGCTCTGTAGAAAGCACAAGGCAAGTGCACATCATGATTGATAAACATACACAATTATTTAAGTGTGGATACTGTGAAAAGTTGTTTGAAATACATACAACATTGGCACATCAGGTACTAGTGCTCTTTGTTTTCATCTTTTATGTACCCAGCACGCTTTTAATCATGTAACTGCTGCACATAGATGGTTTGTAAACATTTAGGTTTAAGAACCTGTTGGATCAATCTTGGTGGCTGTTTGATTTCTTACTCCAAATGGCATCACCTTATAAAGGAAGAATGATAGTTGAGTAGATGAGGTAGAGTGACAGCTTGTAAAACTACTTCTTTTCAGTCCGTTTTACTGTCTTAAAACAATGAGCAAAATCAAATCCAGCTTGCTGCTGAGTAAATGTTTGATCAGGTCTCTCTCTCCCTATGAGCATGCTATGGGTTTTGTTTAGTTCATTGTATAACTGAACAACATGCCAAAACTAACTTGGTTCTGATGAAATTCAGACCTGTTCCTTTGATTGTGGAAGTGCATGTAATGACTATGTTTGCATTAGTGCAGTTGATGCAGAAAATCTGTGGGTTAGAATGCACTTTATTCTGCTTTTTGGTTAAGCTCCAGATACTAAAAATAAAAGCTTCTATTAAAAAACTCCTCTGTTTACAAACATGGGATCAGTTGACAGATGTGATCTTCTAACAGTATTCAGGTGTTTGCATGTTCTGACCAGAGATTGATTTGTAAATATATGGTGTCTTCCTTAATAAGCTGTACTTTGAGGCTCAGCATATGAAATAAGTTGTAACAGTAGCACCTTACGTTTTTAATACAGTTCCTGATCAGAAGTTCAAAGTTTATTTGACACATTTTTGTCCTATATGGTCTCCTTGATCAGTCAAAGCTCCTGCTTTTGGGGGTGGTTTGGGTTTTTTCTTCCAAACTTGATCAACATTTGAGAGCACTGCATCTCTGCTACGCTTTGAAATCTGTGCTTTAGCCTCATCTGATTAAGCTGCCCTTATTTTTTTTTTAGGGAGGTAGTACCTTAATGTAGCGCAGTAGTTTAAGAAGGGAGATGTTTTAATGTGTATAGTTGGATGGAATGTTGGAGGAGTTGCCAAGTATATGTTTTACATGTTTATATATTTCTGGTACTTGTGTCTGAGCTGTGAAGATCTATCTCATCCCCATCCTTACCCCACCTCAGCATTGCAGGGCTCTTGTTGCTCATTATTATGTACTAGATTTTTTTTTTTTTTAATTAGGCAATAAAGAATCTAACCAATGAACAAGCATTTAAAGCTGTGTCTCATTGTTCCCACATTTTTCTTAGGGTGCTGTAAGTTTGGTTTGAAGAGCATTAAGTTAAATTTGCGAGTATTGAATAGCCCCATAAAATACACAGAACAGGTGACTAAAACTGTGTCTGTGTCAAAACTGTTGTTGTTCAGGTCCTCACAGAGATTTTTATTTAATCTTTAGCAGAAAAGTTTGCCTTTGGCCATGCCCTCTCTGCTTATACTTGAGGAGTAATGTTGTCATTATTGCTGATTAACTGAAATGGTTAGAAAACACTTTTATTAGTGAAACAGCTGAGACCTCTTTCAATCGTCACTAAAGCAGTATAAGCGAAAAAATACACTGGAAAAAGCAAAGGGATGAGTTATTAGTGAAGATATTTTAAAAGGAAAAAGAACTCAGAACTTAGTCCATTAACTGTCTTGCTGAAATACGAGTGCAGTTTTTTGGCATAGATTTCTGTTCCTAATTTAGTACATTGAGCATGTTTCAGAAATAGGTCGTCTGTTAAATGCGGACATAGTCCATACTGAGAGGGAAGACAGAGCAAAGGAAGGTCATTGTCGATTCTTTCTCTTCTTCCTGATCCTGGGTGTGTATTGTAGGAAGAAAGAATCGCTCTGGTGTGTGTGAGAAGAAACGCAGTGAAAATCCAATGCTGCCTTTGTTCTATAAACATCCCTAGATTAATTTTGAGAACTGAAACCCAAAGCACATGAGAGTGTTTTTAACGCCGCTCCACAGCTGAGCGTTCCTTCCAATTCTTACATCACTTTTATGTTTAATATATTTTTTCCAGACAAATGATCACTTTTGTTTACAGTCTGTATCTCGTGTTCATAGCTACATTTCTTAGGCCTGTTCCAACATCCTGCTGTTCCCTTTTTTTATAAAACTAGATCTACCCAGAATCACTTAAAAAACCCATTGTTTCCTAAGGTTTCTTTCTGGGTATTGTTAGAAAGTCATTTTCACCTTGTGGAAAGAAGTGTGTTAATATAATTGTGGGTTTAATGCTGAGTGTCATCTAACTGTTCAGGAAAGAGGAGACAGTAAAGTTCTTTGAACTGTATTTTTGTAGATGCTTTTATTGAGAGAAAATGAAGTTGCTTGTTTGCTCATTCTGTTTATTTACTGAGAAATTATAAATAGCCTGTTCTAACTGGGTTAACTTCTAAATTCCATATACAGAGATGGAGAAAGGAAAATACTCAAGAGGTTCGTTAATTGTATTTTATTTTCCAGATTTTGAAGCAACTGCACATTGTTAACTTATTATTAGCCTTTAAATTTGACCATGTGATCTTTAGTAGTATGTGAAAATGAGTGATTTATTGAAATGGGCTTTTAAATTCAGCTCCAAAAAAAGGCATTGGAATATAGCAATGCATTCTGTAAATGCTCAGAATTAGGATTGATACATGTTTGATGAACATTTTAAGAAAAGAGAAACCATATCTTTTAGGTAGACCAGTTTATGGCGCTGAGTGGATCTCAGATTTGCCAGGATTTGTACTCCTTGTCTGCTTTTGATATCAGGGAACCTACTTGTTTATTTGCTGAAGCCATTCTTTGGCATCATAAAAACCTTTTATCTTCAAAATAGTGCTTCTTTTAAGTGTTGGTTGCAAGGTGAAGGTCAAGAAATGTAGACATAACACATAAACAGCCTTGTTACAAAGAACTGCATTTGCTTGTATGTGAAAGTTTTAAAATTGCTTACTTGGGGATCTTTTTGTGGCCATATTGGTCTTTCTCTGTGGCCTGTAAAACGAAGGTGGTTGCAGGTACTTGGCATCAGGTTCCCTAGTCTTTCACTTTTAAAGAAGGTTAGGTGACACATGTGTCAGATAGGCAGAAATGCTCATGCTCTGTAAACAAGTGGCTTATGTTTTTGTTGTTTTTTGTTTTGTTTTTTATTTTTCAGTTGTACTTTCAGGTTTCCCAGCACAAACATCAAGATAACATTCACAGCTCTGTCCAATGACAAGAGAGAAAAACAGGAGGCCCCGGAGTCCCCAGTGAAGCCTGTGCAACCCCAGATCTCTCCCTTAACAATAAACATTCCAGACAACATGGCTCACCTGATCAGCCCTCTCCCTTCTCCCACAGGAACTATCAGGTATTTAAACCTCTGCAGATTGGCTACAGGGCAGTGCATGGTACCAGGCTGGAGACAGCTTTCTAATTCATTTGAAGTGTTTTGTTTTTGTCATAACAGTTGAGTAGAATCTCGCCATTCCTTGCTGTGGAGAAGTGCATTGTTCTGCTAACTAGAAAGGTAGTTGCATGAGCAGCCTTTAATACTCACTTTGAATATGTTAAATGCCTAGCGATTTGCTCAGGAGCTTGGCATTCTTAGAACAGCAGAGGAGTGCATCTTTCCCTGCCTTCCAGATGATTTAGATTTGCTTTTTTACTCCTGCATGCTTATGGCAACATTTTAAAAACTAGATAAATCTAGGCGATACCATTTTTAAACATAGCGATTAGTCACTGTCCTCCTGAAGTTCATCATCAGTAAGGATGGGTTTGGTTATCAGTAGTGTGGAACACAGACTGATCTCTTTCTCCAGAAAATTTGTTGTTGATTAGTCATTTCTGGAAGTAAACAGATGTTTTACTTAAAGTACAATGTAAGATGTGGAGTTAAGTGTAGGGAAGTCTTCTGCAGGGGAGGGTTAATCCAGGTTCTTTACTTCCCATGCTGCTTAATTTGGTAATGATAGGTGTTGCCCAGGTTGGTATTTGGGACCAAACTCAGTGAAACAAGTTGTCCTCACAAACTGGTAAAATTACCTCAGATCCATTTTAAAAAACCCTTAGTGTATTCAGGAGCAAAAATTTTAGGAGCACTAAAAGTTTTGCTTCAAAGTCATATAGGTGCTTTTGAAAGTTTCTTCTTCCCTGGTATCTTCACTGGAGTGAAGGACTGTTAATACCTGATTTTTTTTTTTTTTTAATGTAGATCTTGTTAATGAAATTTGAATGTAAGGCTAATTGACTTCTTTCATGCTTGGTAAGATCTTGATCTCAATATCATCATGTTTAATGAAATCTATGTATAGATAGAGGAAGCAGAGAGAAAACAGATCTAGACCTGACTGTATAACAGGTTTGCTTTCCTATTGAAATTCAGGGAAAACACGTCTTGCCCCAAAATGACAGAGCATCTCATAAATATTTCAGATCTCACATGTATCACTGCAGTGTTTGCCTCACTGTGAATTTTGTAATTCTCTTCAGGGCTTTCATGTACCTGTTGACTATAGTTTATTACTTAAAAAAAAAAAAAAAGAAAAAAAAAGAGAAAATGACAGTTTAGAGTCTATTTTGAGAGCAAAACTTGACAGTTTCTCTTCAAATCATCCTGTTTTGTAGAAGACTTGTAAACTTGCTTTGATTAAACCATATGTGTCGCTTTGTCAATATATGCTAAAGTGAGCACAGTAGAGGGATGTTGTCAGTTGATATGTGAAAACACAGAGCAGCACTGACCTATATTAAAAAGAAGTTAATTGCACGTTTTGGCTCTAATCAAGGATTTCTGCCATACAACACTGAAAATTCAGTTGCTCTGGTGAAGTGTGTATTGCTAGCAGCAAATTGCTGGGACATTTCTCATTATAAGAAATTTTAAAGATGTACATATATATATATAAAAATATATAAATAAATACATATATCACAGTGCCTACCCTATTTCTGTGTGTTAAAAGGGAGGTATCAAACGAGTTGAGAGGCCAAGTAGACAAACAAAACTCAACAGATTTAAATTTGTCAAAGCTTTGTTGTATAAATATAGATAACAATTTCTAGCTTTATCTGTGACTCAGTGTTTTGAGCTATAGATTCAAGTTAGATTAAAGATTGTCTTTGCAGATGAGGGTGATCCTGGAGGCACAGAGATTTTATTGTGAGTTTCAGTTAGCTGTTGGAATTTCTGAGGACTTTGGTGAAATCAGTTACAGTGTGACTTGCTGAAGAGTATGCCATCCTGGAACTGTCAACATTTTCTGGGGGGTGGGAAAAAGGGGCAAACATTACCCACTGACTGTCTCTGTCCTGTTGGCTGAATGAAAATTGTGGGAAAAAAATGGCTTTGTGTTGCTGTGGTTCCTGTGGACGGCGAAAGGCAGGGAAACAATGGTTTAAAAGATGTTCCAGTGGAATTCTGCACAATTTTATCTTTGTTTTCCTGCAGTGGGTAGCAAAATGTCAGGTACCAAGAGATGCTAATTTAATTTCTTTGGCGCTATCTTTTACTTTGTAACAGAGTGTCTGCTCTCTTGGCCTAATGCTACCTTAAATTAGATGAGTCAGTGCTGATGCATCCCATTTATAGATAAACTAATGATTTCTAGAGAGATGTATGTGTGTATATATGTGCACGTACCTGTAAACACTTAAGGTGTTTCAGATTTAAGTGAGAATCAAAACCTTTTTCCCCCTCCATGCTCGCTGTATTTTCTCAAATGTGCAAAAATAGTACAGGGGAGAGATGATCTCTTTTGAGCAGACTGAATACAAGCATATGGCAGAAATTTAATGCAAGATGTGTTTCTTCTTGCACATGAGTGTCTTAAAATTTGTGGTTGCTTATGTAGTTAAAGTGGCCTTCCCTAATGGCAAATCTTACCCAAATACAGTGCAGCCTAATAAATTGGTTAATCCTTTTTCCTTTGAGGAGGAAAGCCTGAGCTTCATTTGACACGTTTCTTCCTGCAGTGATTTTTAATTCCCATGGATGAGCTAGAAAGGCTTGGAAGATGAGGCTTATAATGGAAATACTGACAGACCCTTAACTCAAGCCTAGAATCTCTGGTAGTGGGCTTTTCTGCAATAAGAGCTTTTTGATTAGACATAATGTGGTGATATACTGTGTAACAAAATAGTAGGATCTTCTTTTTATGCTCTACAGTGCTGCAAATTCCTGCCCATCTAGCCCCCGTGGTGCAGGCTCTTCAGGGTACAAAATGAGTCGTGTAATACCATCTGACCTACATTTAATGGCTGACAATTCCCAGTCAGAAAATGACAAGGAAGCATCGGGTGGAGATAGCCCAAAGGTAAACATTGTTTGATATCGGTCCTATAAATTACATCTTAAGTGACTGCAAGACTTCTTTGCTGAAGTATATGAACTAAGTTAATTGAACATCACAGATTTTTTAAACAGCTTGTAGAGTTTTGTGATTGGGTGTGTGATTTCTTTGTTTATTTCCCTCTGTTCCCATTGAGGGAGAGTCTGTGTGTATTTTCAGTTCTCTAGGTCTTTATTGGTTATTGAAAATTCTTTACTGTTGCATCTTTCTCTGAATTCTTAGTGTTAATTTTTAAATCCACTAATCAGAAGAGCAAAATCAGCTTAGTCTCTTTTCTTCTTCAAGGTCCTGGCTGTCCAGAAGTGCCTTAAATCGAGTTGTGTGTTGTAACTTTTTGATTTAGTGTTTATCTTTAAAGTTTATTGATGCAGGCTTTTATTTTTCCGTACAGGACGACTCTAAGCCACCTTACTCCTATGCACAGTTAATAGTACAAGCAATTACAATGGCACCTGATAAGCAGCTTACACTAAATGGAATTTATACGCACATAACTAAAAATTATCCGTACTACAGGACAGCAGACAAGGGCTGGCAGGTAAACCTGATTTCTGGAATGCTTGGGTTGGTTTTTTTCCCTTTGTGAGTAATATTGGTGGTTGTAAATGGTCGTAACAAGTCACTTGGTGAGCCTAACAGCCCTTCCTAAATAGAACTTGTCAAATGAGCGTGTTATCTTTTCCCTGATTGTGTGCTTCTCCAACAAAGTAGGCAATTTAGACAGTTTGTGTAATACAGTCTGTCAGTTGTTTCTGTAATGAGTTAGACCAAACCTTTCAGCTCCATAGAGTTAGTTTCTGCTTCCTTTCTATTTTCTAAGGAGACCAGCCTCAGCATTTGCCAGAATGACTAAGCCAATATGAATCAGTCTGGCATAGACTTGCCAGATACACATAAAGGTTCAGTGCCTTTGCTGCTGTTTTTAGTTTCAGCAAAGGACAGAAGAGCACAATTGGCAGCACTGCCCCTGTAACACTCAGACTGAGTTGATCATGGAGTATCAGTTTCTCTCCGTTGCTGCTTAGTGCAGTCCTGATCTGCAACAAAGCTTTGTTCTGAAGTTATTTTCAGGGAAGTAAAATCTGGAGAGACCACGGGAGGAGAAAAGTGAGGAACTGTTCTACTTTACTTACTGTACAAGCAGAAGGCTAAAGAATGCTTACCTGTTCAGTAGAGGAATACATTTTAAAAGATACTCATCACATATTTATTACTTGGCCTATAAGAAAGTTCAGTCACTTCAATAGGAATTCTAGGATTAGTAGAAAATATAACTTTCTAACTTTTGGCTAATGGTTCACCTAATAAAGGACTTATCTATTGTGGCTAGAAGGTCTCTTTTGTTTCTCTTTCACACATCAGCAATGCAGGATCCTGGCTGCTATGATACTGACAGGTCTGTTTTAGCAACCAGATTCTGTTCATTGGTGTGCTTTTTGCTTCCTGTTCTGAAATACCTTGAACATCCATGTGTGTAATGCTTCTGGATATAGGCATCCTGAAACCAAACATACACACATACATTGTAATGCTTGGCTAAAGAATTCTGCCTTGCAATACTGTATGTGTCTAGATGGATCATACTTCACAAAACCAAAGTGACAGACACAACAGATGCAGTAGGTGCTAATGAATTATTCCAGAACATATCAATTGGAAGAGCTGAAAATCAGATGCTTTTCAGTCATGAGTCACTGCTAGAACTCTAAAAAGGTGCACCTTAGATATGGAAGCTCTGCTAGCTTTTATCTGTTGCACTTAGGGTGACTTAGAACTGTTTTAAATAATACTTGAGGCTATGTATGTCCATATCATTCAAAACAGAGTACTTACAAGTGTGTAGTACAGAAATCCTATACCTTGACAGATAATGTTTATTACACAAAGATTTCATTTTGTTGAGCATTTGAAGAATTCCTCTTTGTAAACTTATTTTAGCAGTTACTCTTTTATTCTAGCATATGGAGAAATAAATACAATTTATAAACATGTTCTTAACTTTCTAGTTCTGTTTCGGTTTTTGGCAGGGAAGACCATTTCTGGTTTCATCAGTTTGCATTTAAGAAACCATACATGGTTATCATTGCTTTTAAGTTTTTCAAACCTTCCATCAGGGTCATGAACTCAAAATGTTTGAGCAAGATCTGCATTTGATTTTTCAAATTTTAAAGAGCTTTTGTTAATGTAAAGCTTTTTCAACTCTGTTTTCCCCCTGCTCCCCTACACTGAAATACTTGTAAGCTTGCTGTTATTTCCTTATGTGTGCAAAGCCAAGCACGGAGACAGCCACTGCAGACTGTTAGCAGCTTTCTCTCTGGTCGAGGAGTTTTGTGTGTTACAGCAAAGTGAGGATGAAGTCATGTGCAAACTAGAGTGCAGTAATGAAGAGCCTGCTGAAAAGCTCTGTTAGGACCTGCTGCCATTTGCTGTTTTTCTAGACACACTAAATCCTTGGCTGCTTTCTTGAGACAGACTGGACTGTTGGTGAACTCCCAACTATCTAGCTGCGTTTGGAACTTGGGGAATTTAACCTTTCTTTCTGTATTGTGGAACAGTAACAGGGGAATCCTGTAGGATCAGGATCAGCATATGCTGTATTGTACTGCCCCTCCCGGGATGAACTGCCATTTTCTTTGACACCTGGGGCAGGGTGGTGTGTAAAGACTGATAATTTTAAGGTGGTTTTTTCAGACTGCATTATGCACAAGTATCTGTGGTGCTCTATCAGTTTATTGCAATCACCATGTTTCTCATTAGAGAATGAAATGGGATTCATATTATTCCTGCATTAGCATACTCTTTTTTTAATGGTTGGGAAAAATTTGAAAAATGCAGGAGTCCTTTCAGGTTCATGGCACTCCCTTTGTTGTGCTCCCAAGTGCTGTTGAATTAAGGAATTAAAGAGCTGAACCCCGAGTCTCCTATAGTACAAACTGCTGCAGTAGGCCACATTCTGACTTGGAAAAGTTATATGAATTCTACATATTTTTTTATGTTCCATAGAATTCAATACGCCACAATCTCTCCCTGAATCGTTATTTCATCAAAGTACCACGTTCCCAGGAAGAACCAGGCAAAGGCTCATTCTGGAGGATAGACCCTGCCTCTGAAAGCAAATTAATAGAGCAGGCTTTTAGGAAAAGGCGGCCTAGGGGAGTACCTTGCTTTAGAACCCCTCTGGGACCACTCTCTTCTAGGTAAGGAAAACCAGATCAACAAAAAGACTATGGGTGTTGTTTAATCTTCAGGCTGATACAGGCTTTGGATACAGTCACAAGTTTAGTAATTTAATTTGATCTAGACTCAGTATTTAAATTCTGTATGATTTACTAGGAGGCTGCCCCATACACTAAGCTTGTTTTTTATTGCTTGATTTTAGTGTTAAAGAACTGAGTCAGTCTGCATAACTGTCAGACTGTTACTATAAGCAAGCTTTGCTATACCTTTGGGGTTTTCTTACAGAGTTGTAATTTTTAATTCCTAACTGCCATCTACTGCGTTTTAAAACTGTTTGCAAAGAAAATGATCACGTTCCAACTGCCACTTCAATGAACTCAGAGATGACAATTATGTATTTAGCTTGATAATGTTCAAGCAGAATTCATGATGGGGAAATACTATGGGTTTAAATTATTCCCTCTGTAAAGTTTTGGCTGTTCTGCTGGTGCACATCTTTTATTACTTGCCCTGTGGCCTGAGATTTGCTCATTGCTGTTCTCCAGCAGAAGAAACATTCATATTTCATAGATTATTTAGTCTTTCTAAGAAGGCATCCAGCCACTCCTTCTCTTTTAGCTTTATCTGAATTTTTTTTCTTTTTTTTTTTTTTTTAATTCTGTCCCTGGTTAACAGAAGCTTTATAAAAGATCATCAGAACTGCTTTGGGTTGTAACTGTACAGGCCAGATGGCCGAGGTGCCCTCCTGTGGGCAGTGTGTGTACGATCTCTTTAGAGGAAGTGTCACTGTCTTTCACAGTTGAGAAGTTAAAACACATCAGCTGCTGCTTTCATTTTTAAATACAGAAGTGCCCCAGCTTCTCCTAATCACTCTGGAGTGTTGTCTGCACACTCCAGTGGAGTCCAGACCCCCGAGAGTCTGTCCAGGGAAGGATCTCCGGTCCCGATGGAACCTGAGCCTAGTGCTATCCAGCCAAAACTAGCGGTAATACAAGAAGCACGATTTGCACAGAGTGCCCCAGGTGAGGCATCCTGCAGTGAGCATTTGGGGGTTGAAGGTGGGAGAGGCTGATACATAAATACTACCAAGACTTCACATGTACTCTTAAAAATAAGTAAAATTGTAGCCTCTTAACATTTAGAGCAAATCTCTGATAAACATGTAAACATACCAAGGAAACTCTGTTTGCCCACCACCAGACCTGCATGCTGTTCTATTTGTTACTAAGCAGAGATTGTACAGGACTGTGTAGTAGGACAGTGTCACTTCCTTCCAAAACGTTCTTTCTGGTTTAGGTAAAAAAACACCTAAAACTCTGAGTTAGGTGGGTTACAGAAACAAGCAAATGTGTCACACATCTGTGGCAAAGTCATCCTTGCAAAGGTGGAGATCCAAAGAACTGAAGGGATAAAGAGAGAAAGAACAAATCTGTGTGATAAGAAATACCCTAATTTAAAGAAAGAAAGAACATAAGGCAAGATGGGATAAAATTGGTTACCTTAATTGATACACTTCTGCCATCTATTTTCTTGGTGATAATCTGGTACTACAGAAGGGCCGTGGGAAAGGCAAACAAAGACACTGCTTTCCCCAGCCTAGGGGCCTGAGAGTTTTGCCAGTGCAGACATGCTCCACACAACACATGAAGCATGTAGATGTTTCCAGCTATGGGCAGAGTTTTCACTAAATGAGTATTAAATCCAGTTTAGGTAATATAGCTGCATGTGGGGAGAGGTGGGTGGCTGTGGCCGAAATGCTATATGGGTCTTGCTGAGCTTATACAGCACTCAGCTTGAATGTGTGGGTTGCAGTAGCTGTGTGTCATAATCTTCACTGTCTCTTTTTATCTTTTGGATCATTCAGGCATCTTAATTTTCTGAGTCTTTAGTGTTTAAAAGAATGACTGGCTTAAAATAATTAAAATTGGAAGCCTAATTTTTGCCTCTTTCTTGGTAGGATCACCTCTATCTAGCCAACCAGTTTTAATTACTGTACAACGGCAGCTACCACAAACTATTAAACCCGTCACCTATGCTGTTGCAACTCCTGTGACAACATCAACATCCCAACAGCCTGTAGTTCAAACAGTTCATGTTGTCCACCAGATACCAGCTGTGTCTGTCACAAACGTGACTGGATTAGCACCAGCAAACACTTACACTGTAGCTGGACAGGCAGTGGTCACGCAAGCTGCGATGGTAACCCAGCCCAAGGTAGAACCTCAAGAGAATGGAGACCACAAGGAAGTTAAAGGTGAGAACTTGTGGGGTTAGTTGTTTTGATAGCTCTTGGTGTGTAGAAGAATTATTATTTGAAACTTACTTGCAGATAAATGCTTGAGACATTTGGCTAAAACTGAAGATTTTGAATCACATTTCCTGGGGATGCTTGCACTGGTAGTGGAATGCTTTGTCACCAAGGGTTGAGTGAGTGAAAACAAACGGTTCTTCAACACTTTCTGGTTTTTAACAACCTTTTTTATCTTCTCTTTCAGTTAAAGTGGAGCCTATACCTGCTATTAGTCATGCTACAATAGGAGCTGCTAGTCGTATCATTCAGACATCTCAGACCACCCCCTTACAGACAGTTACTATAGTGCAACAGGCACCTCTAGGTCAACACCAGCTACCAATAAAAACTGTAACGCAGAACGGAACGCACATAGTCCCCATCACCACTGCCATACAAGGACAGGGCAATGCTGGTACGTATTGTTTCAGGGTTCTCTTGCTTTCTGCCTTTGAAGTCCTCAATGTGACCAGTGCTGCATTTTTGAATTCTCATGTCTTTCATAATTCTAGGACAAATTTTGATTACAACGTTTTGCCTTTTAAGGGCTTGTTTCCGCCCCGTTGGTAAGAACTAGTGTTTCCCTTCATTGATGATTACCTGAACAGCTATTTATTCTCTTTGTGCTTAGTGGTGGCAACCCATCCTCACTGCTCATTAAACCCTGGATAAAAACAAGTTTTAAAGAAGTTCCTGTCAAATAGTGCCATTACAATGGTAACTGCTTCCCAGATGATTTGTCAAGAACCAACCAACAGGAAAACCAGACAGAACTTGCTTGTGGGTTGGCTTTTTGAACTGTTATTTGTATTCTGTTTGTAATGAACTCATACTAAAAATTATCCAAAGTCTCTAAGATTCTGAGATCCTTCTTGTCTGAATGCCCTTTTTCCCTGCTCAACCTCTGCAGTCCAAGTGGGTAGCATTTGCTTTCTTGTCATTTTCATCCATTCGTTCTTGCTCACAGCATATTCAATTTTGGTTTACTTAGCAGGTGCATACAGCTTCTTCTAATAGTTTCACTTCATGATGATAGCCTGATACTTTATTACAAAAAAGCTTTTACACTATCTTAGCAGAAATAGCTTTAGGCTATCTAATATCAATTTTTTACCTGTGCTTTCTAATGGAGTGCATTATCTATTTTGTTTCCTTTTTATTTACTCTTCTTCCATCACTGACATATATAGGTCAGTGTTCTGTCTGCTTCCACCTCATTTCCAGCTTAAGGAAAGCAAAATGCAATCACTGTCAGACTTCATATGCACTGCTTTTTTTTTTTTTTCCGGTCAGAATTGAGCTGAGAGTCATGAGATACACACTGAGAAGTTAGGTTTAAAAGTTAATAAATACTTCTTTATGTCTTTTTCCTGGATTCTGAAAACTGAAGGTGTTTTCCTTGATAGGGAGACCTGCTGGCTGCTAGGCACCTTTAAGCAATTGGGCTGAACACAGAAGAATTGTGGTGCTTCCTTCTCTTCCACTGTGTGTGATAGGGGTGTGCTGGCAGTTTCACTCTTGAGATTCCTGTGCTTAAATACCCCATGGGATGTTTACATTTTGAACAGCAAGTGAAAGGTGTATTCCAATACCTGGTCTCTGTGTTACAGTAATTCTTAAACCAGCTAG
The DNA here is from genome assembly GCA_013396675.1 of Eubucco bourcierii. Lineage (NCBI taxonomy): Eukaryota > Metazoa > Chordata > Aves > Piciformes > Ramphastidae > Eubucco > Eubucco bourcierii. Next base: position 191,745 of record VWZE01008295.1, read on the forward strand.
AAGCAAAGCAATTCTCAGGCAAGGCATCTAAAGGAGGAAGCTGGCCTACAGAGAAACAGATTTGTTTCTCTGTGTGTGCAGACACCTCTGTGTTCACGTGCATACACCTGCATTTACACACCTGCCTGTGTGCATTTATCTTTGGAGAGAGAAGATTGTGCAATCTGAAAGCTCATAACCTCAAAGCAGCTCCTGCTCTAATGTTTTGTGTTGTAGTGAGAAGGTACTTTTCAGATCTTACTCTCAGCAAAACAGTTTGGCAGCAGTTTTTATTACCTGTCAGTCTAACTGAAAGGTGTGAAATCCAAAACAAACTCGAGTCTTTTACTGCAGAATAAAACTATGTAACTAGATACTCTTTATTTTTACTTAAGGTGTAGATTTCAAAAATCCTTGTTGTCTTGTGTATTCCCTACTTCCAGTGTGGTGACATTTGGAGGTTATATTCCAGGTACTCCCTAGGATAGTTTACTAAGAACGAATGATAACAAGGAAAGTAGAGTATCAGCTGAAGAAAGGGGGCTTGTGTGTAAAAGAAGCAGGTAGTTTGATAAAGTTTAGATGGTTTTTCATGAAAGGCTATGAACAAGTAAATACATAATCACTATTTTGCATTGTTTCCAAACATTTGAATAGTTGGCTTAATAAAACCAAGGTCTACCCCGAGAAACAGACTACTGAGTGCAAGTAGAGCAAAGGAACCTGTGGCTGTCTCAAAAGGTTTGAAGGGCTGTACTTGCCCATTAATGTACTGTATCTTCTATGGGATGAGAAAGTGTAGAATGTTTGAACTGTGCCCATTTCAGTTATCTGATTCTGTTGTGCATTTGAATCTAGTCAAATGCATCATTGCCTAACATTCCTTCTTGTTAAGTCCCTGCCTCTTCCGTGTGTTGTGGATAAATGCCTCATCGTCTGTCAAAGAGGAATTGCTGCTTGAGCCATGTGCACTTCATGCCTGTGTGGATTGAGTAGCTCTTAAAGAACTGGTTGCCACAGATAGACATGACAAGGGGCAGGCCACACGATGCATTCTGCAGTGATCTGTAGATGTGGCCAGAACCAACTGAAAGGGAGGTTTGAATTTGCTTCCCAGTTCTGTCAAAAATCTCTGGCAGAGATTGGCTTTCATTCCTTTAATCCTTCTCTGCCTTCAGCACCCTGCTGACGACATGGAGATCATTCCCTCTTCTCCCACTTTTGTCCAAATCTGCATGAAGGTTGAGTGATTTGGGAAAGCATCCTTCAGGTTTGTAGTAGAAAGATTAAACAATTGGACTTGAATCTTGAGGGCGGTTTGCTAATGCCCCATGCTGTACTGATAACAGAATTCATCATTCTAATGAAAAGGCAAGTTTGCTTTCAGTATCATCTGCCTCAACAAGGATTAGGCTGCTGAAACTGTTGTTATCTTTGTACAGCTGCTGCGAGTCCCTTGCATATGTTGGCCACCCATGCGTCTGCATCGGCATCGCTTCCCACAAAGCGCCAGAACGGAGACCAGTCGGAACAGCAGGAACTCAAACGTATCAAAACAGAGGATGGAGAGAGCATAGTCATAGCTGTTAACGTGGACACCCCGTCCGTGGCAGTGAGTGATAAAGGCAGCCAGAACTAGAAACTTAGGGGAGTTTTCTGTTTTTTTGTTTGTTTTGTTTCCTTTTTTTTTTTTTTTTTTTTTTTTTTTTTTTTTAAATAAACTCCATGGTGCCAAAAGGAGACACTTAAACGTAACACCTAAAACATTGGAACATGTTCTCACACAGTGGGGAAAGGGGCCCTGTGATCAGACTTCAACTTTCAGCACTGAAAAAAAAAAAACACACAAAAAAAAACAAACAAAAAAAACCCAACACAGATGGCCTTAAAACTTGGTAATTTAAAGTCAAACTGCAAAACATCTTGTTCCAGAGGCTGTGACCCCCGCTCCTCCCTGCCCCCTACTGAACTGTGTACACTGAGAATCCAGTGTTGGGGAGGGCAGCAGCTTTAACAGAATCTCTATCAGATTATTTTAAGGACTGAGTATCTCAGTGTAACGGCAGCATGATAAGCGCTTAGTGTGAACTGGTTTCAAACGATTGTATATTCCTCAAAGGGAACAGAGGCAAGGAGCCATTTCCTACATCTTGGCAGCTAGCCTTTCATAATGACCTACCCAATGCAGTTGTTGGTAGATATGCAGTATTTTGTTGTTCACATGTGGAATTAGAAAATTTTGAGGTGTATTTTCATTTCTTTGCAAAATAATGGGGTCTTTGACATTTCAAATCACTCCATTTCTATTCCGGAAACTTTGGAATCATACAATACTTTTCATGTGAAATTTTGTTTGGTAAAAAACTGAATGTAGGGTTTTTTTAACCAATGGAATGATTTACTTTTGTCTGTCCTGTTACAGTTCAGATGAAGCTACTTTATTACATCTGCAAATTTTCATATTTTAGCAGTTGCCTGATAAATCTAATCAAATTTTATTACCATGTGTAGTGATCAAATGCTTCTTTGGGCTTGCATGTAACTGATTAGAAATTACAATGTAAATGAGCCGTTAACTGACGTAAAGAACTGCTATGAATTTGACCAGAGCTGCACTTACCTGTTTCTCTTTCTGCTACCTTTTGCTGTTTGTTACTTTGTGTTGACTTTGACTGTCCCTGGCATATTTTTCCAGTCTAAAGTAAAACAAGAGTCTCGCTTAATATTGTGTATGTTTAAGATAACAGACTGTTCTTCATTTAGAAAGATGAAATTATCACGAGTCCTTTTAAAAAGAGTAAAATTATCTTGTCAGAGGTATATTCGATATTTTTAAGCTTAAGCACCCATCACTAGAAATCAATCTGATCAGTTTCTCTGTAACACTTTTGATATCATACACTGACCCTTTGGGGGAGTCTCCCATTAAGAGTAGCTGTTGTGGTTTTCTAACAGTGGCTACCAGATTTTTTTTTTTTTTTTTTTTTTTTTTTTTTTAAAAGTGTGTGTTCTGCAGTTGAACATTTTAAAATGTATCGGTAATTTCTCACTTTAATTGTGGTAATAGATTCCACTTGACATTTCAAAATTAAATTTGAACATAAGGCTGCTGTTCAGTCTTTAATTCACATCCCGTCTGATTTCCTCATGCAGTAAGGTGAGTGGAAGCTAGATAGTTGGCTTAATTTGAATCTGAGTTTTGTCATTTTCTGTAATAATGATGCATTATTTATATTTCTTTTCTCACTATGAAAGGAAAAAAAAAAAAACAAAAAACAACAAAACCACAAACCTGTATTTTCACGATGGACTGAACAGTTTGGAGTGGTTTATTTAGGCAGCTTTTGGGAACTATTTACCTAAAGACCAAATATGAGAAATCTGTACAAGTTATGTGTTCATCCACAGAATGGAACTGTTACGATGTCTCTGCAGATAATGCATATTAAAAAACTATGAAACAAAACCTCTACACAAGCTGAATTTATAACAGGAATTGAAAAAAGAAAAAGAAAAAAAAAAAAGAAAAAGAAAAAAAAAAAAGAAAAAAAGAAAAAGGCTTAACCTGAAAAGCAACATTTCTGTAAAACTGCAACATTTTCTTTAGAGGTTTTAAAAATAATAATAATAATAATAATAAAAAGAAGTAAAGTTTTAACATACTTTTTTTAAGGAAAAAAAAAAAATATCCAGTACTAGTAATTTAATTTGGTGTTGAATGAATTGACTAGAATGTGGTTTATTTTCAGAAGTGAGAATCTGTTCACAACTAGGGCTAGGTGAATAATAGTGTATAAGATTTTTTTAAATAAAATTAAATTTTATTCAGCAAATTAACTAAGTTGAAATTACTCAACAAGTGTGTTTGAAATATTTATATCTCCTTTGGGGTGATTAATCCGATTTTGTGTTGGCAGTGCCACAGGAAGCGGTGTCAGCTCAAAGAAACCAAAGTGCTGCTTACTGTCAGTTCATGGTAGGCAAGTTGTGTTGGACTGGATGACCCTTAGAGGTCCCTTCCAATCTCTACTCTGCCATTCTGTGAAGCTCTATGTGATGCCCTCCTGGGTAGAGGGAGAGATGAGAACATGGTGTGGGTCCATCCTATTAAAGTGTGGTGTTTTACTCTCTGGTGTACGTGGAATTTGGCACAGGAATGTGCTTCATTCAGATGGATGAGGAAGCTGTGTGATGTCAGAACTGCTCACCTCCTTACACAAACCACCCGTGCCCATCCGTGCCTTGGGTGATGCCAGATCATCTCCAGTGCTCTTGGCTAATGCAGACTCCTTTGTTGTACATGTCAGGCCTTGCTGAGTGGAGCCCTTGGATTGTTAAAACAGAGCTGTTCCCTGGTTTGTCCCTGCATTTCTGTGCTTCCCACCTCTAATGCAGTGATGCACGACAGCAGGGGCTGAAGGAAATTCCTGTCACACTGCTGCCTCTGCCACAATGTTCATGACCCTTCTTAAACTGGCCTTACACACTGATTGTCCTGGACTCCCAAGGTCAATGTGATCATCTTTTTCCAAATGGAAATTTGTAGGTGACTCACGTCCATAGAGATTTGACCTCCCTTCAGGAGCTGATGTACCCTTTCCTTTTGTGTTCTAAGACATGTGGTATTATTGCCTTCTGTGCCCCTTCCAGGCTGTACCTGTTCAGTGCTCAAATCAGCTTTTGTGTAGTCTTTAATGTGACTTTGAAAAAGACACAAGATTTTAACGTAAGGAAGACTTCATCTTGTGTTTGTTTTAGTGACAAAAGGAACCTTTGGGGGAAAAGGGGGAGAAAAGCAGTTAGAGAAGGGCATTGCAGTTGTTTAGTAGGGAAGCACTGTATTCACCAGTGTGTGACTCAAGCCTGCCCTTGTGAAGCACACATTGTTCTGTAGCCTTTGTATTTAGGTCAGCAGAGCCTGCCACAGTCCTTCTGGCCTACATATAGACCTAGTCTCGTGTCTCATATATTCTGCCTTCACTGATTGATCTTGTCTTTTCTACTTCAATGTGAATGCCTGAAGGTTCTGAAAGAAACACTCGTGGCTCCTGCTGGCATCACCTGGAATTACTGCTGAATTTATTGCATTAATCTTTTCCTTTTCCTTTCAGGAGTTTGAACTGTGACACGGGTGCTGTGGAAAGAGATGGCAAAACAGAGGCAGAGGAGGCACTGTGTTATTTTAAACACAAAGGGAATTTATAACCCATGTAGCTGATGGTGGGGGGTGTACTTTGGTTTTCAGGAATAATTGTTTTTTAGATTTTCTTTGCAAATTCTGCCCTTTCACAGGTGAACAGTCTGCACCACTGGCTGCTCCCCTCCAGTCAAGAGGGACACCCCATGGAGCAAGGCTGGCTCCCAAAGCCATGTTTCTCCTGGCAGTTAAGACAGTTGTACTTAAAGGAGTAAATGCTAATGGACCTCTGGCCTACAATACTCATCTTAACAAACAATTTGACATTTAAACAGCTATTTAATCTTTTGTCACATAAAGTAGACTTCTGAGGGCTTGCCTTGCCCCCTTCTGTTCTGCAGCCTCATGTAGAACAGGGTCTATTCAAAAAGTGGTGGCTTGTTCTTGGTCTTCTAAAACTTGCTTTCCATGGCCTGTGTGCCCCTGTCTGGGCAATCCTTCCCCCTGGACAGCTGGGTCTTCCTGTGCACAGCCCAGACCCTGGGTGGGTATTACAGTGCGGCTAGGGGGCTGCTGCCAGCCTTGAGCTGAGCTTCAGTGGACCTGGCCCCTGCAGGCTCATAAATAAATAAGCCTGGTGGGCACATGGTCTAACAGTGGCTATCTCAAACACTGTTCTCTACTTACTCTAGGGGTATGTTCATCCTTTATTCCACTTCATGAAATTTTGCTTAGTTAGCCCACATGATGCAGTACAGTTGCAAGTGATGTGATCAAGTACTGGCAGAGCAACCTGGAGTCAGCACCAGGTGGGGAAGACTCCTTTGATCTGACTTTCTAGCTCTGTAAAATCACCTATAGACTTAGATTTGCAGATAAGGAGGAGGAATGTGAAGTTAAACATGTTTAGGTGTGCATTAAGGAATGCCATTAGTGCAGCACCAGTCTGTGTGCAGCTGGGGTTGGACTCAATCTCCATAGGTCACTTCCAACCCCTAGCATTCTGTGACTGTTATTTTCATTCTTCTTGTCACACTAGAACAGATATTATGGGGAAGTTCTACAAGTTCAGCAGAGTTTTAATCAACCATGAAATATGCTCATAGTCTCTGGTCAGCTATAGGATAACTGGAATGGGAGAGCAGGGGATTGTGCTTCAGCAGCTACCTAAAACCTTCAAAGCACTGTGCAGAAAGCTTAATGTTTTAGTTCAAGGCATCTCCTTGCTCTTTAAAGCGAGCACAGCTAACTGGATCATAAACAGCTTACAGCTGCACCGCAGAGAGGGTTTACATCATCCTTGGAGAACGGTTTCCAGTGCTGTCCTGCGCACGTATTGCTCCAGGGAGACAGCAGCTTCCAGTTGGTCATTCTGGTACAGCTGTTAAAAGGTAAGAAGCATTAGAGCAGCAGCTGTGGCAAACAGTGCTGAGCAAGGACAGCTTTGCACTGAAAGTTGGGCTTGTTTCAGTATAAATACTGTCCCCGGGGTACTTTTTATGGGGTACAATTCATCTTTTGTCCTTCAAGAGCCTCCACTCTTTCCTCAGTTCCATATTTATTCCCCCAAACTTACAGCAGTAGGACCTTTGTGATCAGTCACACTACAGCAAAATTAGTCACTTTTATTTAAAAGAAATAACATATTACAAATAAGTGTGCAAAACAATTTGTGATTAAATACACATAAAAGCAACATGCAACTTTGACATCGAAATCTGCGTAGGAGTTAGTCCTTAGTATGTTACATGACACTAAAAGAAACTTGCCAGATTTAGAATTTGCAGGTAAACAATCTTAGAGTAAACTGGCATGTCCAGGGTTGAAGCATCTGTGAAGTTTCAGAAGAGCCAAGATTTCCCTCCCCCCCACGAGTCATTAGTGCTATGAACGGAGAGCTTGTGTCTATTTCAGTTTCTAGTTTGCTATCTTGTGCCTTTTTTTCAGCAATAACTGCTAATTGCCAGATGATAACGATTTTGGGGAAGAGTGAACGAGTCAGTCAGTTTAGTCTCACCTACTGTCCCTAGGCCAACAGTATTTAGTATGTAACATCTCAAACAAAAGAAAACAAAAACCAAACCAAAACAAACAAACAAAAAAGTTTGCAGGTTTAAAGCCGTTGCAGACATATACTTGATGCCACCTGGTTCATTTCTTGTGCTGGATGTGTAAGTGGCCTGTCCAATCGTCCCACTGGAGCAGCCAGCAGAGCTGTAACACCAGTACCAAGAGTGCTTTGTAAACTTGGAAGGGCTGTTCTGTGACAGAAGGAATCACCTCTACAGCTGCAGGAGCTCGAGCACCCCTGGTGCTTGCTCCGTACACTGAGGAGAGGTTGGTTGGGTCAGCCAGTGCCCAAATGTGCCTTCAGCTACTATGTACAGTTTGGCATCTCTAATGGTGCTGCTCACTCAACTCCACCACCATCAGCAGGTGTACAGGAGCAGCAGGCTGTGGCCACCTAACTCATGCACTAGGTCAGAGGACAAGCATGGTTCAAGGTACAGTCACCTACAGCTATGCCCTTGTCATCTGTTCTGTTCCTCTAAGGTGTGCTTGGGGAAGGAGGAAAGGCAGCACCCCTGCTCCTGGATGAGGTGACAGAAGTTTATTTGAGCATGATCCATAGTATTCCCTCCATTCCCAGCTGCTCAGTAGAAGTAAAGCAATGCCTAAAATCTTCAGTTGTTCACATCCCTTTTTCTAAGCCCAGCTGTACCTTTGCACAGCCCCCTGCAGATCTCATTGTGTGGCAGGCACTCATGTTTAATCTAAAGTAATTTCACAGTTTAGATTAAGAGAAACCCAATAGGCACAAGCTTGCTGAAAGCCACATCTTGAAAACTTGAGTTGATGACAGTAACCCAAAGAGATTTTAATGACAAATACTCGCAGAAATGAGAATAAACATATGTAGTCCACTACTTCTGAGCTGCTTGTGATCATGTAGGGCCAGGCTTCTCATTGAGGTCTGCTAACTTGATCAATACTGGACATTCATATATTGTCCTTCCAAAGATGTGGAATAGCCAGGGCAGTACTTTGACCCATGCACTCTCTCAGCTCAGTCAAAGCTTGTCGTCCGTCATTTCTAGAAACTGAGCATAGACATCCCTTGAGCATTCCCCTTTTTGGTTGAATAAGAACTTGTAGTAGCTGCCATCTGCACATATTGCTGAAACAGAAAGAAACATAGTAAGTTCAGCTCTTCAGGTACCTTCAGCTTTAACTTAAACTGCCTCTCCATGCTCACAGCACACAGATGTGCTCTGGAGGGACCTCAGGTCAGTCAGTGCTGGTGCAGCATCTGGTACCCAGGCTTGCTTCCTTCTATCCTGGGCACTCTTGTATCTCATTCCCTTGCTGAGCAGCTGAGGACAGGAGCTCTTGCTGAGAGGGAGATAGGCACCTCTGAGCACCCATCCAGCTCAAAGCCAGTGTAGTTCAGAACCTGGGGAAGCCTCCAGCACTCACCTATGACAGCATTTGGCTCTGTTCCAAAGGCACAAATGCACGGAGAGCCAGAGGGAACCTGAAACTTGGAAAAACTCCATTTAGAGCTGAAGTACTTGGGGAGAAAGGTGGCAGAGGCCAAACTGGAAGGAGAGAAGAAAAACATAAATTAGTAAGGCATTGACTAGTACTGTTTTAGAACTGCTGGCTCTTGAACAAATCCTAACTGCTGTTCTGACTGGTTTTTTGATTTTCTTCTGTGAAGTCTCAGGTTATCCACACTGTTCCCCTTCTAGGGAAGAGGGCCCCTACAACTACTGTTCTGGGTTCATATTTCTAAGTGAACACAGAAACTGCCAAAAGGACTGATTTTCATTGAGACTGCTTGATGTGAAGTGGTCATGTTCATGCTAAGAAATAGCCACTAAAAACCCACCCCAACCTTCTGCTGGAATGCTATAGTTCTGCAAAAGACAGCAGGAACATGGCAGTTGCTACAGTCCTAAATCTGCAATCTACTCAAGCAGAGCAGATTAATCTCTTCACCTCCTGTAGTGCAGATATTTGCTGCTGCTTGTCAGTGCTTTAAACTATGAAAAGGGTAAGGCCTCCCCAGCCCCTCCCCAGAGGTTTCAGAAAGGCTGAAACTTTACCTTGACTGCTTATTTCTTTTAGGGTCTTCTGCAGCAAAAATATGTACTGTGCCATGGTCACTGGATACACAGATTAGGGAAGCATCCTGATTGAAGTTAATGCTATAGAGAAGAGAGACAGCTGCACTATCTCCATCAGAACATACCCACAGCTTCTGGTCTACACAGTTCTGCAGGTGCCCAGAGCAGCTGCCAGCCTGGCTGGCAAGTGTTAACAGCTTCTCTCCAGCTCTTGCTCTAGCTGAAAATGTCCCTGCTCACTGCAGGGAGTTTGGACTAAATGACCTCAAAGGTCCCTTCCAACCCAAAGCAGTCTGTGATCCTCTCCTGGAGGAGCTGGGACTCTTCCAACACAGCACTGCTTTGCTGTCAGAATGAGCAGCCCTTCAGAGGTGAGCACACACACTAGGAACAGAGGACCTGGTTTACCAGGACCAGCCATGCAGCAGCCTGCCCTGACACAACACAATCAGTGTGGGGCCATTCTGCCACTTCTGCTGGAATCAAACAGCATGACCTCTGCTCTGAGAAGTAGGCAGGTACTGGGTAAAACATGCAGCACTCCAACCCCAGAGCAGTGCTTAGCAACACAACCAAGGTTTTTACTTACATCACTAGAGAAGAGTCAAACTCCTCCCTTGGGCTGTCACCTGCAGAGCAGCACAAGGTGGTACTGAAACCTCCCCTTGGCCCCAGGTGCTCATCCACATCTTGTGGCAGTGTCTGCATCCCTGCACTGACTTAAGTGGCAGTCAAAGCATCCCCCAGCTACCATCCATTGTCTGCAGAGAAGTAGGTCTGTCAAGGTGTGTTTGTCCCACTCCCTATGACTTGTGCTGGGCTTCACACAGCTGCCAGCTCTTGCTGTCTCCTGACCAGCAGTGAGGAGAGGGGAAGCAGCACAGGCCCAGTGCATGCCCGGCTCCTCTGGCTGCCAGGAATACTCTGCCTCATGCTCCCAGGCAGCATTAACCTAACTTTTCTCTTTTAAAAGGTGTCAGGTGCCATTTATGAGGATTCCTCAGCACAACAACCACAAGAAGATAAAGCAGAAGTAATGAAACATACCAGTATATATTGGCTGCCTGTGATCCTCTTCGTAGCTCCTGGATTAAATGCCCTGATGAAGTATCAAATATTCTTATGAGGGTCCCCTTGAAAAGGAATTGAACGTTGCATTAGGAGAGAGAGGACTCCCTGCATCTGTGAATGCATCCTGCCTGCTCTGACCAGCATGCCCCTACCTACACCACTGGGTTTTTCATTTCAGGAGATTTGAGTGTACCTCTCTGGCTGTTAAATTTGGGGAAGAATATTGATTTTCCCCAGAACTCGTCACCATGGTGTGCAGTCTTGTTAGTCAGCTGCTCAGCTCAATACATTTCTTGCACTGAAGTTCTGATGCAACAGTGCAGCCCTGGCAGCGGTTTGCCAAGACTGGAGCAGGCTGTGTACAGCCTTGGAAGACATGGACTGCCTGGGCCAGATGTCATTCAAATGTCAGCACAGAGACTGCTTCAGTCAGCTAAAGCACAAACACTGCCCCAGGCACAGCACAGGGATTCCCTGTTGGGCATCCTGAAGGAGCCTTAAAGATAAAGAGACTGAGAACAATTTCAGTGCCAAATACTCCAGTTTGTTCCATGTCTTTGCTATGAAAGGAGGTGACCTTGCCACTTTATAAGTTGTTACAACAGAAGGCATAGAAAATCAGAGGAAGGAGGAGAGGATGATGCTTACTTTTTCTGATGCTGTTGCAATTCTTGTTCCCTGCAGGTTTAAAGCTATGCAGCTCAAGACTCCTTCATGAGCTGGGATGTCTACAGGAGGCTTTTCTGTGTTGGCAAGGTCCACTATCTGCACATGCCCCGTGTGTGTTCCAGGAAATGCAAGCAGAGAATTATTACTATTGGGACAAAGGACACAGAGACCTAAAAGACAAAAAAGCAGAAACCAAAACAATAGAGCCAATAACTGTAGTTTGCATCACCTAATAAAGTTTTCAAACCTAAGTTTCTACAGTATGGGTTCTTTCAGAACAAACAGCCCTGTAAGAAATTAGAATTTCATTTCAATGTCTAGTGTGGTACCCCAAAACATGAGCCATCTGTAAGTGCAGAGCACAGAGAAATGGAGAGTGGCATCATTTTAACTTGCTCTCATCACTTCATTGCAAAGTTATCTACTTGTAGTTATCCAAGATCTGGATATTTTAAGAGATCAGCTCCATCAGTCTGTTACAGCAAAGCTACTTAAAAGAAATAAAGTCTCCTTAGCAGCTGTACAAGAGCAAGTGTTTATAATAGGTGTCTGTCAGCAAAACTGGTAGTATTAATTTGAGTTAGAACTTTTTTGGGGGCACTTGCACTTTCTTCCTTTCTCACTTCTTGCAGACCATTTAAGGCAAATCACATCTCTCCCAGGTGTTCTGCTAGGACCAAAGGCTGGTACCTACAACCTCAGCCTACAGCTGGCAGAGCACTGGGTGGGTATCACAAGGAACTGTGTACTGCTAACTGCACCTTCCACCTGGCTGTGCTGCCATCTATTCTGTACTTGCTTCTGGCAGGCTTGGAAACTTCCAAAGATGGGGACTCCAAGCCTGAGTAGCCTCCTGGGGGAGAAAACATCCGAGCTCCACTTCCCAATACATCAAGCACAGCCAGCATCCCTTGTTCTGCTGTCACAGTCTGCTGCCTCCATTTCTGTACCTGTCCTTCAAGCAGCTGTAGGGTACCAGCTGCTGATGGTCCTTCTGCCCTTAGAGCAGAAGTTAACAAGCCCAACTCGTCAGCTTCCCCAAGCAGGCCACATGCTTTGGGCCCCCACCATCCTCAGAGCACGGTACACTTGTGCCTAGAAGCTGATACTCACACAACTGCCATTACACCTCTCCCATTTCAGACCTGCCCTCACACACCTCATCTGAAGCCTGCAGCTTCCCTCTCTACCCTCAAGGCTCTGCCTCCAGCTGTGCAACAAAACCATGCCCAGGGGTCAAATCCCAGCCCTGTCCCTCCCTTGCCTACCTGGAGCCTAGGGCTGGAAGCATTACACTACATGGAGCTCAACCTGTGGCACTAACTCTCTGCTTGGTCCAGGACACCTTTGTCTTGTTTCAACAACAGGCAAAGCTGTACCTTACTATTTAATAATCTCAGTTTGCTAACTGAGCTGCTCTTGACATTGTAGAGAACAGTTTGCTGGACAATTGTAGCTCTGTTAGAAGGAAGGAATCAAGCCTATGTGTATAGTTAAGCTTTCAGCACAAGATACATCAAGTTTACGGGTTCTTTGGCTCTTAAATAGAAATCCAATCCATAACATGAGTACAGAAAAAGCTTTTCTGTGCCAAGTATTAATAAATTCTGGTAAGCACTTTATAACACAGAAGCATTTCCAAAGGGCATGGCTACAGTGCAATAAACTGTTTAATGACTTACTAAATAACTGGTTCAGGCAGCTAAGTATAAACAGTATGTCAAGAACAAAATCAGCTAGTTCCATGCCCCACCACAAACACACAACTAACCTTTAGGGTTGTAGCAGGTTTCAAAGACATGCAACTGGTGGGGATTGTGGGTGAAGGTGAAAACTTTAATCATTGAGTCCAAGACTACCACAATTCTGAAACAGAGAAGTTCCTGTGACTTGGGGTGGGTAGAAGAGGGGCGTAGATATTAATTTAGATCTGCAAAGGCTTTCAGCTGATTTAATAGTTATGTTCTCCCACCACCACCACCCCTCCCCAAGCTTTACAAAATAATGTGCAGCTGTAAGCCTGCAAAGCACTTTTATCCGAAGCTGTGACAGCAGAACTCCTCCACCCACACATACATAGGCTCCAGCTGGCAATAGATACTCTTGCTTTAGAAAACTGCTTGAACTCCCTTCACACTCCTCCATACCCAGGCAAACGCCCAGCAGTAGCCACATAAAGACATCTCCCTACATTAAGAGGGCAGGAAGTCTTGCAGGCTTTTCACCAAGGCTTCAGATACCAGAAAACTTGAGTTGCAGACTGTTAAGAACTTATGCAAGCACCCAAAAGCCTGTTTTACTTTCACTTGCTATGTTTAAGCAGGGTCTTTTTCCTTCTACAAACAGCTGGAAATGTCTAAGAACAGCGCACGAAGCAAAGCTGCGCGTCAGGAACACATCTCTGGTACCCACCTATCTCTTCGCAGCTTTACTGCCTTGACTTCTGTAGAAAATTCTATCTCAATGACAGTTTTCTTCTTCAGGTCATCCCAGATCATCACTAGAACAGTGCAGAGGTGGCATTAGATCCTCAGGGCATGATCTGAAGTTTCACATCGTCTCCCTGGTAACAAGTGGCAGTTTCTGAGCGGGCCAATCCAGCGGCACATCCATTGGCTAAACGGTTCCAGACTGGCATTTAGCTGCTGCATACCAGCCCACTCATGCAGGGAGGAGCTGGTAAACTCCAAACTCAAAAGCTGACAAGGAATACACATTTCTCTACAGAAAATCGGCTCTTCTGTCTTGCTCAGAGGGTCAGCAAAGATAAGACAGCAGTCACAAGAAGTAGCACATTTTCCTACAAAGCTTTTCAAGCAGGGACCTTTCCCTCATGGGCTGCTGAGCTATAGCATCTCTGCAGAGTTAACTGTGAGAAGGACAGACCCTGTCACCAGCTCTCAGAGACTGCTCCTTGCAGGTAGCTGCCTGTTAACAGCAGTAATGCAGATTGACCATACTGACTTGAACCTGCTGCAACATCCCCTCAACCAGCCTTCAGAAGCCCAGCTCTGGCTCAAGATGCTTGGTGTGCGAGGTCTTTGGGCAGTTTCATGCAGACAGCAAGGCAAACACCCACAAGATCCATTCCTCAAGAGACTCACCTTTGTTAGGTGGGTACTTGGGCTTTTTTCCTCCACCTACTAGTGCTAAGTAGTTGCAACGAAACAGCATTTCAACGTGGCCAACACCACCTTCTAGAAATTCTGAAAGACAAATGTATTTTAAATAAAAGTGTCAGAACTGTTAAGATGCCATATACAGCTTGCATCATCTAGCACTTCTCTGAGGCACCTGGGAAGAGTTAGTCTCTTCCTACCCTGGCTGACCATCAAACACAGAGTGCCCTTTGCAGAGTCTACTCCGTGGTCTTCAAGGAATGAGCAGAGCTAAACACTGACTTCTACTCTGAAAGTCTGTCCAGTAACTCCACACACTGGCAGGGAGCAGCAGGAAGGGTGGGCAGAATGAATAAACCATTTCAAAGTAAGAGGAGAAGCTGAAATTTCACAAGGACTCAAGAGAGACAGTGTCAGAAACAGCAAGAATGTCTGAGGAGCTGGGAGGAAGCAGTGCCATGGAAAGATGGAGAAATAATAAGCATGAAGCAGGGGCCAAGGGAGATTTAGACAGCAAGAAACTGCAGTACATCTGCATGAGGAATCCATGCTGGGATGTGACTACACAACACTGAAGGTAGATGCTTGGAAGGATAGTCCCACTGGAGCAGTACAGCCCTAGATTTCATACAGCTCCTTGGGGTTTCTGCAGCAACACTTTCGACTGCTGAGCTTCCTTCCTCAACAGATCCAAGTGGTTTAGACATACAGAGACTATAAAACAGCATTAGAAGGCTGAGCTCAGAGTGACATACAGAGACTATAAAACAGCATTAGAGGGCTGAGCTCAGAGTGCTCTTGCAAACAAACTCTGAGCAGGTACCAGAAACATTTCCTTCAGCTCTCCAGTGAAAAAGCATCGTCCAGATCCCTACACAAACACAACTTCTCTCGATGGTACCTAACACTGCAGCCAGAAACTCTTCTCCCACTTGTGAGGACTACAAACATTAGCAGCTGCTAATACATATCAGTCTCTGTGAGAGGGTGAGACACACTCAGCAGCAGCCAGTTTTATGCAAATTAAGAGCATATAAACATCTGACCAGGCAGTGGCATCAGTGAGAGCCCCTTTGGGACCAGCATGGACTTCCTTTCTGGAGGCTCCATTCAAAGCCTTCCAGTGCAGGAAACAGTGAAAGCTGAGCAAGAATCTGACAGAAAAACAAACAAACACAAAACCAAGGAGGTTGAGCTTCTAAGACAAAACTAGCATGGTATAAGAAGTGAGCATTTTACCTTGTTTCTCTTTCTCTTTGAGTGGATCTGCATTATACACTCTGAATCCATTTTCCATTCCACATGCAAAGCATCCTGTAGTAAGAAGCAGACATATACACATCTGTATAGGCACGTGGTGACTGTGAGACACACAGAGCCAGGGGTTACCAAAGCATTCCTCAGTGGCTGCATTAAGCTGAAGACCACCTGCTGGCTTTGTTACTCTTTGCAAGTGAAAACCCTTTGGAGGAGCTGTCCTCTTATGCCCTCCTCTACTGAAAGTGGAAAGCTCAGCATTTTTATCTACAGGTGAGAAGACAATTCCAAACCCAGCTGTGCCCTGTGCCACAAACTATCCAGGGAAGGAAACCTGCATTTAACTTTAATGGCTCAGCAGCCATTGTGAAGCAAACCCCCTCCTTTCTTATCAGGCCAAAATTTACACCAGGATTGTGACTATATGAATTATTGTCCACATTTCCACAGAAAACGGTTTCTCAACCACAGTTTTCAAGAAAGCTCTGGTGAGAGCCTCCCAAGTCAATAATTTCATGCCCATAGCTTAAGTCTAAACCTGGGAATGAAGGGAATGAAGAGAAACTGGATTAAAACAATCTGGAAGATTAATTACATTTAAGCATAGAATTTCTAGTGGAACCCATCAAACCACCAGTATATTCTGCCCTGCTGTTTTACTTGCCCATGGGTGAATACAGGTACTAATGTAAGGCAATGGCAGTGTGGAGTGAGAAGCAGCTACTGTTGGGCAGAGGCAGACTGACAGAAGATGAGTTGCTACAGAGTTTATGTGCACAGTATCAAAAATCCAGTGAAGATCTTCAAGATCCTCAATCAGAGACAATCAGATTAATCTGGTTTGATTCTTATAGACTGCAATGATTCCAAATCATAATTGAGGAGCTATGTCTCAGTGGTCCAAATTCCCCAAACTTGATACCCCAAATTCAGAGGGTGGGTGAGGGAAGGCAAGAAGAAAGCTTTCACTCTTAAGGTCCCCATTTGCTCATAGGTGGTGGACCTGTGATTTTCTACACACCAGACTGGACTGCTTGGCTGCACAGTAATAGTTCAGAGGCAGGCAGAAGGACTCTTGACTGCCAGAGACTGTTTCAGGTGCCTCTCTCATTGAAGGTCACAAACAGCCAGCAGTGACTGACTGGATTTGTGGTTTGTACACTGTTAGCTTGATAGAAGCCAAATCAATTTTTAAAAAATTGCCTACAGTCACTGAAGAGCAAGTGAAGACCATTCAGCATCTTTGCTGCTGCTCAGATCTTGATGCAGGTTAAGATACCAGAAGAAATACAATTGGTGATTTTGGATTTTTTTTAAATACACAGAACACAATCAATGTTCTTGCTTAGCAGTGCCAAAAATGTATGACAAACTTGATTTTTGACAATGGTATTGGTTTAAAAACTCTACAACACGGGAGAAGGAAAAAAGCCACCTTGAGATTCTTTTTGAATGCTTCAAGAATTTCATTCCAAGTAGGACCACTTCAGAACAGCCAACATCAAAAATAAAAACCAACCAACCCCTTCGCCCCCCCCAAACCACCAAAGGCAGCAGACACTTCTGCCTTATGGAGCAGTATCTCATGAGGCATGGGGGTGTATGTTTGGCAGCATCCCCAGGGTTCCTATTCACTGAATTCACACGTATAAAGGGAAAAAAGACTACAAGATTCATCTCCACACCCCTCAGCATAACCAGGAAACAAATGAACCCTCTTACTTCACACCATCTTTGGCATCACTCACAGCCCCAGTAACAGTCTGCATCTAACAACAGCAGCACAGAAAACAAAACCACACCAAACCGCTACTCCCCCAGCCCAACAGACTCACAGGCACAACTTCACCCGGCCCAAGTGCTGAACAGTCTTATTTACACCTGTGAACACACCTAGAGAGCAGTTAAGAAGAATATAGTAATTATAAAAAATATTAATAAGCATATTGAAACAGATGCTTTTAAATTAACTCATTTTGCCTCCTCCCTTTTGGGTGCACCATGCTTTGGTTTGCTCTGCCAGTCCAACACAGGTGAGCTGTGTTGCAGTGGCAGCGCTAAGAGCAGCCACCTCCTGCCCTGTACTGGGACTGCACATTTCAGTGGAACCATCTCTCTATGTAAACCAGCACTGCACAGTTGCTGGTAGCTGTAGTGTGTATCCATGTAATTATTATGGAAGGGATTATGCAGGCACAATTCCTACCGTGTTACCTTTCCTCATCACAACAAATTTTGTCTAAAGCCATAAGAGCAAGCACAGGATCCTACTCTTGACATTTATGAGGTCCTCAGCCCTGAGGAAAAGGACCTTGGAGTCTGGGTTGATGAAAAGCTCAACATGAGCCTGCAGTGTGCACATGCAGCCCAGACAGCCAACCGAGTCCTAGGCTGCATCAAGAGAAGCGTGGCCAGCAGGGCAAGGGAGGGGATTCTGCCCCTTTACTCTGCTCTCGTCAGACCCCACCTGGAGTACTGTGTGCAGTTCTGGAACCCTCAGCACAGGAAGGACATGGAAGTGTTGGAGCGGGTCCAGAGGAGGGCCACAAAGATGATCAGAGGGCTGGAGCAGCTCTCCTATGAGGACAGGCTGAGAGAGTTGGGGCTCTTCAGCCTGGAGAAGAGAAGGCTTCGAGGGGACCTGATAGTAGCCTTCCAGTATCTGAAGGGGGCCTACAGGAAGGCTGGGGAAGGATTATTTACAAGGTCCTGCAATGACAGGACAAGGGGCAATGGGCTTAAACTGGCAGAGGGGAGATTTAGACTAGATGTTAGGAGGAAGTTGTTTCCAGTGAGGGTGGTGAGGCACTGGAACAGGTTGCCCAGGGAGGTTGTGGCTGCTCCCTCCCTGGATGTGTTCAAGGCCAGATTGGATGAGGCCTTGAGTAACCTGTACTAGTGGGAGGTGTCCCTGCCTATGGCAGGGGGTTGGAACTAGATGATCCTTGAGGTCCCTTCCAACCTTACCATTCTATGATTCTATGATTCTAAGCAGTTCAGTTTGCTGAAGGAGATTAAATGTAAAGCATCCAAGTTTGCCAAGACCAAGTCGACACCTCAGTTTTTAAATTAGAGTGACCAAAGAGAAACCTGTTAGTAACTGACAGATGTGTTTTCTGGTATGGTCACTTATCATCTCCTGTCTGTTTATTTCTGTAAAGCACTTCAGCATCCTTCTAAAGGCATTAGGAAAGGACCTGAAATCAGGAGTGCACCACCTTGAAAGAGAACAACCAGCCACAGTACTGTTTTGGAACTGAAAACACCTTATGATACAGGCTTTCTGTTTGGGGAAGTTATATTGCTTGGTTGTTTTCTTTAATTTAAAGACAATTACTGGCAGAGGCAAGCAATAAAATGCCACAGCAGCACAGGAAAGAGAGTAAAAGAGGCACATTTCAGAAGAACTGCAGATGTCAGCTGCATCATCAGCCAGTCATCAAAGTTAAGACTTACAGAGACCTATTAGATCATTCCTTCCATCTTCCCACCATTATGGGATTGGCTAGTCTTCAATTACAAAGAAATTAGGTTATTGTGACAATATATGCAGACACCTACACTACTCAGCTTCAGCACCCAAGTGAGTCATATTTCTATTTTTGGTAGAAGCAACAAGGAAGAAGTGAGCTTTTCCTCTTGCCTGCTCTTATCTGAGCAGCCAAAGAATTACCTGTCCTTTAACACCTGTAAAAGGTCATCAGGCTACCTAGAGCTCCAAAGTCATCATTCATAAGCAGGAAGAGCTCCAAGAGCCTGCAAAGAGAACCCAAACAGGTTTTGTCTTCATTTTTTTGGTTACTATTCCCTTGGCTGGCCGGGCTAAGGTAGGCTAGGGTTTCAATACTGCCAGCTCACAGATTCCCAAGACAAATTCCTTATCATACCTGGCATGTGGCACTATTCAAAAAAGGTGTTTATGCTGCATTCACTGCTACAGAACCTAAGGAAGCCTTTGCAACAAAGAATTAGTTTTACACACCAAAATTATGTTCTAAAGGTATTTTACACTGAAAGAGACTTATCTTCTTACACAGTTCTCTATAATCCAGCCCCATCACAGGCCAGGCATCAAATATTACCACTTCATTTCAAGTCTGCAGGGTCTGTAGTGAAGCTCATCCTCACAAATCTCTTTTTCCATCTCTGTTGCAAATGCAAGATGAAAACAAGTGCAAAGCTGTTGTAAACCAGGCAATTGTACTGTTTTCAAGTCAAGAGGATAGCACAAAGAGAGCTACCAAGAAGCTCACTTCATTAACACTGTGATACACTACTGACGCAATGTCGCCAGACCAACAGGAAAATTGAATTCTACTCGACTTCAACAATGCCAGCAACAGGTATGTGAACTGCAGTCTACAACGACAGAAGCTCTTAAGCAAGAGTATTATTTGTTAAGACAAAAGGATGTTACAAAATGGTGACCTTCTATTCCTTACTCCACAGAACCAACTTACTCATAGGACTGGTGCTATTTTTATATTGCAAAAGCAAGACAAGGCATCTGCACCTCCTTTCGAGAAAAGGCCTTCCCCTTTCTAACGACAACAAAAAAACACCAGCAAGGATCCAGTGAAGCTTTCCCGTGGTCTACATACCTGCACTTCTCTGCCAATGCAATTGGTAGTTTTAACCATAATTTTTAAAACGAGGCAAAGAAAAAAAGTTTACACCACTGCTTCTGAATGCAAAATGCTCACGCTGAGAGAGTGACGTTTTAAGAGTTAGCTTTTCGGCAACTGAGCTTCAAAACAACGTCCTTTAAGCATAGGTTTTGAGGCAGACAGACATCCACACTAGGCAAGTTAGCCAGTTTTAAGCAGCACAACTTGTAGCAAGCACCAAAGCACCATCTGACAGGCAGATGTATTTGGAGATGCACGTTAAACACAAACGTTCCTTCTCCTCTCCTTCCCAGCTCTCCGAAGGGGCTGCGCATAGGCTAGTACACAGGAGGACTACACAGTGCCTCTGCTAACAGCTCCCCCGGCTTTTCAGAGCAGGGGACACGTCCACCGCAGCCCCTTCGGCGGCCAGACCGCGAGAACCCTGTCGCACCCTGCTCGCCACGGGGAGGAAAGGCACAGCGAGGGACGCCGCGCCCTGCCCGACTGCCGTTCCCAAGGGACGGGAGCGCAGGCCCCGGCCACCCCCGCCCGGTCCCGGGTACCTGCCGAAGCCGGGAACCGCGGCAGGCCCAGCTTCAGCACGGGCACCACACTCCTTCCGACGGCTCCGGGAGGTTACCTCCGCCAGACCTGCAGCCACGCAGCGCTAGCCCTCCGCCGGCACAAACCGGCTGCCCAGGGCCGGGCCCGGGAGAGAGGACCCTCCGTCCCGGGCCGGCGCCAACCCCGTGCTGGGCGGGGCTCGCTCCCCTCTCGGCGCCGGGCGCCGGGCGCCGCGCCCCGCAGCCCCCGCACGGCCCAGCCCGGCCCCGCCACCTCACCGTGGTCCTGGTTGAAGCCGGCATAGAGCAGTCCGTTGCCGTGCGGGTTGGCCGGGAGCAGATTCATGGTTCCTTCCCGTTCAGAGCCGCCCGCCGCTCTTTAAACCATGGCGACCCCCGCCCGCCAGCCTCAGCCCCGCCGCGGAAGCCCGCCCGAGCCGAGCCGAGCCGAGCCGCGACGGACAGGCCGGCGGCTGCTTCCGGCCCTGCCAGGCAGCGCCGCCGAGCACAGAGGCCATCCACCCGCCAGAACCACGACCGCCGAGCAATCGAGCGGCGCCGGGCACGCCCCTGCGGCCGGCCGGGGAATGGCGGCGGCGGCAGCAGAGGGAGGGGCTTGGGCCCTGTGAGCGCGGATTTACCACTGGACTGAAGGAGGAGCTGCTGGAGGTAGATGGCTCCCTGAGAAAGACGGGTTGTCTTAGGGAGCTGTTACAGAGGACATTAGGCCCGAGGGGCGCGCAGGTTCAGGGCCGCGCTGCGGGGAGGATGCGGCTGAGAGTGAAACTTGCCCGCGCCTCCGGGCGCCTGAGGAACTCGGGCCTGTAGCTTCACTCCTAGAGTCCCGACTGCGCCTGGCTTGCCGGTGAGTATCATGACCTCACAGGGTCAGCGCAGAGATATCACTCCAGGCTTCCCCAAGGCTGCTGGCTTCGCAGCTGGGAAAGGTGACCCAGGCCTCGTATAGCCTGAGAGGGTGGTGCGAGCCCAGGGGTACCACCGCAAAGGGTAAAGCAGGCCCCGGGCCCCGCTCCAGGTCTAAAAGGGGCATTCAGTAGAAACCTCTCACGTCAAGGGCATGCTGAGTATCAAGACAGTATGAGAAGACCTTGAAAACGTGTTTTAAGTTTTCCTTGAGCAAGTTGATAGGAGGTCAACAGTGAATTTACTTCAGCAAATACAGAGCTGAGGGCATGCCAAAGTCCCTTCCAACCTGAATTATTTAGTGACTCTGAGTAACTGAAAGCCCACATTGGTGTGTGCTCACCGGAATGTGCTCACAGCTGCTCCATGTCCTTCACATGCATTCCCTTCTTTCTCTATACTTGCTCCCTGCCCTCCAAATCACTGACCTGATGTTGTATTGCACATTTGTGACCTGCTCTGCTCTAGTGCAGACTTCTGGCTGGAAATTACCACCACAGCTTTTCAGTTTACAATGACTCACTACAGTCCTGGAGCTATCTACAGTAACCAACTGGTACATTATTCTATGTCTACTCATATATGTAAATAAAATCAAATCTTCACAAGATTTTGTCTCCTCAAAAACTCAAGAGACTTGGTAAATTCAGCAAGCTCTTTGCTTTTTAGTCTTCCTCTTAGCAACCACAGGCTCAGGTTTACTTACTCCCTGTAGAATTGCTGCAGGCATTACCCAGAAGTGAGCAGAGGTGTGCAAGCCTCTTCTCTTTACCTTGTCTTTAGACTGGCTGGCAGGAGGAGAATCTAACCTTCAGGACATGCACATTCATATCAACAGTGCCCTCTCCCACTACCATTCCTACTGCACAGCACACAGAAAAAGGAAACAAACTAATGTTTGGTGGTTGGAGAGTCCAAGGCTCTAATTTCATAGAATCACAGAATAGTAAGGTTGGAAGGGACCTCAAGGATCATCTAGTTCCAACCCCCTGCCATAGGCAGGGACACCTCCCACTAGCACAGGTCACTCAAGGCCTTGTACACCTCCAGGGAGGGAGCAGCCACGACCTCCCTGGCCAACCTATGCCAGTGTCTCACCACTCTCACTGTAAAGAACTTCCTCCTAGCATCCAGTTTAAGTCTCCCCTCTGCCAGTTTAAACCCATTACCCCTTGTCTTGTCATTACCAGACCTTGTCAATAGTCCCTCTCCAGCCTTCCTGTAGCCCCCTTCAGATACTGGAAGGCTACTCTAAGGTCCCCTGGAAGCCTTCTCTTCTCCAGGCTGAAAAGCCCCAGCTCTTGTAGCCTGTCCTCATAGGAGAGCTGCTCCAGCCCTCTGATCATCTTCATGGCCTCCTCTGGACCCGCTCCAACAGTTCCATGTTGGAATTTGGAAGAAACTGTAATGGTTTGGCACTGTGCAGAGAGGAAAACTCTCCAACCTGCACATAGCTACAAGTCGAACATAGCCAGACCCCTCCCAAGGTACGGCTGGCTCTAATGCAGTTTTAACCTCTGGTAGCTGGAAGCTGCTACGGATACTTCCTGAAGCTACAAAGATGCAAGTTTTACTGTAACGTGAGCTTCATCTCGTACCTCCCAGCCCCTCTGCACCAGCGCAGGCAGACCGGCAGGTGGAGCCTGCTCATCACCCAGGAGCGGTCCGGCTGGAATTCCGCCCCCTGCACCTCCGTTTAACCACTTAGTCTCTAACGCGGAGAAGCTTCCTTCAGGATTGCACTTCTCCGAGTAGCGATGAATTGCCTGGTCCAGGTCCTGGCGTAACACTGGCATTTTACTGCCTTCAGTTCTCCCTCCTCGCCCACACAGGCTGCGGGAATCTCTGCTGATCTAGAAGGAGTATCATTGTATGTAACTTGATGGTATCTCACAATACTGAGGACACCTAGGAGAAAAGGGGATGAAGCTACACCATCATCTCAGTGGATTGCTATTACTCAGGAGAACAAGTCACACACGCAGATTCCTTCACAAATTTCACCTGTCGTATTCTTCCATATTTCAGTTAACACTTGAGACAGCTATTCTACCAAAAGCTTTTAGGATGACGTGACATTCCTGTTGTTCTTCAAGTACTTCTAAAGTACTTCTTGAGACAAAGACAACCTTCCCCAGCTCAAGAAAGCAGAAGAGGATTTCCTTTCCAGAAACATTTATTTATTTTTTAAATAGTGTTCTTTCCTTATAAAGCAGCTCTTCAAGTCATATTCCTTTTACCACAGTGTCTTTGGCATTTTCCTTTTAGAACTTTCTTGTAGAGTGGTATAAAATGTAAATTTTTGGTTTCCTTTTTTTTTTTTACAGAAAAATAAGTATTTAAACCACAAATTAATTCCCCAAAGTATTAAATAACATACCAAAACCTTTATCAAATCTATTACATACATAGATGGGACAAAACCTTGGTGTATATGTGCATCATAATTATATATACAGTTTTAGCTTAGTTAAGTTAGTGCTTCCAAGTTACCAAGGAAGCTTTACACACACCTTCCCCCCACCCAGAGCACAACTGCAGTGTGACAGGATTTGTCCCACTGCCTACAGAACTGAACAATGTAAACACCACATCGTGGTTAAAACCTCTGCCTGAAGGTGCAAAGTGAGGACTCTTTTCTAGGCTTCTGAATCATTGGCCAGAGGACAGGATTTGATACCATTATACAGTAGGTCGCTCTCGAGATTTCATGGAATTAAGAAGAGAGTATCATGACAATTATGCCCTCTATGAAGACACATCTACTAGTAAACACAATGGCATCATGCACATCAGAAACCAAAATGCAGAATGAAAATCTAGCACCCTAAGTGTCACACCCTTCTATTTGCACTGGAGGTGGTCTTCATTCCAAAGCAGCATTCCCTTAGTGAGCAAGCTCTAAAACAAGACTTGGTTTCCTTACTGTCGTCTATGCAGTGCGATACATACAAAGAGTGTGCTCAACCACTAAACAAGGAGTCCTTCAGTGCTTCACATGAGGGGATTCCATCCAAGGTGCCTTTTCCCCACAGCTCAGGAAATTTTACAGCTGTTCCTTGTACAGTTTTTCGGTGGGCTCTGTGGGGGACGGAAAATTTTAGCTTTCTTTAAACTGTTCCTTTTATTGATGTTGCTGGATGTAAGGGAGTAGGAGCGTCCATGCATCATCCTGGCATTAAGGCCATTTGCCATGGAGAAAGATTTGAGATGGCTTCTTAAGGCAACGGGGAGAGGGAGCTTGTCAACAAGGTGCACAGGGGTACAGGAAACTATGGCACGGCAACAAAGGTCTTGCAGACTCAGCACTTGAAAACAAACACAAAAGTTGCATTAGAACCACATGCTCTTGTCAGCCCCATGGTAGCAGCACAGCCAGCACTCTGCATGTACTCTCTGCTTCCAGGATGAATTCTCATTTCTCCTCCCACAGCCTTTCCCACGTACACATTATCAAAAATACCTGCTGCTGCAGCTTTCTGTTCATGTCTTAATACTTGGCTGAGTGGGCCTGTCACTGCTAGGAAAGAGACACTATTCCCTACAAAAGCAGAACAGGTGATGCCTGCAGATAGGCATTTTCTATTTGGAAGGCAAACTGTACAGGACTCCAAATTCTTCTTGTTTTGATGGTTTTGCATTGGGCTCAAAGTTCCTTAAAATTATATTACAATAAGCCTATATAAATTATAAAAAAACCATAAAGCTTAGCTGGGGCTGAATTTAACATTGTCAGCATACATCACTTACCCTTGTTTGGTCTCCAGAGCCTGTCCATTCCATGTCTCATCAGCACTATCCTTGCTAGCTCAGTAAAGGACTCTGTAATGTTGAAATTACAAAGTGGACTGACTTCAAAAAAAGTCATGCCCAGCCTCTCAGCGTAGGCTTGTGCTTGTTCAGTGGACACTTGGCGCTTGAAAGCTAAGTGAAGGCGATTTCCAACCAGGATTTTTGGCACACCAGGAGCATGCTGAACAAAGAGAAGCAAGCAAAAAAAACAACCAACAAAACAACAAACAAAACAGTTTGGCCAAAGAAAAGCTTTTTCAAGGTTTAAAGACTTAAGTGGCAGGTTGGACCAGCTAATGATCTAAGTCATCAGCTTGACCAGCTGATGGTCCCTTTCTGCTTAAATTGTTCTATGATTCTCTGATCTAAAAATATCCCCTCCTTGGAGAAGACAGGCTTGCACAGATGATGTAGCAAATCTCCATCGAGAGTGGGACTACAATATGAAATCTTTGCCCTCCATATGCTTTCCATCAACACCTTTAAAGAAATGAGACACTTGAGCTGATACGTTTCCAGCTCTCTAGAATTATAAACACAGAGAGAAGACTGTAAACTTGGCATCTTGGATAACTCTATAGTAAGCACTGCCTACAAATGCCAGGAGCAACAGCAGAAAATATCACATGCAGTTGGTGGTTGTCATCTCACCCAAATGCTGGCACTCTGGGATCCTACCTTACCTCATCGATCTCTTTTATCCATCGATCGATCCCATCAAATGACCAACGATTTGTGATATCATACACCAGTATTACTCCCTGTATTAGATAAAAAAAATACTCACTTTTCAACAAAGGCATAACACAGAACACTAACTAACTTCCTCACTTCATGATGCTGAGCAGCTTCTCAATGGAGCACATCTCCAGCACGCTATGAAACCAAGCCCCACCTCTGTGTAGATTACAGGCCAGCTAAGGGGCAGAAACTCTGACTTAGTTTTAGGGTCTAATGCATTGATAAATATTTATCTTCATAGAGGGCAAATGTGGTTGGTCACTCACACATCCCACATCCTGGAAAATACACATTTTTGGTCACATTCAGTAGCTTGGAGATTCGATGCTCTGTGCAGTTCTAGAACATAACAGATGTGATTCATCAGAACCAACACACCATGAGTTACAACACTTCAGAGTCTGAAGCAACAATGACTTTGTGCCTGGGTTATTTTTTTTTCCTTGCAAGTCCTTACAAACATAGTCTGAAATGTATTTTTCATGTTACTCTTGACAGTTTTATGGTGTCAATTTCTCTTCCTTGGCACAGAGTTTTAAAGCAGTGCTAGTGTATCTTTCACATGATCAAAGAGAAAGTGCTTAAATTATCAAGCTAACCAGCAAGAAAGCCCATGAATACATATCCCTGTACTTCAATCTAAAAGAAAATCCTGCCCCTTGTTATTTCTCATGTTCCACACTACCCTCAGCCTGTTACTGTGCGCCATCCACACGTGAGTGACAGAAGGCATCAGGCTGGTTTGCAGACTCTGCTCTAATTCATCCAACAACCATCACTCAGCACTGGGGAAGCTGTGCTATGCTTACCTGAGCACCTCTCGAATAAGACCGAAAGATGGTGCAGAATCTCCCTTGTCCTGATGTATCCCTACACAAAACAAATGAAGTACATTTTTAAAGAAGCAAGTGGCCTCCCGTGCCAGGAGCTGAGCGAGGTGAACTGATCTGTACTGACGGCTATTGGCTCCCTGTCCATTAGCCAGGCAGCAGCAGCACTAATGCACACCAGCTCTTCTCGCTCTCAGCAGTTTTTCCCCACTGGCATTCTGCCCTTTCCTCCACATTTCTCAGATTTCTCAGGCTAAAAGGACAAGAACTCCAAACTTCACTCTTGTTGATTGCCCTTGGAAAACAAAGGCTGCTGCTCAAGTGTACATATGCCACTAGACTTGCATTTAGTTGGGATTGAAGAAAGGTTCTGTTTTCACAGCAATAGGAAAGTGGGAGGAAACAAAATCTATTGCCAAGGAAACTAATGGACAAACTGTGAATTTCTGATTACAGCAGCAATAGTTTATGGTGGTGAGTCTAGGAGGATGAAGGCATCCCTACAGGGACACAGGTTTTAGAAAAGCATGTACACATTTTTTTTTTTTAATTTTTACAAAATGTTTTCTGAAGCCCTCAGCACAGGAAGAACATGGAAGTGTTGGAGCAGGTCCACAGGAGGGCCACGAGGATGATCAGAGGGCTGGAGCAGCTCTCCTATGAGGACAGGCTGAGAGAGTTTGGGCTCTTCAGCCTGGAAAAGAGAAGGCTTCGAGGAGACCTTAGAGTAGCCTTCCAGTATCTGAAGGGGGCTACAGGAAGGCTGGGGAGGGACTATTGACAAGGTCTTGTAATGACAGGACAAGGGGCAATGGGTTTGAAGTGGCAGAGGGGAGATTTAGACTGGATGTTAGGAGGAAGTTCTTTACAGTGAGGGTGGTGAGACACTGGCACAGGCTGGCCAGGGAGGTTGTGGCTGCTCCCTCCCTGGAGGTGTTCAAGGCCAGGCTGGAGGAGGCCTTGAGTGACCTGTACTAGTGGGAGGTGTCCCTGCCTATGGCAGGGGGTTGGAACTGGATGATGCTTGAGGTCCTTTCCAACCTTACCATTCTATGATTCTATAAATCACTGCCTTAAGTATGGAGAAGCAAAAACTAAATTTATAGTGAAGAGCACAAAAAGCAAAAACCCATAAAGACTTCTGGATGTAGATTACAGATCTTCAAATGCAAGGCCTGTATATGGGCTGCTGCAGAAGCATTTCCAAGCTGCTGTTCTAAAGACTCCAAAGAAGACCCTTGTCTTTCACAGAAAGAATGAGAACATGTCCTTCCTGGCTGCTCCTCAGATAAAGTTTATGTGGTATTTTTTGCTAAGCTGTATAATAAAGTGGAAAACCAGAAGAAGGAAAAGAAAGTAGGTGAATAAAATACCAAGTAAGGCAAGATACCATATGGCAGAGCACTAATATCCATTATTGCATTTCACATTTGCAACGGGATTTTGAAAACCATAAAGGCAAAAATAACCAGTGAAGAATACATTAAAAATACCTTAGCTTTGACACACAGGCATTTAACTATAGTAATTTGGAAAAGTTTCAAACAGAAATAAACATACAAATTAATTTTTAAGGTGGAAATGGCACAGGATGGCCTTCTAGAAGGAAAAAAATATAATCATTATAATGAATCTTCACCTCCAGTTCTGTCTGAACACTGCTTTTTCATTGAAACTGTGTCTCATTTAAATTATGGTCCCTCAGAAATCACTTTCTATCTCCTTCTTGTCTTGCAACTGACCTTGCTTCTCCCTCTTTTATGCCCTGAGTTTAGGGAAAGAGGAAAATGATATATTTAAGAGGCAGTGATGTGAATGCACTGTTCAAGCTGTATGGCTCGCTGAGTATTTCTAAAAGAACCAGAAGACGGCTATCTTCAAACTTCCTTAACATGAAAGCACCCTGACAGATCAAGTATTTGACCCTACAGGAAACACGTTGGGAAGATCAAACCCCTCAGGCTACATATCAGTTAAATTACCTGAGCAACAGCACTGCTTTTTTTCCTTTTAAATAATACTTAACAATATTTAGTTGACCATTACTACTAATGACTAGAGCAAAGGGCTGTTGCTATACAATCAGTGTATCCTTTCTAAGGTAATTCCTTGGCTCTCACTACCATATACTGGCATGAAGGCACTTTGAATCTATCTTGAAGGCATCTGCAATCTTCTGTGTCTTTCTTCTGCATCTCTCACATAAGAGAAACTGTAGGGTCCCTCATTTTAAGTGAGATGGATGCAAAACGAATATAGAGAGACAGTGTGACTTGTTTCAGGGGCCACCTGCCTGGCTCACTCTTCCTCAGCTGACTAAATATTTCTGAAGTGCAGGGATAACTCCTGCCCTGAAGAGCTGCATTTTCCAGTCTCTGAAATCTCAGTGCCAAGGAGAAGTGGAGCACAGACTTACCAAAGCTGCAGCTTGATCCGTCGGCCATCCAGGAGAATCGTTGTGGTCTTATAGTCAATACCTGTGGGGAAGACAATCATCAGATCTTAGAGCAGCTAGCAGGAGTACCATATGCATGTGGCAACAGCTGTCAAAGAAACTCATCTTAAGAGAGATCATCTCCTATGCAAAAGAACAACTGCTGCATCTAAAGACCTTTCATATGACTGAAGCTTTGCTTGTTCAGAGCAGATGTCTCAGGCTCCCATCAGGTTGATAAATGGTTTGGTTTATTCATTACCATGACAACATATAAGCCTGAAGAGTTTTCTCTCTCCAACAAAATAAAGCAGCACTATGTTTTTGCAGTTTCTCTCATGCATACATTGCAGACAACACCGTTCTCTTGCTCTATTCCCAAGCTTTACCACCTCCATTATTTCTTCCGTATCACCTCAGACTCATGGACAGCTCTTGTATCAGATACACACGTCCCCCTCTTACATGAAAGCAGCAGATGCTGCAAGAAGTAGCCTGCCTTTTGTCTTCCAGCTCTTCCCATTGCTAACAGCCTTCTCTGCCCAGAAGACCTATGTATGCCATGACGGGAACTTACACGTTATTAGGAAACGTGTTTCAAAGCTGCCACTTCATTTCCCTTGCCTGCAGGACAGCTCACTTCAGTCACATCAGCCTACAGCTTTGCTACTCCCACTTTACAAGCTGATGAATGCATCCTACCGTCAAGTAGCAGTGTATTAGGAAAACGCTTCTTGACACAGTTCCTTCTGGTCTGGTGGCAAAGAGAGGGAGCTAAATTCTCCTGATCATTCCAACTCTGATAATGGGCATCTCAGCTTCACAGGTCCCTGATAAGCACCAAACTGAAAGACCAGGGACAGCAGTAATAGGCATTTCAACCTTTTAGCTCACTGCTGAAATGTGTGTTGAAGCATCTTCTGCCTTTAATAAGGACTTTTAGCTGTACACTTGGAAAGACACAGACAAAAAATCCCTAATGTATCATCACCAGTTTGAGGAGGCTTATTTTCATTCATCTCCAGCATTATTAGGAAAGGCAAACCTACAAACCACAAGTTAAAATAAATAACAGTAACAAAATAGCATTACCACTAGCTTATGGATGTCTGGGGGCACTGAAACTATGCACTAAAGGAGCAAGTTTCATCATTCCAGAAATTCTTGGAGACATAAAACATGCAGAACAACCCTGCCTAACACTCTGTAATTCATTCCAGGATCTCCTGCTACCACTGATACTTCCCAGAGGGTGAAAGATCTCTGCCAGCTTATCTACAGTTAATGAAGGGACACAGACAATGTTTAGCAAACACTGACACATCCCACCCAGGGACCCAACAGCCATCATTCTGTTAAGACATCCCAAGCACACAAAATGAGTGCTGCATAGCTGAGTAAACCTGGCACTGTGCTTTGCATCACAGACCATAAACTACTGCAAGTCACTTAAGTTTAGCCACACACATACTGCAGAATATCCCTTTGGTTTTGATCTGACATGTACAAGACAAGCCTGAAGAAACAGACTGTTACCAGCTGCTCTTTATGAAAGCTTCTTACAGGTTTCTCAAAATATTTTACAAGAAGAGGTGGATCCAGAACCTTCCTTATTCCTCAGCTGTTAGTCAGCTAGACACAGCTGATGATTTAACCTGAACATCCCTGCAGTTAGCTTTTGCCATTGATTAAGAACCAAAATAAACCCCCCTTTTGCCATGACTCATCAGGAGCAGCATGAAACTGTAACAATGAGACCCAACAGATGTGGATTGTGCTGTTGTACAAATCCAGTGTCCTTCCAGCACATTATTCACTCATTTAGCAAGACAGAATAGCTTTGTTTGGATGTGCAGCTAAAATGTACCTTTGTACAAGAAAGGGAAGCAAAAGGCTCCAAGATTAAAAAAAAAACAAAACCAAACCATCAGCTTGGAAGGACACCAGAAGAACTTCCCACTGCTTTATCTTTTCTCATGGGTGGTTTTTAATAAAAAAAAAATACTGACCCAAAGCTACAAATTGGAATTAAAGAAAGAGAAATAAGTCACTATCCTTGCTGAAGGGTTTGGATTGCTTCAGCCTAACTGACTTGTAATGGATTTTGCTCTTCTCAAGCAACAAATCAGCAGAGAGAAAACAGAAATAAATACTGGAACTCAGGAATGTAGCAAGACTGCCCAAAAAGCATTCAGCTGTTTGGTAACAAGTGCAGTAAATAGGAAAGCATCCCCTCTGCAGCCACTGCCACACTGTCACTTTTGCCTCACTGACCACACCACACTCCTGCCAACACTGATAATTTTAAGGCTGCTGTGTACTTCTGCTGCTCTCAAAGCTTATAGCAGTGTACCCAAGTTTGTAGGGTTTGTGATGGGTCTCTTCAGGGCAAAACCCTGTGGTCATTTGGGTTCTATCCAAGGCAACATTTCTTACACCAAATATCTTTTTCTCTTTGCTGTGACTGCCAGTGTAGTATCTGCAGCAGTGAGAACTGACTCACATGAATGAAATCTGAAGCAATGGTCTACAGACCATTGGCCAGAGCTTGATAATACAGCAGAGAGTAAAATCCCCATTTGTCCCTAGAAGTTTTTCACAGGAATTGGATGTTAGCCTAAAGCTTTAACAGTTTGGAGCTTATTCTGCATTGGCTTTGGACCCGTGCTTCAACTTTGCTAAGTTACTGGAGAGGGGAGAAAGAAAAGCAGGATGACACACCCAAGAAGTTTAAGAGTGGATTCTTCAGAGAGCTGTGGTTTGTTCCTTCAGAACTGAAACATTTTATTCGGTGGCACATTTGGTTTGGAAATGTTCCCAAACCCAACACTTTTTATACATGAGAAAGTGCAGAACACGTGACTGAACCTGATGCTCTTGTTACACTTCAGCTCATAAATACTACAGAACTGGCCTGATTGTTTTTACTTATTCCTCTTGAGGTGACCTTTCTGTAAAGTGTTAAGGCATGTAGCTCCTGGCAGACGACTGACGTCAGATTAGCAGCTTTCGGATTTCATGAAAACAGAATCCAACCACTTCAAAATAAATAATAACAATCAACAACAGAAACATTCCCACTGCCTGCCTCTATGGCCTGACTGCCTTTCAGAGATTTCCACCTCCTCCAGCACTCATTTGCTCCATCAGTTTGTCCACATGAACCACTCAATACCACACACGTACTAATGTCTGCTTGCCACTGGCTGTTCCTGTGCCAATAATGAAGTGCCTACACATAAATACATCTGTGTTCAGGGGGATTCTGGGCCTCTATTTAACAAAGACCATTGAAAACAGCCTTCAGGTTCAAAGATTTGTCTACCCTTGGTGAACAGCTTTAAGTTTCACAGAGCGCTTAAAACCATTTTCTGATGGGATGAGGGACAATGGCTTTAAGCTGCAAGAGGGCAGATTTACAGTGGATATTAGGAAGAAATTCTTGACAGTGAGGGTGGTGAGACACCGGCATGAATGGCCCAGAACAGCTGTGGATGCCCCCTTCTAGAAGTGTTCAGGGCCAGGCTGGACAGGGCCTTGAGCAACCTGGTCTAGGGGAAGGTGTCCTTAGATGATTTTTAAGGTCCCTTCCAACCCAAACCACTCTATGATTCCATGATGAGAATTCAATGCTCACATCACTCCCTCCTTTAAGCTTCCTCAGCTATTCAGCTTCTCACATACACACTGAAGTGAAGCTTTAGCCTTTCTCCTCAGAAGACATTTGTAATTGCCTCGAGCGTTCCTGAGAAGTGACAACTTCCAACTCCAATTATTATTCACAGGAAACTCGATTCAAAATTTGACTAAGCTTTAAAAACTTCCACATCATACTGCAGAGATATAAATTCTTTGCAGTAAAACTGGGCTGTCTCTTTTGATACACAAGCACCAAGGTCAGGTTATGGGGCAGTCAGATTTGCCTTCTGCTTGCCATTGCAGAATAATCACCACCTTCCAAATTCCAGACTTTTCCATCACAATTAATTGCTGCAATAAAAGCCATCTGTTTGGAAAGCACAGACTGCCTGCTCAGATTGAAATGGGAGACACTAAAATTTTATATCTAGACTGTATTCTTCACCTCCTTAATCAGGCCATAAACCACAAAGTCTCACAGATAATTCACTCATTCCAGTGATGTGAGTTTTCCTGTTCCTAAAAGGGAGCTGTTTGTATCCAAAAGCTCAGCTTTCTATTTAGCTGTGTTTACAGTCACACACATGCCAGTACCACAACCAGTCCTTCAGCACACCTCTCTTCCCTTAAAGGTTTTTAAGGAGTTAGGCTTACAACAAGCTACCTTTAAAAACTGAAAGCCCTCCTTAACAATCACACAGAAGATTCTCATAATTACAAAATATTTAGGGCACTGGGGTTAAAATCTGAAGATCTCAGAGTTCTATTTGGCTCTAGTCCAGACTGTCATCTTTAGAATCAAAGCAAAAATCTATGGGAGCAGGAATCTCCCAATGACACAACTCTGTGTGAGACCTCCAATACTGATCTGAAAACAAAACTAGCAACTGAAACTCCACAACTTCTCCAAGTCCCAAAATATTAATTAGTCAGGTTGCTAATTAACAGAAGCAGCACCTGAATAAGCTTCTGTTCATCCTCTGGCTATCAGCTTTAATAAGTAAACGAGCCAGTACTTGGCACATTAAATTCAAACCCTCTCCAAAAGAACATGCAAATAACTTGTTAAGTAAGTACCTGGCTTTACAGTCATGCCTTAGCTTGCAAGATTTCTGCTAAAATGGCTAAAGAAAAACTGAGCTTTCCAGACAGACAACTGGAAAGAAGAGAAAATTATTTGTCACACTTTTAACCAACTTTTAACCAAAAGTAGTGAACAATCCACTTCCATCCATGTGAACAGGAAAGGAAATAAAGATCCTGAGATCACAATTTATTCTCCTCAGCTTAACATTTACTTGTCAGCTATAAAGTAGTCTCTTTGCAATCTAAGGCCTTAGAAATTTATTTTACAAGAAGAAAGGGAACTGTTCCCATCCCCCAGGCCAGGAAGAAGCAGGAGCTCTGCACTGAAGTTCATTGTTTCCTTTCTTCCACTCCAGGAGAAGCAGCTATCAGAGGCATACAGTTGAGCTTGTCATCTTAAATGTTTACTACCAGCTAACATCCTCAGATGAAAGCTGCTATAAATAAACATGTTACTAGTTAAAAATAGCAGCACTGCAGGAAAAGGGAGTGGTATTAGCATTACTGACAAGTTCTTACTCTATTTCAGCACACTCTATCAATAAATTTGAAATAATATAGGCAGAGATTAGTATTTCAATCCCAGCAATCTTGTAAGTGAGGTGTTTTTCTCTTGACCCCTTTTTCCACAGAAGTGAAAGAATCAAGGGAAACAAGGAGCCCAGGGCAATCAGTGACACAAAACATCATCTCTGGCCCCTTGCAGGTCTGTGTTCTCCTGCATCTAGATTCAACTGCCCATACACAACACTGCAACTTGTGCTTCTGATTGGAAAACTCATCTTAAAAGACAAGACTCTTGAAATTACAGACAGCTCTGCAGATGGATTGAGGTAAGACAATTACTAGCAGCAATTATTAGCCAAAGGTCTTTTTATAGTTGTTTAAAGGCAAAACCATCAGATTATGATTTAAGAGTGAGTGTGCATCACTCAGTTCCCTGCACTGGGGAAGGAACACACTTTTGGCAGAAGACAACAAGCATTAGCTTTATGATATCCCTGCTTGTCTCCAAATTCTTTGCAACTCAACATAAAAAATGTAGCACCAAGAAGCTCCCAGTCTATAGTCTTTGGTCTAAAATAACAACAGGATTTCAAACCAGCTCTCTTCTACTGAAGTTTCACATTCTATAAAAAGAATTACTCTCAACTTTTAGTCTATCAAAGTAAAGACAACCATAACCTAGCACAAATTAATTTCATTTAGAAATTAGCCTCTATTGTAACTATAGGGTGGAGGGAAAAAAAGTATTGCTGTATGTTGCCAACTTCTCACTGCTGCTATCAATTCCTCTAAGAGCTGGACTGCAAGGAGAGCTCATTTGCATGCATCAGGCATGTTGTTAACAAGCATCCTATCTTCCTAAAACAGTTATTTGCAAGTAGCATCAGCTCTGGGGGACAGCTTCTAATTTCCAACCTCCCCTACACTCCAACAATTAAATAGTTTCAAACATGATGCTTTGTTTCACCTGCTTTGAGACATGTGAGCATTCCAAGCAACAGGCTTACTTGGGATACTCTCCAGGCCCGTGGGAGTGATAATAAAGGAAAGCTTGGCCAGACTAAGACAAACCAACCCCCCCCAAAATGGAGTAAGTTTTATGTAACAGCTGATTGTCCAAGATGTTCAGTGCTTGTGGATATTATCTCTTTATGATAAAGGTTAACAGCATAGGTCAAAATCATCCTGGCATTAAGACACAGCCATGCAGAACTTGCCCTTTCTGTATCTGAAACACTAGGTTTGAAACATGGCCAGAATCTGGAAGGCAGAACAGCTTCAAACCTACCATAAAATATTAAACCCAGATGCAGTATTTCACATTTTACAATATTTTCCAAATGACCTTTTATGTCTTGACACATCATTACCAGTAAACAAGTTCAAAAAGACTTGGCATGAGGAGAAATCACAAGAACCTCCAGCCACTCTTGTCCTTTCCTATAGGCTCAAAAACTCATTGAGAACAGTTGCAAACCTCTCCAAAACTTCTGCAGGCTTCAAATCAAGTCTCAAATAAATGAGTCTAAAGAATTAAACCATCATTTTCACTTAAGCATATTGAGGTGGCAGAGTCACCATCCCTGGAGATGTTCAAGAAAGATGTGGACATGGCACTTTGGAACATGGTTTAATGGCCATGGTAGTCTTAGGCTGAAGGTTGGACTCAAAGGTCTCTTCTAATCAAACCAAAGTTATGACATATAGAATTACAGAAATCAGAAAAATCAGATTTTTTCCATAAGCATACTCCTGTGTATTATGAAATTGTAAGCAATACTTATTAAAAATGGAAAGATATAAGCAAAGTTTACCCAAAAAAGCCCCCAAAACAATCAAAAAAGCTTACTCCAGGATGCCATCCATACTCCCAGAAGTCACAGCAGTATTTGCCACCAAGTGTAATAAAAGGTAAAAAAAGCAGTTGCTTTTTTCACACCCCACAAAGCACTGCTTGTTAGAAGAGGAAAAAGCAACACCTGAAAAAAAGGACTCCTTGAGCTGATCAAGTAATGAATTCTGGCATCTTGATGAACTGAAGATCAAAGTGGGAATTCACAACATGCAGGTGTTAAGTGCAATAATTGTGCTTTAAAGATGCCAGAGAGCAGAATTCAGATTGAAACTGAAAAATTACTGTGGCTTAAAAGCTCTCATCCAGAAAGCACAGAACCATCACTTCCAGAGCAGAGACACTTCAAGAGAAAAAGCTCCAAACCAAGCAATGCAAACCCAACTGCACTTAGTGAATTTGGAATTCCAAGTGACATACATGCTGCAGCAAAATGGGCTTTATGGATAATATCAGCATTAACTCAAAGGATTCTCAAGGCATAATATATATTCAGGACATATATTTCCATTAGAAAAATGAAGGAAATTAAGTTTAGCTTGGATCAGACTTCTCTTTCTCCCCTCTCCTCCTCCCCAGCTATTCCAGCAGAAGAGCTGCCAATGTTGGAGCTGCATTGCTTTTTTGAGACAAAAGATTGAGACAAAATGCTGGCAAAAAATCCTTGTTGGGATTAAAGAGGCAGACAGACTATACATCACTGATACAAAGCTCTTGTTCCACTCATCATTTAATTGGCTTCAGAGTTCCCAGAACTGAAAATAAACTGATTTCAAGTGAGTAGCATCAAAGGGAGTTTCAGGTCAGAGCAATCTCAGAAGGGCATCTTGATCAACCTCCTGCTCAAAATAGGATCAGATATGAGGTTTGGAGACTGCCTAACCTCTCTGGGCAACCTGTTCCACAGCTTGACTGTCGTCATGGTAAAAATGTTTCTCCTCTCCCTCTGGTTTCCACTCAGCCCAGCTGTCTCACCCTCCCACCACCTACACAGCCTCACTTTGTCCCTCTTAACCTGGGAAGCTGTTCTAAAGTTACTCCCCCTGCAAAGGTTTCTTTTCTCCAGAAAGGCAACTCATTAATCTGAGGCCAAACTTCATTAAGGTGTTAGAACTGTCAAGTTTTCTTCACTGCAGAACTAGATAATGACTTTTCCTGTGGTCCCCTGCATTGAAGCAATGTTTCTTGCAGCTGGTGTTGCAGATAAATGCAGAGTAGACTGATGAGTGGATCTGCCTATAAAGCTGGGGTTCTCAAACAGTATGGAGTCAAACTCCTGTTTGAAGATAAATCCTAGAATTTATATGGAAAAATAACGACACCACATGTATTTTTGGACTCCAGAATGGTCTTACCCCAAGGCTAACATAATTCTAGAAGTAACTGTGTTTCTTGTCTCAACTGAAAACCTATATAAGAGTTTAGAGGTTATGAATTTGTTTAAAATTCCATTTACCTTGCTTCTGTTGGATCAAGTGTGTGTTCAACTTAAACCACAACTTGCTACCTCAGATGTGGTTTGAAAAGCCAAGGCTGTGCTTTACACAAACTTCAGGGAGCATATTTGTTGAGGCAAACAGAAAGATTGAAGAGCAGAGTCCTGCCTGCCTAAGCTCATGCACTATGTACGGGGATTGCTGATACAGTTAGAAAAGGAAGACACAGATCCAGATAGCCACATTAGAAACCATGCACCACAAAACTCTCTGTGTACTGACTCAATCATTTCATTGACTGCATTGGCTCCATGAGCTTCTTTTCCACAGCCTAGTCTTGAGACAGTATTAAAAAGGCTGCCAGACCTGCTGGGTCTCTTCTAGGTTTCCAGCTGGCAGTTTCATATTTCATGCACTTAAATATTCCATTTTAAGGCACTGCATAAAGTCAGCTTGCAAACAAAGTATAAGGGCACAGCAGATACATTAACACATTGTTTCCCCTAAAATGCTGAAGGATGAAATTATTTTGATTCAAAACCCATGGACTAAAATACCCTCACCCCCTTTTCTTTCTTAATTAATTTTTCTTAATTAAACCATGCCTGTGGGTTTTTTAAATACTGTTTCATCCAAGCATCTCTAATGGCTCATTCCCTGTGAAAACAGACAAGCACAATCCTCAGATCACTTTTGACTGCTCCTTCACTATATTCTTCCAGAGTGCATAAAGCATACTTTGCTACTTTAGCTTTGCTGATGTGGGATTACAAGGTAAGATGTGTTGGTAAGGTCAGGGTAGGGCTCTCTGTATGAAAATGTAGCACAGAGAAAAAGTAAGAGCAAGAGCAAGAGCAGGAGCAAAACAGCGAGTTACCAACAGCCAAGACGTGCTCAACATGCCTTAGAAAGAAACTGAGGGAAAATAAAGAGGTAAAATCTGAATCACAAGCTTGGAACACACCACAGAGTAAACAAATGCTGATTATTAAATACAAGTGGTTGGACTGTGTTTGGAAGTGTTAAAAATGAGCTGCAAACCTGTCGTTCCTGGGCTGCAGCTCACTTGTAAACGTTGCCACATGTTCAGCCTCCTCTGCACTTCCCATCTGCACACACATGGGACTGTAGCCACATATTAGGAGTAACTGGGACTTTCTAATCAAGTGTTATCTTCCTCTGACCCAGCAAGGACAGCATTTTCACAAAGCATTTCTCCAGAGTTGTGTGCACTGAAAGAACATGCACTGTTTTAACCAGCACAAGCCATTTGTGGCATTGTGAGTTCATGCTATAGAAACCTGAAGCAGAGATCCTGAAATAAGTTATTGGGGAAAACTCTAAGCAGTTTGATTTTGCATCACTCAATATCTTATTTTAAAGCTGCAGCCTAAAGGTGGGATTTACACCAACCCCTGTTGAATGTGTCAAAGGAGGTCATGGAATCCCATGTTCTCTACCAGAAAAGAATAGAAATGCACAGCAAAATGGTTTCTTTATGTACATCAGGGAAAAAGTAGGAGAAATTTTCATCTGTAATTTTTAATTTCAAGAAAAAGCAAACATATTATGCATTTTGATAAATGAAGTAGCTCCAAAGAATCCTGAATCTCCAAATACTGGATTAGGAAGGTGGGCAGGCCCACGAGGGAAGCAGATCTCAGAAAGCAGCCAGGTTTGGTCTCCCCACACAGGATCTCTCTTGACTTTTACCAGTGCTAGGCTAAATGAGCTCAAGATGACACTCCTTATGTTCTTACCTTAGACATCAGCTACTTTTTAAACCACATGGAAATCTTCCTTCCAGAAATTCTCATCCTAGTTACTCCACCTCTGCATATTAAGCTACCAGTTCCTACTGTGAAATCCAGTGATGCACAATTAATTTTTATGTCCAGGATAACTCTGGAGTAGCAGCTTTGGCTCCTCTAGCTTCCTCCTGCTCACCAGCTACTGTTGAGCCACCTCCATCTTCTGGCACCTCTTGATTTCACCCAGTGCTTCTGTACCAGCACCCTTCAATGGCAACCCCCATGCAACAAATGAAAACAGCAATGCTGCTGTACTGGCTTTCAGCTTAGCACACAGCTATATCTCACAACCAATGAATAGCTTTCCCTGCTTCTGACAACAACATGATTCCAAAGTATTTCACCTTCCCTGCTTGTAGGCCTATAAAACAGTAAAAACTACTGACTTGACAGAAATGTTTCTGTAAGGGTGTTTTCGCTGCTAGGTCCTACCTGTCCTTTCTCTAGTCAGAGAAAAGTTAGCTTTCTGTCCTAGGCAGGATTCCCATCTCATCTTGAGCACATTTTAGCTTTGGTTCAGCCAGTCTGGACATTATATGAACATTTCCTTAGATACCTGTATGCTTTAAGGTTCAAAACCCCGGTGCCTCCCATAATTAGAATCACTGATCAGACTCACTCAGCCTCAGCTCAACACAGCACATACCTCCCTTTTACCAACATGCAACCAGACTTACAGTCTAATTAACATATCAAACAAGTGTAATTATACCAAAAGCAGGTTTGTACTGCACTAAAGCCTTGAGGGTTCAACACACTTTGTCACCTGGCACAGCTTGTTACCAGTACTTTCTCTTTTCTGCTTATCCCACCCATCTACAGAGGATACTCTTAGATGCCACAAACTACCCTAAAGATAGGAGCAAGCTTAGTGTGGGGACCTTTAAACCCCCTCCATTCCTGGGCAGAAATGATGTGTAACTTCCTAGTGATTAGCTTTCTAACTTTCCCTAGATTTGAGTGACAACTTAGATACACAAACAGCTGCTGTGCAGACTAATATTTCAGGGGACTTTGCCCTGAGTAGGTACTAAATTACAATCAGCATGGACAGATGATTTTATGATTTTTCTGAAAGACTGGACATGAAATACATGGTGCATATTGATAAATCAGTGTTTGATCTGCAACAGCAGAACCTGCAGTTCTAAATAGAGTAATTAGCTACTTAGCTTCCCAAGTTCATCCTTCCATATTATACCTCAAGACATAGCAGAAAGGAACCATTATTTTTACTGATGTGTTCTACTATGTCAGCAGATTTCCATGTAGACAGAAAAGCACAGCAAGCTCAAACCAATCCTGTTTGGTGTATTACATGTGAGATTATCCTTACATAAAACTGGCATGGCAAATACTAGCCCATGGTTGGTGTAAATATTGCATTAGTTTCCTGGTTTTGGTCTTACATTAAACAAAACCCAAAAGAACTGAATGAGACAAAAGAAAAACTGTTAAAGTTAACCAACTTCTATCCTTAATTCCATTTTCCATTCTTTTTTAGCTCCCAGAATAAAACTGAATTTACAGCAATATGCAAATGTAATTTAATCAGTGTGTTAGATAAAACTGAATCCTGGCACAGGCAAGCACAATTGTGGTTAGGCCAAAGCAGCTTAAAAGGGCTCAATTACCTTCAGGTCTGACCACTTTTCTAAGTAGCCTGGACTTTGTCTTTCATGTTGCACACCTGTCTGGCAGCCTCATGATTATTTTGGGTTTACAGGCACTTTCTCACTCCCTCCTATCTATGAAAAAAACAAGGGGAGACTCAGATAGCCCAAGGGAAACAGACAGACAGCACAGAGTGCACCCCAGAAAGACAAAGAACGAAGTGAGCTGCTGCTGTAGCTTCTTTTGCCACAACAGTCTGAAGTATCACTCCTAGCAACAGCAGGTATCAAATTCAGACAAGTGTGTGCAGGTTGGTTTTAGGCAGGAATCTGAAACACATTCCCATGATGTTGAGATTTCTTCCTTCTGAGCTACAGAAGGAAGACCAGTGTGTGACCAAAATGTGGGTGTTCTGTTTTGCCTTTTGCTGTGGCTAAATGAACCTTGCTAAGAAACATAAAGGCCAGATATTGTACAACAAGGCACACAAATATCTGCTTTGAATATGTGCATATATATACACAGTTTTTATTTTTTCTCCCTTCAGTATGGCTGGGTGAGGAGAGAGGTAGGAAGGAAAATAATTTAAGTGGGTTTGAAAACCTCACCAAACTTCAGACCTTTACAAAACTGGAAGGTAGTAATGCTTTATGTCCACGGGATGGATATGAATGAATGACATTGAGTTGCAATATTAAAACACAGAAATGTTAACATTAAACTGAAGGAAAAAAATCAAGTAGAAGAAAGTGTGCAGAAACATAAAACTGATTTTGTGAAAGGCCTGAAGAAACAGACGAAAACCCATAGGTTGCCAAGCAGGACAAAGTTTCCCAGTGCTCTGTTAAATCAGGCAAGAGGAATATTCATGGTTTCAAAAGATGTTCAAAGATCAGCTTAACAAACACAAATCCCAAGGTGAACTCACTGACCTGACCATCACAGGAAATGCTGCATGATCCTTTACCTCTTTGTTTATAAAGAATATGGAAAAAGAGGTACAAAAGAAGGTGTCAGTTGAGGAT
Organism: Eubucco bourcierii; assembly: GCA_013396675.1. Lineage (NCBI taxonomy): Eukaryota > Metazoa > Chordata > Aves > Piciformes > Ramphastidae > Eubucco > Eubucco bourcierii. The sequence continues at coordinate 233,971 of VWZE01008295.1, forward strand.
GCTGCCATGTATGAGGGAAGAGAACAGAGTGTACTGGCCTCATGTTCTCAGCAGCACAAACTCCAAACCTGAGATCTAGGGATGTGGGACAGAAGAACAAAACCAATCTGAATTACATCATAAGGTGTTTGTTTGGTTGTTTTTTTAAAAAGACTGGAATGTATCTATCCTAAGTTAGGCAAGAATAAAAGGAATCTTGTCAAACAAGATCCACAATTTCAGCTAACATTTGCCTCTCATAATCGACTACCTGTTAATACATATTGCTGCTCCATAGTGCAATCACCTGGAACAGACAAAAGGCAGTTATAGGGGCTGGAAAGAGAGAAATAGTTCCCATTTTTCTCTTTTAAACACAATGAAAGGGGAAGAGAAGTACAGAGTGGGTAGCAATTTCTGCTTAATGAACTTTCTTCACATGCAGTACATAATACAATGTAAAACTGATGTCATCTTTCAGCAGTGAGCACAGCCTTTGCGAGGTAACACATTGCAGAGGCAGTCAGAACTACCATATTTAGAGTAGGATCTATTACTGCTTTACAGACTCAACCCAAAATAGGTTAGGTGCCCTATTTGAAGCAACTGCTTCTCTCCACCAATGCCATAGAAGCCTACAGTAATGAGAGAAGACACTAGATGTCTTCTAGGCTCTTCAACCTGGCATATGAAATTAAACTTCACCTGCTTTTCCTTGTCCAAAGATGCAGTTTGAATCCTTTTAAATTAAAATCAATGGGTATACAAATGGATTTTAACCAACTTCAAGGAGGGCAAAGGAAATTTACATCAAGTCAACCTAAGCTAAGACTGATTGATTTTTGTTCTCCTTGAGCTGTGAGATGAAGTGTAGGCAAGCATAATTAACCTCAAAATGTGTTTATTTACTCATAGACACTGATGTTCAAGAGCTTTAAAAGACTCTTCTGCTGGATAAATCCTGAGAGAATGGCCTAGAGATTGTCCCTAAAAGCTGGTGCCATTTGCAAAGGCATACAGAACAGTAATGATGTTGCCAGCAGTTTCTATTGCAATCTTTAAGTTGTGTTGCATTTAGGACACCATAATGGCTCCAAAGCAAGAGTCAGCGATAAGCAACCCATTCAATATGTTATCACAGTGGTAGGACAAGAAACCATTTTATATGCCCTTAGTTGCAGCCAAGCAATATTTTTCCAAAGTTCAATCTGATGAGCACAGCACAGAGAAACTTAACATCAAAATTTTGTGGTCTTTTATCTCCATTACTTCTGTATTTGGCCTTGTTGAGGGGGAGGGAGGAAACTGCAGTCAGCTCACAAATTTCAGTCTTTCTATTTCTCACATTACCAATGTTTCTTTATTTAGTTAGGGCCCATTCCTTCCTCTTTACACCAGCAAATGGCTTTGATCTGTGTAGTATGAGGAAGATTCACCAAGAGCTACAAGTTTTCTGCAGGGATCAGAGCAGCTGACTACTAAACCAGTGTAAATGCTCCCTGTGCAGAAGGGCAATCCAATTCTCTCCTTAAGGTCTGTTGGAGGCTGCACTACCCAAGCTCCAGGCTTGTCTTGTAACCACTTAGTGATCATGACAACCACTTATTAACACCTACAACTATTATACACTAGGATCTTTTCAAGGATTGAGATAAAGACATTCAATAGCCTGACTAAGCTCCAACCTAAGGACACACAGAATTTATGGGAAGACAAACAACTGTGACGAGATTTAAGAGGACATGAAAAGGTTGCTAGGTGAGAAAGGATAGGAGACAATTTGTCAGTTTAAACCTGATGTTCCTGCAAGAAAAGGAGTAGGAGTACACAGGTTTCAATAATCATTCTTTTCAGCCTCTGTATCAAGCAATCACACTGCAAGCATATGTTAGTATGAAAGCAAAACCAGAATCCAGATGAATAAAAATCAAAAGGACAAAGCATCAAAATATTTGTCTCCTAGTGACAGTACACCTAAAGTATTCTGTTCTAGTCTAAAAGAAATTATTTGCTCTGAAATTTTTCAGATGAGATTTTTTTTTTTTTAAAGCAATGCTTACATGCAGAGTTTCTGCAGCTCTTTAGAAGATCATTTCTGTGCAGTTTTCCTTACCAGGTTAGAGACCAACTGTGTCCAATCTATCGCAGTTTCAGTTTTGAGCAAGATGTGGGAGAACTGTAAAGGGAGGATACCCAGACAACAAATCCTACTGCATACCATCCCATTTCCAGGATAACAGCTTTGCAAATGATCTCTACCCGTCATCATGTTCACCAATGCACCTTCCAGGGCAGTCCTTACTTTATTAATAAACCTTCTTCTTTCTAACCCAGAGCCCTTTGGTTATTTAAGAAACATCTGAAGATCAAGAGATCGTTCTCCTTAATAGCTGAACCACACCAAATGCTTTCAAACCACAGCTTGTGGGCCAGCAGCAGCTTGCAGGGACTTGGCTTATCACGTGATGCTGGTTTTCCTTCTCCTCTCCAGATTTCATGTAATTTTTGTGTACTGACATAAAATAGTAAGACATATGACTGCCACATTTTCCTAGGAACGAGAAAGATGGCAGATTTATTTTTGAATACTTAAGCAAGTGCCTGTGAAAAATTAATTTGTGGCTTATACAGTTAAAGTTTGAGCCTATGGAGCTGAGATGAGACAGTTACACAGCTGCTTCGGCCTTCAGGAATCTGATGGCTAAAAAAACAACCCCAAAACATGCAAAACCCCCAACCCTTCTCCACCTCACTGTTCTAGTCAACTCCAGGTTTTATTTTACCTTAATTCTTCTAGTCTGCTTAACTGTCTTTGATGCTGCTGAAAACAGTAAGCAACCAAACCCCTTTGATCCTTCTTTGCTGCTAAGTCCATCTCCATTCAGCCTTTCTTCCACCTCTCAACACCTCACAAGGTCCATTTACAGACTCCTCTTTCCCAAAGGAGGGATCACGCTCTGTACAACACCTTGTCCTTCTCTGTACTTCCTTTTCAAACAATCTCTCTGCTTCTTAGAGCACTGCAGTGCACCTTGGAGACACCTCCTTGTGTTTAGCACCAGAACAAACTCTCCATCAAAGCTAAAGTCTAACTTTTCTTTCTAGCCTCTAATGCCCTTTCTGAAACCCAGCTCTGTTTCTTCAGGATCATCTTTCTAATTTATCCACAGAACTGGTAAGCTCCCTGAACAGCTGCTCTTATTCAGTGCTCATCTGTCCTTCATCTTGATCACACTTTGTAGCTCATCCATCACAAACTTCTCAACATTAATATTCCCACCTTTACTTTACTAAATTTCAGCAGTGGGAATAACCTTTTTCTCGTTGCAATAAACATCAAACTCTGTCTCTCTTGCAAACACTACATTTTAACAACTGCCCAAATTCCCATGCTCCATCACATTAACTTGTTTGTTCCTATTTTCAAGGCTCTTTATTACTCCTCCTCAGTTATTCTTGTCTTTTATCACATCATCTCTCACCTCTCCCTTTGTAGTCTCAAAGCTATTTTCTCTCCAACTCCACAAAATTTTCATTTCCAAGCCTATACATGAAGCACACCTGGACAGAATCTATACCACTAGATTCTCCTTCCGTGGCATTATGAAAGCTGCAGATCCTCTAACTGAGCTAGAGACTCGAAAATGAGGGGAAAGTCAGTATTTATTGAGCTTTTTAATCAAGTTAAATTAGAAAATGAGTCATTACACCAACAGGATGTTTAGCTATATCCCTCTCCTTGCATCTCTATTTTCACAGTCCCTGAGCCTGCACAGATTCCTCACAGCTGCATCCTACACAGCCACACTCAAAATGATGTAGGAAAGGCTGAGGGGATGGAGACAGAGAAGGGACATCAGACAGACCACCAAGGAAACTGGACAGCTTACATTCAGCATTCAAAAATATTTCCAATGTGATGCACTAAGGAACACTGCAAATTGAAGAGTGAGAAAAACTGTATGAACTTTCACAGTTAAAATCCCTAAGACTAGACAGCACACTGTGACTGTGCAAACAGAGGCTCAGTATGTACAAAAATGTTTAATTATGAAACAAGTCACATAACATTAAAAATCAGATTATACTACTTCCACATTTTATTAACATGCCCTGCTGTATCTACCCTCCTTTTGTAACTCATACCCTTCTTTTCAGACAGGATCATTTTCTCAGGGCTAACATGCTCTTTCAGTCTCTGTGAAGCAATGACCTTTCCACAGCAGAGTTTGAGAGATCTTCAATTATCATATTTGCCCAACCTTGTAGAGTTCAGATGGACAAAATCCTGGTGAAGGGGCTACAATCCATGAAATAGTGCAAAAAACTTTAAATTCTGTACATATTTTGATGTTCTTAGTAGAGGGGAATTTTCAAGTTGCTAAGTACTTGCAGAATAATTCAAAAGCAATATTTCTTGGGTGTCAAGAAATCTGTTTACTGCTAGCCACACAGGTTAAGTATTTTTATGAGCAAAAACACAGGCATCACAAGGTTTACAGGCAAAAGCCTGAGGTTAAACTGATGAGCTCAGGAGATGGTCATTCTCTCTTGGTTACGTCAAGATACATTAGAGACTAAAGTGCTCCTTCAGAGTGAGGATTTATAAACCAGAACGTGTGTACAGAACAGAGACAGACCAGGCACACTCTTCCCAAGCCCTCTGTTTCTTTTCTTGAGCCACCTCGAGAGCATGAAGAATAGACACTGCAACATGCCTGGGAATAATTTAGCAAAATTATTAAGCAAACATCTTAAAATGTACACTGATGCCTCCAAGGTACAGTCTGACTCATAAGCAATGGTACAGGGAACTCTCCTCCCTCCCTCTAGTTCCTCGCTGTGAATCAGAGCTCTGAACTCAACATAACAACAGTTAATGTAAGGCATTCCAGTGAATTAACCAGTCACAGACTGGCAGTAAATTAAAGCAATGGGTAATCTGACAAGACAATTTGCTTTTTAATAAGCCACATGACAGATTTGCATGAAAGCAAAAAAAATACCAAAACACCAAACCCATGAAACTAGAGTGTTGTAGGCAAGCTGGATTGCAGGAGTGAAAAGAGGAGAAGGGAAGGGAAATAGAAGTCCTGTTTTCTCCAAACCATTAGCTTAGTTTTAAATCAGTCTTCAAGGTTCACAACTTTCTGTTCTGCAGACAGAATCTGGCATGGATGAGGCTCTTCAGTCTTGCCCTTTAAAGCTTAAGTGAAACAACATACTACAAACATGAACCTTGATCTTAAAGGGCTACTCTCCTGATATTAATAACACGCATGACAGTGGGAAAAAAAATAACTAAAAAAAATATCTTCCTGTTCTTTCAGTGAAAGCAGTTTCACACAAAACACCTCTCTGTTTATCAAAGACCCTTTACTAGAAACACACTCTTACTAGTCTTTCCTTTACTCATTGATGTCGACAGAAATGTAACTGCTTTGGAAAGTAAATCCTGTCATCACTACATTCTGTCTATTAAGACATTTGTCTGAAACTTAAGCTCCAAAAATAGTTTCATGGGACTCCTTGCATAGGATTTTAAACCCTGACAGGAAAAATCCCACCTCTTTTCTGAAAACTACGTCCAGCAAAACATCATTCCGCATGCCTTTGCCTGCGCCCTTTTCCTCCTTGGATACTCCCTGGTTGCTCCTCAAGCCAGCAGGACCCTGCAGAAGCACTGGCCCTTATCTGCTGCTCCAGCTGCACTGATTCCCCAGCCCCAGAAGTTGGCAGCACCTGGCCGTGTGCTTTGCCTCCTGCACGGCCATAGCTCCACCGCCGTCCGGGATCCCGAAAGCCTGGAGGGCCGCAGGGCGCCCGATAGTACGCGGGTGAGCAACGGGCACCTGCCGGCAGCAAGAGGACTTGGCGGGCGGACGGGGCTTACCCAGGTTATAGCCGTAGGGCGACTCGGTGGCTCCGTCCTGCAGGCTGGCCAGGATCTCCCCCTTGCCGACGTCGCTGTCCCCCACCAGCAGGAATTTCAGCAGGAAATCGTAGGCTCTCACCGGGCTTCCCACGTGGCTCATCCTTCTCGCTGCTGCCCGCAGCCTCCGCGATGGTTCAGCTCCCGCGGCCCATCCCGGGGCCCGGAGGGGCCAGGTCACCACGGCGGGCAACGGCGCGGGCAGGCAGCGGCATGCCCGGCACTCGCGGCGAGGAGGCGGGAGGCAGCGGCGCAGTCCCGTCACAGCAGCGAGGGCAGCGCCCGCCGCGCCATCCCCAGCCGCGACCGGAGCAGGGACGCCCTCGGGGCGCTCCGAGGAACAGCGCTGTCAGTGGAGAGGGCGGCGGCAGAGCCTGTCGCGTGGAAACAGAACGAAGGCGACCGTCTCTTCCGACGGTAAACCCGACTCTCTCCACGCGGGGCTGTCGGCACTGCCCGGGAACGGGAAGGGGTAGCGGGCGCGCGGCCGGCAACGGCAGCGCGGTCCGACTTCTCCACCTGCCGTCCCGCCGCTCTGACAGAACAGAGCCCCGCCCCCACCCTCACTATTGGACGGCTCGTTTCCGCCCCCGCCCTCCTCAGCATTCATTGGCACGCCGAAATGGTGGCCCCGCCCCTCCACTGCATCTCCGTGGCAGCCACCAACACCGCTGCCTTCTCCTATTGGTGCACAAAATGCGCTAGCCCCGCCCCCCTCGGCATCCATTGGGGAAAGGTAAACCTTGACCGCCCCCTTCCTCGTGTTCCCGGCGGGACACAGCGGCTCAGTTGCTAGGGGGCTCTAAGGCGGCTATTGGTTCTTTCCCACATCAATGGCAGTTAGGCGCCCGCCCCGCTAGAGGGGAGCGGTTTGCCTGGAGCGGAGCAGAGGCATAACTGGTTCGAGACTCAGCTTCTCTGAATGGGAGCGGGACTGAGACGGAGTCATCCAGCCAGGACTCTGCGGGCTCCTTTCCCCGGTTTGCAGTAACTGCAGCGTTTGCAGGCAGGCAAGCGGCCCCAAGACTCGCTACGGTGGTGAGGAAATGGCGAGGGAAGGCCTCTACGAAGTGGAAGCAGCTTGCTGGCTAGGAACGTTTCGGGACTCTGCATCAGCCCCAGGCGGAGCCACACAACCGTCCTGCAAAAGGGAAGTCGCAGCCGCAGCAATGGGCCTTGAGTCACTCGCAAAACTTAGTCTTCCTTTCAGATCCTCATAGCTGGAAGTGACATGTTCTTTTTCAATCACATCCACACCACTGTTGGCTAGCCTTGCCCCTTCACTCTCCACATTAAACAGTACTATCTATTTGTGTAGAACTGTGGTAAGACCTGGCCCAGGTGGCAGCAAAACCAAGATTTCCTCCTGGTCCTGTAATCCAAAAATGTCACAAGCATGTAAAACCAAAAGCCAATGCTACAAAACATACACTAAATGTAATATGTAGGGAAATGAGGGAAGGAGGTCACCCTTGCTGCAAATGTTCATTCTTCATTGTGCCATTCAATTCAGCAGGTTTCTAAAACAAGGTGCTTCTAACTCGAGGTGTTGGGCCAGTGAAAACATCTGCAAGCAACTTAAATAAGACTTAAAGAAGCAACTCCTTAAACTTAATAAAAAGGCACATTTACTGCATGATCACAGCAGCCTCTTTAGGAACTTCTTATCATTTACTTGTAGCAAGTCTGCCAGAAAAAAAAAAAAAAAAAAAAGTCTTCATGAAAATCTTGTTAACCTTAATTCCCAAACAGGAAGACAAAATTTAATAGCACCAAAATACCTTTTTACAATGACAAACATCAAAAATAGAGCTATATACACTAAGTATCACTCTACATAAAAATGACAACTTCATGAAAGGTCTTTCTGTCCTTTCACTGTACTCCACCGCCCTCACGGTTTGCCCAAAGCACATCTAATTCAGAGGAAATAAATACACAATACACACAGAATTTACTCTTCATTATCTGCAGCAAAAATTAGTCCTTAATGGAAGGACATGTACCTCTATTTCTGTATCTCCGATTAATGTTCAAAACAAAAACAAAGAAGTCCTTGACTAATAAATTCTGTCTGTATGGCTATAATGCAATATTAATTTACTGTTCTCTTGGAGGAAAAAACAAAACAAAACCACAACCACAACAACTTCTTTTAGGACTTAAAAAAAAAAAAGAAAAGAAAAAGTGAATTCCTCAGTAATCATAATCTGGTGCAAACAGGAGTACAAAGTATCCTGTAGCATTTTCCTGTAGACATCAAGGCACCACATTCCTAGTGGCAGACAGTGACACTCATGCATCCAATAACTGCACCTCTTTACAATCCAGGCATCACTTTATGGAATCAAAGTCCTGTGGTGATAGGATAATAAATCTGCAGCAATAAACTGCAGTTCCACAGGCTCTAGTGCTTTACTGTTGGAGGTCTACATACAGAAAGGTGCTTTTTCCAGATGTGTCATCTGTAAAGCTTCTATTTCAGGTTTTAATCTGAGATAGGCTAAATGCAGTCAGAGTAGTCGTTTGCACTTCTCCTATGGAAGCAACTTCTGTACAGCTGGAGTACAGCCCTGGGCATCAGAAAACTAGAGTTCCAATCCTAGTTCTAACACAGACTTTCCTTTACCAACTTGGCCAACTCATTCAAACACTTTCTGCCTCATCTCCAGATCTACAAAAGCTACTTGCTGCATCTATTACAAAAGAGCATCAAGAGATTTTAATCACAAATGTCAGTGGAGTGCTTTGAGATCCTCTAACAAAAATGCTGAACTACAAACTAATCATTACATCTTGCTTCACTGAAATCTTGTATCTGTTTTTTCCCCCCAAAGTTTATTAAACAAGAACAGAGAAAACCCCTAGCATGTCCCTAATAATGAACTTGGCAATTACAGGTTATTTCCCCTCATTTTTAAATTAAAAACTAGAAAATTGTCAATTGTTCAAAATGAAAACCCAACGCTTTTCAAACACCTGTTTTGATGCCATAAACAGCAGAATTCTGGAATGTTTCCACTTTCCTGAGTGTTTCCGCTTATCTGACATTTATATGTAATCATGTTTAGAATTTAAGTCTGTGCCAAGCCCAGGTTTATTTTGAGGGCAGCTCAGTTACACTTTATACAGGAACTAGTGAGCTAGAATACGCCCACAAAGCTTTAACCCATCACCTGTCTGAATAATGTAAAAGAAAATGCATTTGTTAACCTATTTCCAAGCATCCAGATAACCTGCTTAGGGGTGGCTGAAAGGAGAAATCCTGACATGTACATTGCTCTTTTACTGTGCCATACAGAACTAGGCTAAGCAAAAGTTAGAACAGCAAATAATCATAATTTTTTCTTGACCAGGAGAAAAACAACTGTCAAATAGTTTATGGAAAAGCATCCATGTTTTTACTCTCACAAAGAGCATAAATTCTTGTTTTTACTAAAACAATTAAAAAAAAAAAAAAAGAAAAAGAAAAAGAACGTTCTCCCTGAACTTCTTGTTGATGGGCAGAGATTTGTGAACAATAAAAACCCCTGGCAAACTGGCACAGTCTGTATTAAAAAGAGAGAAAGATACAGATGTGTAAACTCAGGAAGAGTTCGATTGCTGTTTCTGCAACAACCAGGAACAAGTCTTCCGACTTTCATCCGTATTCTGGCCCAAATCATGCTACTGAAATCACTACAGAAACTGCTGAAAACAAAGGTATCAACTGCAAATGAACAGACATCAATGACAGTGATCTCAGCATCTCTGCATGATCAGAACCATGGCCAAATTCTGCTCCTAAAGTCAGGCTGTTATTTTGATAATGGAACTCCTCACTCCCTTTCCATTTATCTATTCATACAGCTGAAGGGAGAGATTTTTTTAAAAAAAATCCTATTTCTCTCTCTTTGGACAAATTATATTTAAGGAAAGAGAGAGAAAAACAAGCAGTGACACCAAGTCTCGATGAATATCTTTAAATCATCTCTTTCCATAATGGAACGTCCTACATCCTTCCTGATCCACCCTCTTGGCTGAACCATGGATGTGGGAGAGGAAAAAAGACAAAGAGGCCATAGTGCATTTCTCATGCATTCACACAAATAGAGGCTTGAAGCCCAAAAAGCCCTAATGCATATTTTCCATTTGTATATATAAACCAGCCAATAAAAAGCTACATATACCAATTACCTTTTCTCTTCCTGACATATTGTCAAGCAGTAAACAGAAATTAGCAGCTGCAGTGGATTTTTTATTCACTATGTGTATATTAACTGATGACTCACCAAATAATTTGCAGCCCAGCATGCCAGTTGTCTTCTCCTCCACAGAAAGAAACACTATTTTAAAGAGAAAGTTAACCACTGTGGATCTTGCTGGCACACCAGCATGCATCAGAACAAGGTGAACCACAACAGGGCAAAGGAAAAAGGGGGTGGTTCCCAAAGCATACTGCAAGCTTTCTAAAGTGCTCAAATAGGAGTTAAGTGACACATTGGGGGAAAAGGAAGTGGAGGCAGGGAACAGAAGATTAGCACAAAGTCAACCCACTCCGCCACATGGCCTTTTGTTCTACAGCCTCCCTTCACTCAGCAAGACCTACACTGCATGAACAGCTTCACTATACAGCTTTTTTTTTTTCTTTTTTTTTTTTTTCACTCCTCTGCCAGAACACTTGAGGCCTGACTTAGTGTTTTATTTCAAATGGGGAACGGTAACCTATGGCACAGAGGCCAAAGACGGCAGGCAGCAAGCTTAGAGGGGGCCTGGAGCTGGAACTTGCACTGAGAAGAGCATCTGTGAAGAAGTATGTCCTAAATCTTGGCTCGGGCTGAGCTCCAGTATCTGCAGGACTGGGGTATCTGTGCCTCCTGCAAACAGATGCTCCGTAGGATCTTTAGAAATATTATGCCTTGTAGGTCTTGCTGAGTTTCTCCAGCAGAAAACCTCACATTTGGAAAGCAAACCAACAGTTCCTCCTTCATAGGATCACAGAATTGTTTGGGTTGGAAGGTACCTTAAAGATCATCTAGTTCCAACCCCCTGCAGATTATGTCCACCATGTAATTAATGAGCCTGACATTACAATTTTGGCCAAATTTCTGTTACATCCTATCTGACTGGATACAATCAGAAAGAAGTAGAATCCAATTAAATTCTAGGGAATTAAAGACCAATGTTCCCTACTCCTACAGCATTCACAATGCTGTTCTTTAATGCAGTGTGATTTCTTTACTAAGCATGGCATATTCTACTATGACTTAGTATTTGAAGACTGAACCACTTATTTTACTCTGTTTTTACTCAATTAAGCCCATTAAAAAAAATCTGATTGGTTTGTCATTACTTTGTCAAAAGACTAAAGCAACAACACAATCGGACACAACAGGAATTTTCCCATGAGTGGTAGAAGTGTGATTAAATAAAAATGTGGGGTTTGAATTCTTACTAATCTCATAGCTCTTTAAAAACTACAAAATGAGAGTGCAAGTCTCCTTGATCTCAGAATAGACATCACTCCTTTGCTCTGAATAACAAAGAAGATTCAAAGAAAACTCTCTGCATTATTTTTCATAGCACCTTCTGCTGACTCTTAGACTCCATGTGGAAAATTAAGTCTCCCTCAGCATTATCTCAATCATTCCTCATCAACCACTGCAGACATCTGAATCCAATCTTTGCAACATGGTTTTATGATTAGTTTTACACAGAGTCAGGAGAGCAAATATGTGAGAGAAAACAGATTCCAGCATAAAAAAAAAACCCAAACACCAAATCATACAACCATATTCTCATTTCTGTTTCCATACTCTTGTGGTATTAATTTATGGTTCTTGGGCTTCAGGCTGTCACTATCACATCCATAAATCCTAACGCCCTCTGCAGCCAACGCTGGTAAATGAAATTCCTGCTCTGCTATATAGAAAGGCAAAATAATAGAAACCATCCAACCGACCTTATGCAACCAAGACTGAGCATGCTCATGAGAGATTTGGAGTGGCTAAAAGCCCAAGCTGCACCTATCATGTGTCGGTTCAGGAATTTTTAGACTGGTAATGAATGCATGCTTCTAGAAAGCACTGCTTCTGTTACAAACCTGCCACACAAACAGTCTTGGTGAATGCAATAAATCAGACAAATTAAGAGATGTCAAGCTTCCTGTAGACAAAACATGCAGCTCATTGACAATGTTCACCCTCCAAGTACTTTCCAAGACAGTAAATGGATGATGAACACACAGAGGTATTTACACAGCACATCTCCTAAGTCTAAGAGTTCTCAGAAGTTTGGATTTGGTATGAACACAGCACATGGATGATTTGTCCAGGCTCTGTAGAAACAGTGAGAAACACAGAAGCCCAGGGAAAAATATTTATTCTAAGCCTGTTGGGACTGCTACAGATCCAGAAAAAACTACCAAATGCAAAATGTCAGCTTCTACATGAGGGATATTCAGATTACTAAATAATTAAGTAAACAATGAAAGCTGTACTACAGCTCCTGAAAGGGAAAAGTACACAGACTTCTGGAAGTAAAGAACTTCAATCCTCTCGGCGCTTGCTATTTTGCTGCTCCACGGGAACTGGGAGAGGACTCTTTGAACTGTAATCCTCCTGCACTAAACCCTGAAATTTCTAAAGCAAAATTCAGCTTTAAATTTCAAAGTACACATCAGTCCTTAAATTAATCTTAATTGCTATTTGCACAAACTACAACACAGAAACTGATGTGTACTCATGTGCCTAGGGAGCACTGCAATACTCTTTAAACCCCCAAATAAGATAAATCAGTGTAGTGAATAGGGAGGTAGTCGGGAATAAATGAAGATTACTTAGAGATTATAACCAGAGAGACCACTGACGTTTAAGGAAATAGTGGCAACTGGAAGTACACAATCTCGCACCAACAAAGAAACACATAAAAGGTCAGCAGGAACTCTTCCAATTTCTGTATGTAGAAATTTCTATTTGAAATAATTAGCTACTTAACAAGTTGCACATTCTAATGGCAAAGAACATTTTAATTTACTTCAGCTCTACACGGGCCAGTGCCCAATAACAGCAAACTCTTCTTGTTATTGATGGAGAACAGAATGAACTTGAGTATGTACCCATATAGGAGCCAGAAAGCACGTTAGATCCAAACAATTAAAAATTACTACGAGTTGCTTTTGTTACGAATATTGCCCTGCGCCGACATCTACTCGCCATGTGCATCCTCTGCATCGATAGTGGGAAAGAGTTCACCACACCCCCAAGGGAAACGAGTTCAAGCAGCACAAAACACCTTCCAGGAGACCTGGGATTTTGGCTGACATTATTTAGCCTCTTGCCCATCTCCGGCGTCCCGAGAGACACTCCCGAGTGCAGTTGCCTGGGTAGAGCAGCAAGAATAAAGGCGAGGGGAAGCTCCTCGCCTTTTCGAGCCGCCACCACCTCGTTCCCCAGAAGCCAGGCCGCAGCAGACCGGCCCTCCCCGCTTGCTTCTGAAAAGCGATTTTATCCCCGGGGCCGGGGAGAAGCGGCTCCTTCCATGTCCTTCCCTAGGGCCTACAAACCAAGCCCTGGCCCTTCGCCAGCCCCGATGGCCGTCCCTAGCCACGGCAGCGCCCAGGCCAGCAGAGCAGCGTTCCGCGTCTCAGACGCAGGCGCCATTTTGGCACCCCGCCGGCCCGGGCTCGCCGCAGAGCGGCGCAGGCGCAGAGCCGCGCTGGGCCTGGCAGGCAGCATGGAAGACGCGCTGAAGCGGGCGCTGGGCACTGTGGTGCTCCGGCCTGCGGGGTACTCGGGGGGCGGCTGCATCAGCCAGGGGCAGAGCTACGACACCGACCATGGCCGTGTGTACGTGAAGAGCAACTCCAAGTCGGAGGTGTGGGGGGGTAGGGGCTGAGGGTGAGGTGCGTGTGGCGGAGCCCGCGGGTGTGAAATAGGGAATGGGCGCACTAGGGACCGGCCGAGGACTCATCTTGAGGGAAAAAGTGCCGGCTGTAAAATTTCCACCAGCTGTGGCGGGGAGGTGGCGGGCCGCCGGGTTTAGAGACTTCGTTTGGCAGCTTCTGCCCTGTAAGGATCTGGCTGGCGGCTGTTACAGGGCTGGGGCCTGGTTTTTCGGCCCGACGCTGGGGAGGCCGCGGTGGGGGTAAGCTCTGGGGTGAGAAGTAGCATTTCGGGTGCGATGCTGCTCAGGATCAGTATTACTTGTCTAGGGCTTGTGGTACAGTGGCATGCTGCGGTCAGTTGTAGCTGGGAGTACTGTGGTATCACGGTGGCTGCACATGCTGTGAGAGTGTCTGAAGAAGATCTAAAACTATCTACACAGGATATGCATCCTGCATGAGAAGAGGCTCTCAATAAATTGCGTTTTCTATAACTGTCGTCCAAGATTTTCTGCATTGTCCTTTCAATGCCTGGTACTGTTGTGTAGAGTGTAGATACCTGCATTTGAAAGAAATGCAGTGCAACATACCTGTATGGCATCCTCATTTGCAAAAGCAGATATCAGGTGGAATTTTACTCTAAAGGTATTTTATACTTGTGCCTGTCAAATGAATAGCTTCACTGGAAGAACAAAAATCAGAACTTGCATTTGCCTTTAATACCAAACATGTTTCTGAAAGCATGTGCTTCATTCCAAATATGTCTGTGCTTTCTGATTATATCAAGGAGCTGGATGAATGCACTGAGGTGATAACATAGGAAAATACAGAAGGGTTATCCTGTTTTAGATTAGACTGAAAATAGTTTGAATTGATAACAATACAGCCCTTCTACTTAGGCCTTTGTTAATTGTGTATTTAGGTGTACAATCCAGCTTGGTACAAGATGTGGCTTGGAAAAAAAAGATCTGGATGGATTTTTCTATTCAGTAGTTTTGTGCTTTTGTCTTTGTGTGGATTCTGAGTGCTGATTAAAGCACACTTTGACAAACTGTTATAAAACTGTGCTGTGCATGCAGCAGTGGATGTATATCAGCAGTTTCTTTAGAAAACACTGTGGCTTTTACTCTGTTAAAGTTAACAGCTGACTTTAACTTGCTTTAGACAGATAGTGTTTACTGATTTCCTCTGAACAAAGCTACCTCATGGCCCAGTAATTCAGTTCTTCATTCTTGATCTCCTGCAGGCTTTGGAATTTTTAGTCAATGTCTATTGCAAACTGTCCTTTGAGTATGTTTCCTCTATCAGTACTAAAAGGCTGTAAACTTACTGACAACTCTGGTGGTGTCGATCACTCTGTCTTGTACATGCAGTAACCACTTACCCCAAGATTTTATTTAGCATTTACAACCTTGATTTGTTTTGTAAAAGAGCTTTGTCTGCTTGTGAGTGGTGTTTGTAGAGACTAATTCTTTCCCAATATTTGGCAGGCCAGAAGGATGTTTGAGGGAGAAATGGCAAGTTTGGAAGCCATCTTGAAAACGCAGACAATAAAGGTGCCTAAACCCATCAAAGTTATAGACCTGCCTGGGGGCAGTACTCTATTTGCAATGGAACACTTGGAAATGAGGGGCTTAAACAGGTAAACCAGAATATTATCTTTGCATCCTTTAATCAGAAACTCTGACTTTTATGACAGTTAAGTCACTTGTTTGCACAAGTGAGGAGCAACTTGATTTTTTGGGATAAATGAAAGTCAACACACGTTTGGGAAATTAAACAGTAGAGAACTATATCATACTTCATAATACTTCACCAGGCACACTGGTTGTACATCAGGAAGTGAGTGTGGGTTTTTGTTTAGTTTTGAATGTATTTGGGTTTTTTTGGGCTGTTTGAAGGTGTTTTTTTTTTAGTCAATTAACAATTTTTACAGTAAGGAAAATGGTCTACCTGTGTACTTGCCTTTGATATAAGAACCAGTGTTAAATACTGCTTGTCATGAGTATGCAGAGGCACTTCCCCAAATATTTTTATAATCCTCACCTTGATTTGTATAGTTTCAAATTTTTGGCCCCTTTCTCTGGCAAACAGTTGAGTACAGTCAACTGGTTCCATAAAGGAGGTGAGCATGACAACTTTCTCATTCTAGTCTCAGAAATTCTCCAGCCAACTTAAAGTCTTACCTCTTGTCCTCCTTATCTGCAGAATATCTAAATCTTGAAAAACCCTCAGTGAGCTGCAGGGGCAAAAATCCTTATGTATTTGGGCTGATTGAGATGAAAAATGTGCAAACGCAACTTTTGGGGTACAGATTTCAGGGGATAATTACAATCTGTGTTGACAGGAACAAAATGAAGAAATACCTTTGCCTTAAGTCACAGTGCCTTGACAACAGGGAGAGATTTGAGAGGTGAAAGACAGGAAAAATACAATTCTTTTACTTGTTAGATAAATGTTTTCATGTAACTGCTGGGATAGATATCAGGAACTGCATTCATTTCTGTGTCAGTGTTGCTAATACTACCTCTGTTTCTCAGACATTCAGCAAAGCTTGGAATACAACTGGCTGATCTTCACCTTCATAACCAGCAGCTTGGAGAGAAGCTGAAAAAAGAAGAGAGCACAATTGGTACGGTACACATCTTCTTGCAAATTTAACATAATTAACAACCCAGTACAGAATAGTTAAAATATCTGTTATTTCAGGCTAAGTTCACCTTCTTCCACTAAAGACACTAGGAAAATAGATTTGGCTGAAACACACAGGCAGGATTTGCTTTGCTTTTTTCCCCTTTGTATACTCTGTTTATTCAGTTTATTCACTGGGATTCCAAACCACAGTTTCTGCAAGGATAAGAATATCAGAGGAAATATGTTACCTCAAAATAGGATTATGAAGATTATAATATAGCTGGTTTACATCAAGCTTTAAACTTAGAAGACAACAGCCACAACTCTTGTAACAGATTATAAAGGTACAGGGGTTTTTTATTCTTGGTAGAAGCAGCACTGTACCCTTGCATAGTTTTTAAGGTCCGTTTGCATTGCAGATATTGTCATTAGTGTTGGATTTTTGTCTTTGGTTTGAAAGGTAAAGGTCAAGGGCAAATGGAAGTCCAGTTTGTGGATCAATTTGGCTTTCATACAGTTACCTGCTGTGGCTATCTCCCACAGGTAGGTTGTACTTCATCAGACTGATAGAATTATAAGTTTAACATATTTTCTCTTCAGTGACACAAAAGAGACAAAATTATTATAATGGAAATTAATTTATTTCTGTGGAATCATAGAAGAAAAAACATTGTTCAGCCTGCTAAGGAAAGTAGTACTTTAGACAGCACTTTTGGCTGCATTGGACATTCATAGCTCTCAAATCTCTTGCATAATAGGTAATAGCACTTAGAGAAAATTAATTATTGCCCTTATTTAATGTCTTTTGCTAATGTTCTATAAAATAGTAGCATTTACTGTCACGGGTAATACCAACACAAAGCCTGTGTAATCCTCCAAAGTTTTATTTGAAAAAAAGAAGAAACTCTCGTGTTTGTGTGGTGAAGAGCTAACATCTGCAATTCTGTTCCCTCAGGTGAATGAGTGGCAGAATGACTGGGTGACTTTCTTTGCCAAGCAAAGAATCCAGCCCCAGATGGATATGATTGAGAAGAATTCAGGAGACAGGGAAGCAAGAGAGCTTTGGGCACAGCTTCAGGTGGGTGAAATTCTATCAGTTCTCGTTGTAATGACAAGCTAGGTATCACTTGTTTAGACTTCCTTTCCATGAAACAAAGTTCCTGTTGGTATGCTTCCTGTTCTCTTGGTAAGTGACTCCAACTTTTAGGGCCTAAAATGCCCTTTATTCTGAGGCATAATGGCTTTTGCCACATCACCCTGTGCTGGTGTCCCAAAATGAACATTGCCAAATAGTACTTTGCTTCTCTGCTTGGGAAATAATAGATTGAACTCATATTCCTCGTTCCCTGTAATAACACTCATCAGAAATGTGTATAAGGAGTACAGTTCTGCACCTCATTTATTCATTTAAGGTTTGCATCTGTTTAAGTGACCTTATTATTATCTGTTTGGGTGCTACTACTTGTAGAAATCTCTACAGGATTGGTGAGAGACCTCTCAGCCTTCTAATGATGAAGTGGGTGGTGGTTGATTGTTACTAAAGCTGGTCAATATTGCAGTCAAGTGCAGTTTTTTATTTCTTATTTTTATTTTTTTTCCCAGAAGTGTTTGATTGACTATTCTTCAGCTACTGGGTTTTAGAAAGCTGGAAATGCTTTAGATTTTCTCAGCATTTCTGTTGACTAGGTCCTATGCTGTTTCAAGTTATGTTTTTTTACCTGGCTTTTAAGAAGTTTCAATTCATGCTCTGTGTGTATGCAGAGACAACTCTGCAGTTGTTCACTTTAAAATGTAATACTTAGATGTCTTTTTTTTCCCTCTGCAGCTGAAGATACCCAGCTTGTTCTGTGACGTGGAAATTGTTCCAGCTCTCCTGCATGGAGATCTCTGGGGAGGAAATGTGGCTGAGGATGATTCTGGTCCAGTTATCTTCGATCCAGCTTCTTTCTATGGCCATTCAGAGTATGAGCTTGCAATAGCTGGGATGTTTGGTGGCTTCAGCAGTTCTTTTTACTCTGCTTATCACAGTAAAATTCCCAAAGCTGCAGGGTTTGAGAAACGCCTAAAGCTTTATCAGCTTTTTCATTACATGAACCATTGGAACCATTTTGGTACAGGGTACAGAGGATCTTCTCTAAACATTATGAGAAACCTTGTGAAGTGACTTCCTGCTGAGGCAGGATACTTGCTGTGTTGCTTGGAAAACCCCAGACCTGGCGGTGCAACTACAGTAGTAGTAATATTAAACAAAGCTACTAGACCTTTGACTTTGTTGCTCAGCTAAAGACCTAGAATCAGTGAGTCTTGCTGAATGCCAGGTATAACTTAGTCATCCCTTTTCAGTCACCCCTGGGTATAACTTTATGAGGGAAATATTGAAGGAGTTGACTCAGTTGCAGAAAGAAGACACTGTGTCAAGAACACACTGTGTGCTTGAGACTGGGCAAGATACAATTCAAGCACTCAAGTGTAAATGGTGGAGAAGAAATTCTGTCTTAGGGACCACTTGTACTTCAGAGTAGAAAAATACCAGAATTTTATTTGTACACTAATGGAAAACTTCAGAGAAATGTTTGTTAAATGGGAAATTCATTTTTTTTTTAGTTACAGCAAAAATGGCCAATAGATTGCTCAGACTCTTTGAGCTCCTCATGTCAAGTTGTGTGCATGAGAACAACATTAACAAAATAGTAGGAAAGTCAACAAGAAAGTTCTGTAATGGGAGCTGTGAAAAATGGTTTAGACTTGCTATTTGTTATGCTGAAGTGATTCTATTGGATAGAGAGTGCTTCCTGTTACGTTAGAAAGCTGTGTGAAAATGCTCATCGTTTTTTCTGACGAGGATTTTGGTGCCTTCTGGCATACTTGTAGGCTACTCCTTGCTTGCCAGTCAGTGTGCTCTTACCCATAGGTGTTTTGCTTTTCCTAGATTCAGGTCTCTCTTTGGTTTTGGATCATCCTTTTGTCTAGTAGATTACATTCTTAAAGACACTTTACATGTTCACATGCTGTGAAGATGTACACTCTCACACAAACTGAAGATGTACTTCTTAGCTGTTGTCATTGCCCAGAGGATAACACCACCTGGTCCTGATGCAGGCTTCACATTAGTTTTCTGTAGTTGAGACTCCAGGTGCCATAAGCTAACATTTTTCTTCAGTCCCCATGAAGTGCACTTTCTAGCTCTTGGGATGAGAGACGAGAAGCCAAAGGAAGTTCAGATGTAACTCACAGAACAGCAGCTCTACACCACTGTCAGAAGTTCTCTAAGGATAGCTTTGCAGAGTAGCTGTTCCTTTTACCTACTGATAGTAATACTGCAATTGCACTTTTTTGATGTAGACTGGTAATGACATTTCAGTGCAAGTGTACCAGGTAGGTGAGAGAGATGCATGGTTCCGAGCATGCACGTGGAGTGTTTGGGAATTACTTTTGTTAATTAAAGTTGTTTTTCACTGGATATTGGCAAATTACTAAGAGATTTTTAGTTGCTGGGTTTGCAGTTATTTGTAAGCTTAGTACCATTGCTTGATGTGACTTTCTTTCTTTAATTCTACTACTCTTTATCACTGGCTGTTTAACTTTTGCTACAAAGAGTTTTAAAGCCTCACTGGGTAGAACAGCTTTTATTTTTACTTTGTGGCTTAAATAAAAACTTTCCCTATTGATGATGGTTGTCTCTGTTTTCTGTATTAAAACCTTACAGCTCATTCCTGAGGAGCTTCTTGCTCCCCCCCTGTGAAAGGTCCTTAGTTTGTTAGACAGTTAGGGTCACCAGGGGTATTGATGAGAATGTGGTTGTGGGTTTTAATGTGGAGCAGTATGGCACTGAAAAAATGTCCCTGTTGTTTGGTTACAGTGCAATTTGAGGTCTTACCCGTGCCTTCTAACTTCTTGTTCTGCACCAGATGTTTGGATGTTGTTGATTCTATATCCATGCCCGTATCCCTGTCCCATTCACCCGAACTTAACCCTGCTGAATGCAGATGGTGGAAGAAATGCTCTGAAATTTTAGCCAGCAGTCAGTCTGCTTAGATTAACTGTTTATTTTCATATGCCTTCATAATAATGTTAGGAGTTATTTAATGAGGTCCATTCTGTTTACAGATCTTCAACAAATCAACATGTTTATTTTGCTAAAATACCTAAATACTTCTTACCATTAGAAGGTGAAAAGTGGGTCACTTGAGTGATAAATGCTGTCTTCAGAGTTTGATCACCTTTTTTTCAATAGAACCCGAATCAAGATGTTTTTGTGATTGAAGGAAACTTATTGTATGCAGTATTTAGAGTTTTGATTTGAGGGATGTTATGCTCACTCTTACAAAGCTATTTTGTGCTTCTATTAAAAGTGGAAGAGGTGTAGGGAGAAATGCAAGTGGAAAGTAACAGGAAGCTCTACTGTACCATGGATTCCTTGGTTCTGAGTTCTTATAGACAGCAGTTGAATCAGGGGATGGAGAAGGGAATGAAATCTGAAGGCAGGCTGCTGGTGGACTCCTAAGTAATTGCTGAAGTTCTATAAGGTAATTACTGTTATTTTTCTTATGTATTGTACAGTTCTGCACTGCTCTTAGAGTTCTTTATTTTGCATTGTGTTCAAGGCATGCCTTTTTTACTCTTTCTTCTAGCTTTACACTGTAATGTGTCCTTTTCCCTCTTGTCTGTTCAAACCTCTTGGCTCTTTCTGTACATCCTAAGCCTGGAAAATATTTCCTTGTACCCATACTCTCATTCTGTGTTTTCTGGTTCTGTATCATAAGTTTGCTGACTTTCCATTTCTATTTGGACAAGGAACAAGGACAAAAGAGCCACTGAATTTCTCTTAAATACACACAATGTTACATGTATTTATGTATAAAAATTATAACATCCTCTCATGATGTTTCTCAGGCTTTTCTCAAGATGGGTCCCCATACATGGCATATGTAGACTAAAGCATCTCACAGAATTGAATACTTGGAAAATCAGATCTCTCTTGTTTTGTTTGTTTTTTTTTTTTTTTAATTAGAATTTGAAAATAGTTCCTTATAAAATGAATTAGCAATTGGAATATGACTATGCCTAATTGTAATAACATCAGCTTCTGCCTTGAAGAGGAGTATGGGGAAGGGAGACTTGGAAATCTGAACTCTATGGTAAGGATCACAGGAGCATTCAGGTTGAGACAGACCTGAGGAGGTCACTTAGTTCATTCTCCTGCTTAAATAAGCAGGAAGAGCTGTGAGGGTTGGCCAGATTTCTTAAGTGTTTAAACCCTCCAAGGATGGAGAATGCTGAACTTGTCTGGGCTTGACTGACCTAATTGTGAAAATACATCATCCATTTTGAACTCTGCAAGAACCTCTGTTTTTGCTGAATTGCTTATAATTCCTTTGTACCCTACATTTCAGTGAGTTTTGTTTTCTTCCTTGTGCACTGCTGCAAAAACTGCCTACAGTTATGAATGTTGCACTCTTGTACTTTTTTTCTTCCTGCTTTCCATCTTCACTGCTATTCCAAAATAGATCTGGTGATTTTAACTGATGCTGGACTGTTCTAGCAGAAGTAAAAGCAGGTGGGAAGTGATATATAATTAGCTTGTCCTATAAGCTCTGACTGTGACAAAAGAGTTAAGGGAAAAATGTATTTCTGGGAACTAAACCACACCAGAATCAAAACAGCTGTATTATTTTTCTTTGTAAAATAATGTTCAATAACTTTTCATCACATTTTTCAGTGATATCTCATAAGAATTCACTGATATCTCCCAAGACATGATTGATGTTTTATACAGAGCTACAGCCTGTGCAGTTATCCTGAAGAACAGGTCTATAGGAATAATGGAGCTCTGAATTACTTGTCCTTGGATAGTTCTTTACTGAGAAACTCTAACTTTTTTATCAAAGGAAGCAAGGGTTTTGTGATGCAAAGTCTATTCTTTCTCTTGGCTTACACTGTTCTATAGCTTCTTTGTTTTCCTGGCATTTAGAAACTGTTAGTCCCAAAGTTATAAGCAATCTTTTTCTTCATTGCTTACACATGGGGATCTCTCTTTTCTGGAGAAACAAACAGAAGCAGTTGTGAGCAAAACAAGAAGAAAAGACCTGTGAAATCAAGCAGTTAAAACTCCACTGCAAGCATAAGCCTGAGGATAGGTCTCAAACTACGAGCCCACCACCACTTCCATCACTTGGCCTTTGTCATTCCTCACATCTCACAAGCTGACTGCTGGCTGTTGGCTGTGACCACTGGCTGGTTCCTGTGGGAGCTGGCCGTGGTGCTGAACTGGTGCTGGTGGGGAGACTCCCAGCACATCTAGGATGCTTTTAAGTTGTTTTACTTCCAGTGTTTGAAATTATATAGTTTGAAGTTGCTTGACTGGAAGCAGTGTGAACAAAAATGTTAGAAATCAGGCATTTCACTTGCACCATACTAGTTAAATATTGATTTCAGCATGGAAGCAAACAAAAGGCTTTCCTGTCTCTTGGCTTCTGTGTAAGTGATGCAATGTATTTGGTTTAACACAGTCCTGGTTGTGGTTTAATAAAAAATAAAATGTCAGAAAACCATTATTCCTTTCCTCAGATGTTCCATTGCAACCTAGGGTATGTATCTCTCAGCAGTTGGAGACCATTATTGTAATAAGAGTACTCTTCAGAGCTTCATACATCCTGAAATTCAGATTGCTTGGCTTTTTCACTATCTGTAAGTCAGTTGTATGAGCCTCAAGCTGTCCAAGATCAACAGCCATAAGCAGGTTGCTTTGGATGCCTGTGCACTGGTGTATACTGATTTAATGTGCATGCTGAGCACTTAGGGTTTAAGCTTTCTTTGGTCCAGGCATAGCTGGTTGCTTTAGCAACTGTGGCTCACTTCCTGGGCACAAATTCTCTATGAAAGTGATGGATAAACTACTTCAGGCTCCTACAGTAAGTGCTACCTCCTCTATTTTTCCCCAGCTTTACTTTCTCTGGCTTTAGTTTCTGAGTAATTTTAGTGTATCAGCGATGTGACAATTACAAATATTACAGCTGGGCTTTGCAGGACTACTGAAGTACTCACTTGTTACTTTAGACTTATAATGCAAATGTCCAATAAGGATATGTAACCTTGAGCCTGGCTTCTTGCTGGTCCCAAATACCCTCCTGTATTTGAACCACTGTTTCTGATTCCAGGCCACGAGCTGCACTTTTCCAGCTTGTGCTTTTACTCTATAGGCGATGCTCTTCTTAAATAAATCTGATGTTAGAAAAGTTCCCCCTTAGCCAGTTTGTCCCTTTGAGGTCTGCTCTGTTCCAGCTGCTCTGTGTACCTTAAGCAGCTATATTCTGAGAAATTGTTTGAGAAATAACTATTGCAGTGTTTTTCACTCCACATAGGACTGGAACCATTTGTGAATGTAGCAAAAAGCCTACATAATGAAGCCAGTGCTTGTCATGTAAGCATTCCTTTCTCTGTCAAAACCAAAGAGCTTCTATGAATCAGTGCAAACAAATAGTAGAAACAGAGATAAATGCATGAAAACACAGGGTAACAATGGCCACAAAATCCAGAAACTCTCTGGGGAGATGGTAGGCATTGCTGCTCTGAGTGAGAACAAGAACTGCAGCCTTTTTCACAGCTCAGTAATGTGCTAGGAGCCCACTAACCAAATATGTTACCTTTGTACAGACATTATTAAAACATATTGTGGGGTCTGGGTTCTAACATGCTTTAAAGGCTTAATACTTTATACCTGAGGATGTCCGTGCACTTTTCAGGAATGAAGTGATTAAATTCAGCAGTACCCAAGGGATCATTCAGTGTGTTGGATTGTGAAAGGAGATAAAAATGTGAAATGGCATCCTAAAGATAATGTTAAATCTGGGGGAGCATATAAGAGCAGTATCCTAAATTTCTTTATTGCCATCTTGGTGCTTTTACTGTAAATATTCATGTAATAATGTCCAGCCCTGAGTACTTTACTGTCTTACCCACTTGAGAGCATTTTTCAGGCAATAATCTTACAAGAGATTGAATTATGTCTCAGGAAGGGAAAGTGTGCTGCAGATCTCCACGATGACAACAGAACACCACTCCACACAAAACAACTGCAAGCAGGGAAAAACCTCCACCAACTTTCCCGCATATTTTTAGGGGCTGACGTGATCAGCAGCATGACTTAAACGGATCCTCATGGATGAAACTTTTTTTTCCTGATGTCCTGAGCACCAGGCCGCGCGTGCTTTGTATTGTTGCGTTTGGTTTGGCCTCCCTCTAGTGGATTGGCTTCAAACTGACAATGCGATCACAGAGCTTAAAAAAGAAAACGAGATCCAAACTACAAATACCAGCAGCTCCTAGCACAGTTGAGAGAGGACCCAGGACACACCTCTCAATTATGTTCTAGCAAATATTTCCAAAGATGTTTATTTTTCATGCATAGCTGTAAAATCCCCTGGGAACCGAAGCATTTTGCAACATAATCTCTGGATTTGAGTTTTGATTTTTTTTTTCTACCTTTTTTTTTTTTTTTTTCCATTTGGTGGGTGGCCCTATCTACCTCATAGCAGAGTGACAGTGAAAGAAGGACCCAAACCTTTAATCTTGTTTTGCAGAGGATTTAGCGGAAAGCAACTGCAGCAACCTGGAAACTGACATGGAAAAAATCCTGAAAACAGAATTGAAAACTTCTGTCCTGAAGGCATTTGGAAGCTCGGGAGGAGGATACATTAGCCAAGGCCAAGGTTATGAAACAGACAGTGGACGAGTATTTGTTAAAATCAACCACAAACCACAGGTTAATGCCAGCAGATATTTAACTACTATTATAGCATGCAGAGAGCTTTTTATTTTAAAGGAACCTGATTGTTAATAGAATTCTTCTTTTCAGGGTAATTTTAAAGTATTCCAGATTTTGTTTGTTTTCTTTGTAAAGCTGTAGTCTTTTATATAAAGTATTGAGGCAGGAGGTTTATTGATGCAAAATGAGATGTAATGCAATGTGATAACTCAGAACAACAGAAACTGGCATTGCAATGTAGAACAAGGAGGCTAATTCAGAGCTGTTGTTGTAGTACTCAGCTGAATTTGCGTTCACTGAATTCCTTTTCATGTTTCAGTTGGGAGGACAGAGTAGTGGGAGGGAAGGAACAGGATGCTGGTGCTCAAACTCGTGTTTTATTTTTAAAACTACAAAGGTTTCAAATTTTCTCATTGACCTTTTTTTTTTTTAATATCTAGAAGCAAGATTCTTGCAATATTTTTCCAGGCCAAGCTCTTGACTTTTCTGTTAGTAAATGAATGCCATTTTCTTTTGTAACTCCACAATCCATCAGAAATTTGCTATATCAATGTAAAATACATTCTAAACCTGGTGTTAAGAACAGCAGCTTTACTTCAAAACTGCGAGAGTACAGGCTTAATATTTGTACTGTCGTCTCCATCTGGTGGCCATTGACCTGCATGAGAAGAACCAGTTTAAGGTTGATTTTTTTTTGGAAGGTTGTCTTGGGTATTATCCTCAGAGATACTGTTACATCTGCTGAGTTGTTTGGAAATCATGCTGAAATGGGGCGTGTCCTGCTAGTCTCGAATGAATTTGGGAAGGAAAAAAAAAAAAAAAAATTAGTCTGGAGTCTTCCTGTGGAGACTGAACTTGTTGCAGCTACATTCTTTTATCAAGACGAATTAGCTCCTATGTAGCCTTCATAAACAAGGCTGTTTTATTCAGATTACTCGTTGCAGACATCCATGGTTTATGCTGAAGATATTCTTGTTCCTTGACAGGCTAGAAGAATGTTTGAAGGGGAAATGGCAAGCCTGGAAGCTATTCAAAAAACTAATATTGTGAGAGTGCCTCAGCCTATTAAAGTAATTGACCTGCCTGGAGGTGGAGCAATGTTTGTCATGGAGTACCTAAAGATGAAACACCTCAACAAGTATGTCTGTATATCTCTTAATCTTTTTATTATGCTTTGGAGCCTATTATGTTGCTCAGTCAAAAAATGTGAGAAGAGCCTCCCTATTCTCTCAGAGCTTATATCCATCAAGATCCATATTTGTATGTGTGCATACTTAAAAAACTCCAAACATATATGTATGTGTGTGTATGCACATTCCTTCCCCATGTTTTGCACTTCCCTGTCCCTCTGCTGGCAACAGATCTGCCTGCAATGCTATCCCTGACATACAGCTTTGCATACTGGTCCACGTGCTGAGATGCTGCTGAAGTGAGTGTGTTAATGGCTGAGTTTAGCACATCCTTTCCTCGTGAAACTTTTCATTTAAGTTTCTTTTCCTAGCCTATCAGTTTTCCTTAGATTTACAGGCTTCTTATGTCTTTGAAACCTCTGCTTCTGTAATGATTGAAGTCAGTCAGTGAGGTGAGAGGCCATAGGGTGAGAAAGTAGAGATAACATGATGTTCTATTTCATCCATCATGAAGCCTGGACATAGAATTCAGGAGTCACATGCTCCTGAAATAGGCTTTCAGGATTTAACTGCTTTGTTCCAGGCCTCTGTGGGAACACAGTAATGCCTGCTGCTCTTCTGTCAGTTTTTTGTCCAACCTATCTGTTTTTATTGGGAGAATCATGGCAATTCCACAGTCTCCCCAAACAGCCCATTCCGATCTATCTCACTGTTCCTAGGAAAGATTTTCTAGTGTCTAACCTGAGTCCTCCTGGGGGGAAATTTAAAACCCATTATTTTCTACCCATTCTAGGCAGGGATTAAAATTTACCTTCTGTCCTTGCAGCTCCTGTTCAGATAGCTGTGCAATATTTTAAATGTTTTTCAGTTGTCTGTTTTCTGCTTTAAGCAGCCTTAAATCAATCCTTGCCTATGGCTTCTTTTTTAGACTTGCCATTCTTACTGCTGCTCAGCTGATCTCAGTGTGAAGCACAAAAGTAGAGAGCATGTTCAATTCTTTGCTTATTAATGTGGTGCTGATAAGGAGGATTACCTGATCTTCCTGACCTCTGTGCTCTGTTTCTACAACCTTGTATTCTCTTTACCTTTCTTTCAGAGCACTGACTTATGTTCATTTTATTATCTGTAGCAACCTATTTTTCAGAGCTGTCAATTCACTTACTCCCTCTTATGTACTTTTGAATTTTTCATGGTTCTATATTTGCAAAATACACACTTGGTCATACTTCACTGAGACTTTTTTTTTTCCCTCTGTGATATTTCATCATTGCTTATCTTGTTTCAGTTTCATTTTGGTTTTTTTGCTCCTACAGATATTCTTCAAAACTTGGCGAGCAGATAGCAGAGCTTCATCTTTATAACCAGAAACTTGGAGAGAAATTAAGAAAGGAGAGTAACACAATTGGTAAAGTATTGATATTGTGTACTAACCCAAAAAATGAAACCATTGATTTGGGACAGTATCACACTGTAATTATAATGATTACTAATGTCAATACTGGGACAATGTTTCATGAAGTATGTCACTCCTGTCTCTATGGCACACTTCTCAAATGTACATGATATGTATAGAATTTATCTTTACTGTTATAATATAAAAAACTTTGATTAAAAGTAATTTATTTTATTTTGTTTCTTAGGTAAAGGAGCAGGTCACTCTGAGTCTCAGTATGTGGATAAGTTTGGATTCCATAAAACCACTTGCTGTGGTTATATACCACAGGTATGTTCCATGCCTGTGAAAGCTACGGATCTCACATAGTTTTATACAAAACCTCTTTTTGTTGGCCTTGAGCTTTATGATCACAATTTTGCTCTCACAGTTTCATTCTGACCTGACATTGAAGGGAATATGCCTGTTCAATGTGTGTGGCTTGCTACAATGCATGTAGCAAGGAAGACACAGTGGAGTGAGTAAGAATTTGAAATTGTGGTGGTTCTTTACACAGAGCTTGGAGATATTTAGTAAAGTATCCTTCAAGTATGCCATGTCTTGGTTTTGTTATGGATCTCAAATGGCAGAATCCACTGCTTTTAGAAAGACTCAGTGTCTAACACTTAAGACATTACAAAGGACTCCTGGAGGTAAATCGGTCGTTTGCTAGCTCTGTACATGCTAGAATTTAATTTTACTGCTTAACTGAATGAGTTTTGAATATCTCAAATTCTTTGCTTAAGTACAGCCTCTCACCAAATTAGAAAGTAGTTAATAAAAATGAAGGAATGCTTTTGCAGTTCTAGAAAGATTTTGGAACATAATATAGAATGACTGAAACGATCTCACCAGATACTCTCCCTCTGAAATACATTATTATGAATGGGTGGGTGGGTGGATGGATGGATAAAAATAAGCAGAACCTTGGCTTATATGTCCTGTTAAAGACAGCTCCACCAAAGCATGAAGAGAGCATCACTCCCAAAAGGACAATCAATGAAATCTCCAGTGACATTGTGTGTAGTTCATACTGATATTGTCTAGGTTATTGTGTTAACATCAAACATTTTAACTTGGTATCTTTGTATTATTAATGCTGACTGTGTATATGTTAAAATATTTTACTACAAACCTCTTTGTCATCTTTTTTAGGTGAATGAATGGCAGAGTGATTGGCCTGCCTTCTTTATTCGTCACCGACTCCAAGCTCAGATGGATTTGATTGAAAAAGATTATGGAGATAGAGAAGCCAGAGAACTTTGGTCACAGCTAAAAGTATGAAACATGCCTTAAATTTGTTTTTTAGAGCATTAGAAAATAAGTATCAGTGGAATTTTAGAAGTGTTTTTGTAAGACAAGCTTCACAGTTGTTTCAACAACATTGTCAGCTGAGACCAATTCATGTTGTTCTTTCATTTTTCTGTTAGACAGTGAAAGACAAACCTGTAATTCAGCACTGACAGTTATTTCTTAGTGTGCAACTAATAATAAGGTGGTAAAACCTATCTAAAAACTTGGTGTTACAAAGTAGGTAATATTCTGCTGCCCAGGTAGATGTATTTATTTTTTAAGTGGTCCCAGCTCACAGCTGAGGCTGTGGTTCAGGTCACACTCCATGCAGCACTCAAGAAACAGCCAGGAATACCTTCCTCTTCAGCACAGATGTATTGATTAATTGGTACACATTTACTTCTGCTCTTTCTGCTGCTGAGACCTATTGATTTAAATGTCATTTATGTCTTGTTAACAGCCAGTACTATCCATGTATAGAAATGACACATTAATACTAGATTTTGATACTAGACTATGAATTAAATAATTTCCTAAGATCTGTTATCAACAATCAAGAACATGTGTTATGGTTTACAGTTCAGGTTTATGTTTGTAGCCATCAGTTCCAAAAACACTTTAGTCAGAGGACTGAAAATATTGACCACTTTAGTCTCCTTTATACTACAGTGCTTTCATTGATATTTTTTTCAAACCTCTGTAATTGTTACATGTTTTTCATGGTGGTTTTTTTTTTTTTCCCAGCTAAAGATTCCTGAAATGTTTTGTGATGTAGAAATTGTTCCTGCTCTTCTGCATGGGGACCTGTGGGCAGGAAATGTGGCTGAGGATGACTCTGGGCCAATTATCTTTGACCCTGCTGCTTTCTATGGCCACTCAGAATTTGAACTGGCCATTGCTGGAATGTTTGGTGGGTTTAGCAGCTCTTTTTTCTCTGCCTATCACAGTAAAATACCCAAAGCTCCAGGGTTTGAGAAACGAAACAAATTGTATCAGCTCTTTAATTACATAAACCACTGGAACCATTTTGGGACTGGGTACAGGGGTTCTACCATAAACATAATGAGGAAACTTCTAAAGTAGTCACATGGGTTTGAGATAAACTAATGCAGGCCTTTAGGAATGAACAGCCCCTGCTTGGACTAAGTAACATGAAACTAGGAATTAATGGTGGAATTAATTGATGGTAAAACACCTACCGTGCAAAAGGCTAAGTATGCTTTTGAACCTCACTAAATATTAAGAGTGATTGTGTAATTTTAAAATTAGGCACGACTTTCCTAGCACAGATTCTTACCCTGCTGAAGGAAAAAACTGTGTTGTTTGCAAAGAGTCCCCTAGATTAGAAAAGTCACATCACTGTCAGACACAGCTTACTCCCCATAGATTCTCACTTCGTAGCTGCTGCATTTCCACAGTTTACATCTTGCTTTATCAGTAGTTCATTACTGAGACCTGCTGCTGTGGGATTGTGGTGCAGGAAGTAAGAACTTCTTTACATTTTTCCCTTTTTGTTCTGCTTTAGTTTCCTGTCTCTGTTTCCATCCCTTTTCCCATTTATATTTCTGTCATCTTTCCCATTTAAGTGTCCTAATCAAAAATTTAAATCAGATTCTATGAATCTGAAAACTTAAAACATCCTCTTTTTAATTTAAAGAGTAAACAAGGCCCTTTGGACTGCACTTGCCAAGCATGTATAATTAATAACATTTCTAATATTTATTTTAATTTAATATAATTTACTTAGATCCTTTTGTTATTTTTCTCTTGCTGTGAGAAATTAAACTACAGTGGTATTTTGTAAAAAGGAGGCCTCTGTAGGTCCTTGGCAATTAACTGTATAGTCAGAAATTGGGCTGGAGGCCTCTGTAGGTCCTTGGCAATTAACTGTATAGTCAGAAATTGGGCTGTTATTACACAAGTTTGATAATAACATATCATAGTTTTAGTATGATATTTCAGTGTGTTATACTATGATAGCAACATATTTATATAGCTTTGTAAAAAGATAGCAAAATGTGGGAGGGAGGCTTAGTGTTTTGAGGATAAGAAAGCATCTGTGGCTGCTGTGTCGATTGGTGCTTGATGTATTTTCAGTTTAAGAAAATAATGTACAGTAGGCAAAGCTGGTCTGGTCTGCCCCTGCTGGATTATTGAAGTGTCAGATGGCTTTATAATGTTTGTTTTTTTTTTTTAAATATTCCTAATTCCTTTATTTTTACAGAAAATATAGGCAATGAGAATTTGGGGAGAAAATTGTGCAACAAAGTTACTGGTATAGAACATGTTAGCAAATTCAGAGGGTTTTTTTTAATGGAAGAAAGTGGTAAAGAGAGTAACTAAGTGCAGTCCAACAAATGCTGATGTGAATCAGAAGATTGGGATAAGAAT
Source organism: Eubucco bourcierii (assembly GCA_013396675.1). Lineage (NCBI taxonomy): Eukaryota > Metazoa > Chordata > Aves > Piciformes > Ramphastidae > Eubucco > Eubucco bourcierii. Next base: position 265,387 of record VWZE01008295.1, read on the forward strand.
GACTGAATTTAGGTATTCAGGCTTTAGATGGTTGTCATAACTAATACCTAAAATGTTAAATAATGCTCAAATATTTTCAGGCTTTTTTCAACTTTAAATGGCCGTGCTAGTGAAGATTTCACAACGTTTCAAGTTAGATGTTGTAATTGATACAATTAAAAAAAATGCATTTAATTATCTGTAAATATAATACACATTGTTAATTTTTTAACTTACTTTGACACTGGGCTACAGTTAAAGGAAGTTGTCACGGGTGTGGTAATAACACTTAATTCTAACAGTGGAAAAGTGGAATAATAGAATACAGTTGAAATCCTAGCTGGTAGCTGAGGAAACAGCAAAGTGCATGTGTTCTAGCATTTATTAATGTTAATAAAAAATTGTATTACATTGGAAAGCACATGTGAAATTAAATTTCTTCTCAAATAAAATCCTTGCCTTGCAGAAATGAGGTGTTTGATGTACCTGTGTTTTGTGATTGTGGATTGCTTTAATGAACTTGAGCCTGAAAGTATTTGGTTGTGGATGGAGTTAATGGGTACCAGGAAAGAGAAATTATCTGTCCTAACATCCAGACATGAATTTCCTTTGTAATCTTTGGAGCGGAATGAGCACCTCGGTAGGTAGCTTCTCTCACCTGTTTTCGTTTGTTTCAGTGTGTGAGCGTGGGCAGGGTAAGCAATGGAGAAGGCCAGGAATAACGGTGCAATCCAGCTCTGTCTTGCAACCCATACAAAATGACCTGAGAAGCCTACTCAAGACAGCTGCGTATACTCTGGGAGAGTATATACGCTCCACGGCCTGGCAGCAACGCGGTCCACGGCTGGGGTCAAGAGGACCATCTCCCAGCTCACTGAAGAGGCGGGAACCACGGGCTCCCCAATCCAACAGACCATGGGAACCGAGCCAAAGCGTGGCAGCCCCTTTGAGCCCAGGCGAAGCCGCCGCCTGCCCTCAGCCGCCCGCTCTGCGGCAGAAGGGCGGGACCGCGGCACCGCGCGCTGCCGCCTGCGCCTCGTTTGTCTCGCGCGGCGCCCCGTAGTAGGGAGGCTGTGCCCGGCCGCGCGCGGGGCAGGCGTTGGGGAGCGGCGCGGCTGTTGCTAGGGTAATGCGCGCGGGAGCTCCGGCTTGCGGTGGCGTGAGGGCCGACGGTGTCGCTCGCCGTCCCCGGTGCTGTCGACGGTGCCTCTGCCACCCTCCTAGAGCCACCGGTTGTGTGGGACAGGTGGGGACGAAGGATAGGGCTGGGCCGCGCCTGCCAGGGAGGGGCGCGGTGGGCCCCATGGCGGCGGGAGGGGCCGCACCGTATGTGAGGGGCGGTGGCGTCGCCGGAGGGGCGAGCGTTTGTGGGGAGGGGTCGGCTCTGCTCCGCGTTGCCAGCGGGAGGGAGTGTGTGACTGACCAGCAGTTTTTTGCCCGGCTGTTGCAGGAAGTGCTGAGGCCCGGCCTCGGACATGGCTTTGGGCGAGATGGATGGCGAGGTGTCAGAAATGGATGAAGGCAAAAATCAGGATCCGGGTGTCACCACCACGAGAAACATCGTGGAGAGTTTCACAGAGAGTCAGGAAGTCAAGGAGATCATTGATAATCTGAAAGGAGTATTTGGGCAACTGGGGACTCGAGAAATGACTGTGGAAAAATTTGTAGGTAAGTGTATCGTCCACAGGGAGCATGTTCTTATGTGCCTTAAAGGAGCTTACTGCCAAAAAGGACTAAACCGCTAATTTTTGGATGAGTAATAATGCTAGAACTTTATCAACAAGTAGTCGAGATTTATTTGTTTGCTCATGCTGTTTTCTAGATATATATTGTATCATTATATGGTGTTTAACTACTGTAAGTAAAAACCTAGGCCTTACGTTTAAGAACTCTGAATTCTGATCTGTGTTTAGCCTCCAGTTTCCTATTCAAGTGTAGGCAATAATTTCATTAAGTTTGTATGTCTTGTCAAATGAGGTGGTTTTGTGGTCAGGTAACTGCTAAAAATGCATCCATATAGGTCAGTTGTTCCTGAGTGGAGACAACTTGGATCTGACTTAGTAACTGAGCTTTTGTGCCGTATAATGAAAGCCGTTTTGCTTCTAGATCTCAGCTGACATAGAAGGGTATAATCAGGTGCATGTGGCAGAGTTGTAGGTAATTAGTCTGTTATAGTCCACATCTGTGCATTTGATTAAGGATTCTGAACAGGTGATTTGCAAGAGTTAATTCCAAGCTTCAGATATTTGCAAATTCAGTGAAGTGACCTGGTGATTTGCAAGCAATTGGCAAAAAGAAACAGGATAGGCAAGCAATAAACTAGATTTAAAAATCTGTCTCTGCAGAAGTTACTAAGTAATACTATACTTGATTGTTTTGACTGTACCCATATGAGAAGATTAATGGATATTAAACTGTTCAGAAAGCAAGAATGTTTGTTTTTGTGTTGATCACTCAGTATCAGGGGAAATGGTGAACTTTGGTGGGATAGAAAAGTCACCACTTCTAAGCCTGATCTCCTCCAGCTGATCACTTTGGTGCCTCTGTCTTTCACATTTTATATACTGTCTGTATTTTTGAATTTTTTACATGCACAACATTGCCCAGCAAAAACAATGTTAATATTCTTAAAACTGATAGGCACCACACATGGTGTTTAATATTTGGATATCATTTCTGTGTAATAAGGTATCCTTTCATCCTTCTTGGGCAAAATGTTGCAGAACTGGTAACAGGCTAAATGTGTAGAACACAATGTTGAAGCTTAATCATTAGGTACAGGGGGTTTCCATCTCCCAGCTTTGAAACATTCGTAGAAATATGATGCTCATTTTTGTGAGAACTGTTAAAAACAGAACTTTGGAATATATTTTAGCCTACAATCATAAAAAAAAAAAATCTTCCTAAATCTTCCTACAAAATTAAATTACTGCATTAGAAGAACTTTTTTCCCCCAGTTTATTCTCTGTAGCATTTAGCATTAGGGTTTTATTTTAGATCTCCAGACTGATCTGGGGAAAGAATTGGGCAAGGTAAGGAACTTGCTGTTAAATTCTGCTTCTGCTTGAGAACTTATTTGTGGAATTTCTTGTGTTCATTAGTTCTGTTATTAGTACTATTGCTTATCGTTAATCATAGTGGGAAGGTAGTGATGATTAGGAGCTCAGGCATCCATCTTGATAAGAAGCAGCTCTATGGTGTCCCAATGGAATTGCTTAGGTTACTGCAAGAATATCGTTGGACTGGCTGATGTTCTGAAAGTGGTTGTGCAGTGTCATCCGCTGGTCAGCTACAGGGCTGCTGGAGTCCTGTAGTAAATCTAAGTCTTGATGTGACAAGTGGAGAAAAAGGAGAGAAAACAAAATTGTTAGAGAGAGAAACAAATGCAGAAAAAATGAAGGTATTTTGTTTTCTAAGGTAAACCGATTTTATGACCAAATATCTAAAAACGACTCAGGTAATGTCCAGCATAACACTGTATTACTGAATAATTTCTTCTGAAGTCCAACTGTTGTTTTTGTAGTTGTTTTCCATTGATTCAAGGTTTAAACTCAAGTGCTTTTGTTTCTCTGGATGGGCAAATTCCTCTTAGCTTCATTTCGGTATTCGCTTTCAATTTGTCTTTCTTCAAGTCAGTTCCCAAAGAAAAGATGACCTATTACTGGCAGCAAGGTAATTTGAAAAGATTTGAGGAGCACAGATAGCAATAGCTACAGTTCGTATTTGTCCAAGTGAAAATTTGTTAAGGATTCTTTGTTCCTTGCTGAATAATTTCCTATGTCCTGTTTCAAAACAGACTAGCTCTGAGCATTGTGCAGGGCATCTTCACTTGCATAGTAGTGCTATGTTGGGTTTTTTTTCCTGCTATACTGAGGTAGCTCAAAAGAAAGAGGTGAGGATTTTGCAATACCTGTACCCTGTATTGTACTCAGTACCGATCCTCAGTGGTGGAACTATACCTTTGAGTATTTCCAGGCGTGGGAAGCCAGATAGCTTTGTGGTGAAACCCTATGTGTCCAGGGAGGATTTCCCCCTGGCTGCATTAGAATCAGAGCTGGAAAAGTGTCATGTTTGAGGAGATTTCTTGATGCAAAGATATCTCTGTGCTTGTGTTTTTGAAGACAATCAGCAGTTTGACATGCTAACAAGTAGAAGAGCTTGTAAAAGTTGGAGCTGTATTTTAATGAAGAAGATGTGAAGAGCAAGGCAGACAGGTGTAAAGCAGCGTTGTGATTGCTGTGTGGGTAGGAGTGCAGGGTAAAGCTGGGACACCTGGAGCAGCTACAGTCTGCCGTGGTTTAATGTTGTCCTCTGTTTGCAGAGCTTCATCAGGAACAGTGTGCTGGTAAGTTGTATTTAGGAAGAGAACCACAAAGAGCCCTTCAGTGAAGGACAGCAATTGCTTATTTCAACTAGCTGTGAGATTTGTCCACAGTGGTTTGAGAGACTCCTGAAAGGAATTTATGATTCAGTGTAGATAAAAGGTTGCACAACAGAAGTGGACAGGTTGTGTTTTCAACAGTTGTTTATCAGGAGTTTTCTTTTTTTTGGACCTTGCTTACAGGTGTGGGCAGCAGTTAGCTCAAGGATACTGAAATCTTAAGCCAAAGGTGTCTAGAGTTGGGGTGTATCTTGCAATTCATGTAAGAGCCTTTAATTTGAGTAGCTTATTATAGATGTCTTTTCTTTTTCAGGTATTATGGACAAGTACCAGGAGCAACCTCACTTGTTGGATCGCCACTTAGGTAGGAATGTCAGCTTGCAATAATTCGTGTGTATATATCTGAAAGTCTTTTAAACTATAAAGTCTATATATGCATTACATATATATATAAGGACTATATATGCATTATACTATATAGTCCTTATACTATAAGGACTATATATGCATTACAAGATTGCTCTGTTTGATATTACTTAGGAGTATCTCTCTTATTAGAAATATGAGAAACTGTACATTCAACTACATATGATCTCACTTCTTCTTTCTCCTTTCATTAGAGTGGATGATGAATTCGTTGTTGGATATAGCACGGGACAAGAGATCTCCTCTCCAGCTAGTCCACCTGGCTTTTAAATTTCTTTACATCATTACAAAGGTAAAACTCCCCAAATTTAACATTCTGTAACTGAAATGTGTGAACTGACAATATTTCCTTTGTTGTTTAAAAAAAATTGAAAAAAACAGTTTCAAAAAGAGTAAAATAAAGAAATAATTGGCAGTGCAGTATTTTACACTGTACTGTGAAAGATAGGTTCTCTTTTTTCCTTGTTTTCACAATAGTTTGTGTTATGACCCAGAGTAGTAAAAATCAAGGTCTGAATGAAAAAGTGTTCAGACTTTGAGAGATTGAGTGATTAAACAAAAGTAGTAATGTTAAAATTATTGAAGTATGATGAAGAATTAGATGGATTATGAAATTTTCATCTGAACATAAGAAAACTTTTTTTTTGCTCTGAGGGCTGAACACTGGAATAGATTACTCAGAGAGGTGGTGGAATCTCTGTCCCTAGAGATATACTGAATACCCCACTGGATATGGTTCTGGGCAGCTTGCTATAGGTGACAGTGATTTAGTAGGAAAGTTGGACTAGACAGTCTCCAGAGGTCCTTGTTTTTAAAGTTTAAAAAGTGTCATCCAGTTAAGTCTTAAGCTTGTAAAAATGCAAACATGTCAAGGTATTTAAGACCATAATTCATATCCATACTGATTTTACTACAGGAGGATCATATGGAGGAAGCTCCTCAAAGGGTCTTCTTCCTCAGTACTTGATGATGCCAGATGGCTTACTAAATTTTGGAGCTTTCTGTTACAGGTGAGAGGATACAAACGTTTCCTCCCACTGTTTCCTCATGAAGTGAGTGATCTACAGCCTGTTTTGGATATGCTTGCAGACCAGAATCCAAAAGACTCTGAGGTGAGATCTTGCTGTACTTCTTGTTTGACTTTGTTGTCTCTAGCAGAAAAACATGGAAATGCTGTAAGAAGAAAAAAAAAATTATTTCAATACTTTGTTAATAAACATATGCATTCTGATTGTTGCACTGCTGTTGCAACAAAGGTTTCTTCTTGCCTGTCTGTCTCTCAAACCACATCTCAGATTGTTTCAGTACCTCCATGAAAGCAGTATGTAAAAAAAAAAAAAAAAAAAAAAAAAAAACATTTTTTCCACGAATGAGCTGAGGGAAGGAGAAAACAGGAAAATGGCAACATGTAGTTTTCCTAAGGAAAGGAAGTGACCTTGTCTAGATTTCAGATTGAAAAGCGAGAGTCCATTGATTTTATTAGATATTTCCTCTTTGGAATTGCCTGTAGGTTTGTCTGCTGTGGTGTTTTAGAGCATTTTGGTTTGGAGTTTTCTTAGTCTTTCAAAGTTCCTTTGAGGTAGTGGATTAGTTTGTGTTCTGGGCACTCGGTAGGAATATGTTCCAAGAAATGGAGTGCATGTTTTATTTGACTGTCCTTTTCCAGACTTGGGAAACTCGTTACATGCTTTTATTATGGCTCTCCATAATCTGCCTGATTCCTTTTGATCTGGCCCGTTTTGACGGAAATATTGGTGCAGAGGAAGTGCAGACTCGTGTGCCAACAATGGATCGCATCCTGAATATAGCAAAAGTGAGTGTAATGCATCTTGTCCTACTGTCAAACCTGTGCTACTGTTCTTAGGCTTAATCTGTCAATATATAATCACATATCTTTTACAATATTATTTAAGCTCATATTTCTGCATCTGATCTGTAAAAAATGTCTCTTTAGTTTTGGAATCTTCCATGTATGCTTTGCTGGTTTAGTGTCAGATGAGACTGTTACTTGTTTTCCCTGAAGTAATAAACTATCTCCTGATGTGAATGAATACCTTGGATTACGTAAACATCTTTTAGTGTTCGAAAATACTGGCAAGCTTTTTTCGAGAGCCAGGTTTGATTTATATAAGAAATCAGCATTAGGTCAGGGGAAATAAAATTGGTAGCTTTGAGTGCATGAAGAATTTCGACAAAAGAAAATGAAGTTTCACAAGGCATAAGCCAAAGTGGCTAACTCATCATCCCTTTCACATAAAAATAAGCAGGAACCCTCTCCCCACAAACACCTACACATTCGACATGTGCAGGCTTATTGCTTGTAGGCATGTAATAGCACATATATGACTAAGTTAAGGTTTCTCTGAACGTAAACTTGCTTTGAAAGGCACTAAAAAGGTGAGTTTTGTCTGAGATACATGTTGTTCAATGGGAAATTGAAATTTTGATGATCTTAAGCTCAGTTTGCTCTCATAATTGCATAATATATAATCATAGTACAACTATACTGAGTCCTGTGTTTGTGTACAAAGTTGTCACATAGTTGTTATTAAATCTACACATGTGAAATTATTTTACAGTTAGATTTCGTTTTCTTTTAGTGTTACCTGGTTGTCAGTGATAAGGCAAGAGATGCAGCTGCTGTACTGGTTTCAAAGTAAGTCTCTTTTGTGTTTGGCAGGAAGGAAAAAAGCTCTTATTTCTCCTGCCATTTTTTATTCTGAATTGCCACTAATGACAGCATTGGGAGGACTGGAAGTTGCCAGCTGTATGTGGGATGTTAAACTTGATAGAATCAGGTGTGGTAGTGTGGTTATTATTGAGAATGCTTTGTTTTCTTCTGCTTACTAGAGAAACAGGTATCTATCACAAGTGATAACAGATCTTCACTGTTGACAGGATACTATTCAAATTGCCTTCTAGGAACTGATTTGTGCTACAGTTTCAGAAAGATACATTTACATCCTGTTGATTCTGATTTGCTGTTTTACATGGTAAATAAAGAATTGATGCCAGTAGTAGTGGCTTGATAGGTCCTAGCAGAACTGAAGTTACTTAAAAGGAAATAACATTGCTAGAATTTATTGTAAGATCCCTCTTGTCACTGTATTCATTCACTCATCCAGGAAACAGCACTTCTATTTTCTTAGGTTTATTGTTGTCAAAGAGCTCATCAAATGAGACAGGTATAGGATTATGGAACTTTTAAAATCCCATTGGACACAAAGTGGTTTGTGACAGAGGTGAGGTTGTTCTGATGTTTTTTGCATCACTTCAGTAATACTGGTGCTAGAATTTTTTGTAAACTTGGAGTAACAAATTTCTGTGTCTCTCCTGTCTCAGAGCATTGGTGGAGATTCTTTAAATTTGTGATGTGTATGGAACTAAATTACAAGCATCCTGAAGTGTGCTAGTTCAGACGTATCAAATATGTTCTGACAGAAGTGGGCTTTGGTCAGCTTAGTTTGTTTTTTCCTTCTTTTTTTTATTTTTAAAGCAAACCGCAGCATCTTCACACTCTCATATGCTCTGTCTACACTAGAGGGCTCTGCCAACACAGTTTTGCCAGTGTAGCTGTAGGAGCAGTGCCTCTGTAGGGTGAACAAGAGGACATGATAGTGGATGCGAGTGGCTTCTCTGAAGAGTATTATCTGTGTTAATGTTTTACTCTAGATTAATTTCATCAAAATATTCATTAAATGAAACATTTAGTGAAGTAGATCTGAACTTTCTAGGAAATAACTGTCCATATACTTGAAATTTATTCTGAACTTCAATCAGAGGAGTTAGTGCTTTAGGAATGTGTATTTAGTGAGCATAATGCTACAGATTTGAATCTGATGATGAAATGAACAAGCACTTTTTTAAACTGATGGCATCATACAGAAAATTCATGAAGGGTTTGAGACTAGAATCAAGAGTTCTCTCTTGTCCTGTACATTTCTGATTTACTCTGAGATATTTCAGAGCAAAAGTGAAGTGAATGCATGAATCATTTGACTAACCTTTAATAAATAATCTTGTCTATACACACATATTTCCAAGTGACAGAATGTAGATTTGTCTCCTTATCTTAATTAGTTTTTGCAGCTGTTTTGGAAGTGATAGTTTGAAGTTGCTTTTTTAGGATTCTTATGTATCTGCCTTGGTAATCTGCCTTGTCACAAGCTGACAGAAGCAGAGGAACTACGGTGAAAGTGTGACACGGAGTGAATTAGTCTTGAGCATTCATGTGTGCCTGAATGTGCTTTTTATCTTCTTCACTTCCTAAAACCCCAGAAATATGCCCAAATCAACCACCCGCAGGTGGCTGAGGTGGACTCTTTCAGATACCTTCAGTATTTGGAAGCCTTCTCAAGTAAGGATGGCAGTAATTTAAAAACATTCTTTCATCACATTATATTAATTGAATTTGCACTTCACTTGCTCTCCAGGGTATCTGTAGAACTAAATTGCTAGTGGAAGCACATGTGTGGCAATGTCACTGACTGCAGCATTACATTCAGCACAACTTTGTGTTCATGCAGTGCTCAGCCCTAGATTTCAGGGGGATTTCATAAGTACCTTCCATCCTAATGCAGGGTACTGTGCAGGCATGTTATTAGCAATTGTCCTCTGTTCCACTCACCTCCACTTTATTGGCTGCATAAATTTTTATTGAAAGTGTATATTCATAACAAACAAAGTGATGAAATACGTCAAGCTGGTTCTAGTACCAGCTGCATCAAGATATGGAAGGCTGTAATGGCAGCAAAATTACTATTTAGTGTGTTTGTAATTATTCAGTTCATCATAAAAACATCATTTTTCAAAATAGCTTAATGATTAAACCACACTGCCAGGACCTTTTGGCCTTGGCGCACTCAAATTCACTGCTTTCACATCCTGAAACAGTTGTTTAGTGAGTGGGCCTAGTTTTGTTGAGAGAAGATCACTGTTCAGTCTTATTTAGGTTGGACTGTTAGGTAGTCAGGAAAACAAAAGTCCCAGGTCAGAAAGAAATAAGGTACAGGACTCTAACTCTGTAACATGCTGAGTAGGAAACTCCTTAGGGAGGAAGTCTGGGTGCTGGTTCCTGCTCTAAGAAATTTCCAAGTGAATTTTAGAAACTTTGGAACCCAAGACTCCCTGTATCCCAAAGTAACTTGGTTTTCATAAGGCAAAGAAGCTGGAGTTAGTTCCGTGAGTTCTCTTTCCTGTCTGCTCAGTGACCTGGTTGCAGTAGGAGGAGATGAGGCTCATCCTTATCTTGCTTCTAGTCTGGAGATTAGAGCACTCCTTTAGATAAGTTAAGATTTCAGCTCCTTTGGCCTGAGAGGGGGTCTGGGAACCAGTTCTTCTACTTTGCAGGTTACTTTCCTTGCTGGTGCTATTGTGCAAAAGAAGGCTTTGTCCTTGCTACTGTGTTATGAAACAAAACCACCCCCCTCAACTAACCCCTGCCCCAAATCCTCCTTGTTCTCTTGCTGAACGGAGGGAATACTGACTTAGGAGGAGACAATTCAAATGGTTATGTCTACTCACTGTTTCCTTTCTTCTGTGATTAAATATGCCCCCATTAAATTCTCTCTTGGTACAGTTCCTCATTAAATTTGTAGGTATGAAGTAACCAGATGCAGGCTCTGCACACATCCTCCTTTAAGTGCTATGAGTTGTACTCTGTAGCTTTCCCATGTGCCCTGTTTCCTTTGATTGCGCTGTGAACAAAGTTTGTTAAATTAGTCTGAATCTCTGCTAGAACAGCCGCACAATTCTTAGGTGCTAAGAATACTAAATGAGATAACTGAAGCAAGTTTCCAGAAGTACCCTAACCATGATGAACCACTTATGCCCTCTCTTAGGTAAAAATGCATCTCTGAACCCATCCAGTGTGTTAAATGACAGGTGTTTGACCTTTGCAAATACCTGACAAAACAGTTCTAGCACTGATGATTAGCCTTTATGGGCCTGGCTGATAACAGTGAAGTATGAAGCAATTCTTGATGTGCATCAGTTTTCAGATTTACAGAGTAGCTGTTCTTGGTGAGAATGGTGGTGAATCCTCCTATTCATTTCAGCTTTTCAATCATTCTGTTGGAAATAACTTTTGTTTGGGGCCTCAGAGAAGTGTGTTGCTATTCAGCTGAGATGATGATAAATCTCTAGAATCCAAATGTACAGGTTGCTTTGAAGAGAAAGTGAAATGTGGGTCAGTGCCTTGCTCAGAAACACAAGAACCAAACATAGAGAATTTGGTGTGTTCCCACTCTCAAGTGATATACTCATTAGGTAGTTGTTCTTCGGAATTACAACCAGTTTGAATAGCAGGAAAATTTATTTTTCATGGAAAGTCATGAAGTTGGTAACTGTAGTGTTTTGCTATTTGTTTTTTTCCCTGACAGATTCATTGTCCGCCACGATGTCAGGCAGAAAAGGATGGCAGACTTCCTGGACTGGATGCTTTCCATGTTATCCAAATCCTCCTTCCAGAGCATGGAGGGGACAGTGGTTATCAATGGCATGCTGCAGGCTCTGGTAAATACAGTTGTTCTTCTAAAAAATAAATGATTGCATTTGTAATCATATGGTACTGCCATAGTAGAGAGGGTCCTGCCTGCTGAAAAAGGGTAAGATAAAGCATAGCTAGAATTGACACCACAACCATTTTGGAGATGTAACTTCCCATGTATGTATGTCTCTAAATTTTCTTGTCATTACCAAATCTAAATGAGGTTCTCAGTATGGGTATCAGTATGGATACCTGTGGTTTTAAATATCTAGTTGTATATTTTGTGATTTAATTTGGTTGTTTTTTTCTTTCTTTTTTATTTTTTTCCCCTTTGACCAAAACTTTTGAAATAAATAAGCAAAATATAACTTTGCAAAATTAAGAGCTTGGGTTTGTCATAACAGTTGTGGTCTCTCCTAGACTTCTAGAACTGATAACTGAATGCAAATGATTCTTAAATGTTGTATCTGTTCTTCAACTGAAATATTTTTCTCAATGCATTTATTAAGATATATGAAACTTGTGAGACAGTGTCCATCAGTAGTCTGAGCACATGCACTGTGGTGTAACTTACTAATCTGAGCAAGTGTTTTGTTGAATGCTCCTCTCCGTGTGAAACAGTTATGTTCATGACTCAAAGAGCCGAACTCTTGTGTTTGTAGTATAAAAATGTTAAAACGCTATCTCTAATCCCTGAACCACTACTGTATGATAGCACTTCTCTTACATGTCCTAGTAATACCTGTGTATAAAAGCTTTCTTTTAGTTCCACAACCTTAGAAGCATTGGGTTGCATTTTGAAATATTTGACTGACAGTTCTGTTGTCTGTTCCAGTTTTAATGTCCAAATATATTTGGGTTGATTGCAAGAGTTTGTCTGGATGGAGTTGTTCCTTCTTGTTCTTGTTGACCAGAAATGATGTGGTGCAGGCAGAATCAGATGACAGGGTCTTGTGCAGCCTTTGCTCAGCTTTAAGGTTTTGCTGGTGTTTGTACAGTTTCTGTAATTTGCATAAATTTGCAGCTCTTTTCAAGTAATAGCTGTGAGGACTTGGATGCTGTGTTAGCAGCGTCGAAGCAAAGTTCTGGAACAAGTGTGTGGTGTGTTGTTTCTTCTTGCCTTTTTTTTTTTTCCTGTAGCAGCTCTTCCAAATCAGAAGATACAAGAAATGATCTATATTTAGACTACCTTAGGACTTGCTGCTTAAACAGGAGGAAACAGTATTTGTATGCATTGCAGTATGTTTCAAAAGACAGAATGATGTTTCATCATTTTATTGTCAGATCTGGAAAGGGAGACTGACTGTTTGCCATTCTAGGTACATGATGAGACCTGCAGGATGTATAATACATTAGTGTTTTGTCATAATTCCTTTGAGTTTGGCTTTGGCTCTATCCACCTGTTCATTAGTGCATACTAAGCGAAACAGGTGAATACTTAACAAGTAGAATCGAAACTAGAATGTGATACAATATACCTGGAAGCAGAGACCTGCCACCTTGCATTTATATGATTTCTTCCTCCTCTCTGGCACGGGAGAAATTAGGTATCAGACCAGTTTTATTTGTATCCTACAGCTCAGAACTCCTGTTCCAGTTGCTAGGTTGAGGAGTCTGAATTTTTAAAGCCTTTTCTTCCCCTCAGTCTTCAGTTTTTTGGTGGGTTTTCTTGGTTTTTTTTTTTTTTTTCTATTTAATTGCCAACAGTTTAAGCATAAATTCTACCATTTGGGGAATAAAGGTTTTCAGAACAATATGTGTTCAGGGGTCTGTGTGTACACAGACATGCTGAAGTGAAGAAGAAATTCTTACTTGTAGAATTTAATATGAAGAATTTTGTTAACAGTAGGGTGTTGTTAAACCAAAAATACCAGCTGAAAATAAAAGCAATGTTTAAAATAAGTGAACCATTTCTCTTAAACATGCAAGAGTCTATAAGTCTGTAGAGCTATAGAGAAACAATAAGAAGTTGCTAAGTGTGTGAAGCAAAACACATCCTCATGAAGGACGACTGAAACTCGTGTCAACAAGCTTCAAAATTCCTCCAGCGATTTTTTTTTTTTTTTTTTTTTTTACACTAAGAGTCAAACTGTAGTTGTCTGGGCATTTCTGTCTGAACAAGCAGGAGGAAAACAAAAACATCTTTCAGTTTCTGGTCAGTACAGAAAGGCAGGTTTTGGGAATGTGGCAGGTTTTGGGAACGTAACCCCCCAGAGTGGGGATAAAAATTCTTTTCTTTTTTCATCAGATCAGGGCTGCCCTTAGCAGCGTGAATTTCAGTTGGGTTATGATATTACACTGCTTATGGTCTGCACTTAGGAAGTAGCTTGTAGCAAGATTGGCAGGGCAAAACTGCTTTAAAAAGAGCTGAAACTCTTGCATTTCAATGAACTGAAACTGCAAGTTAGGTACGCAATGAGTAGTTCAACGTTGCTGCACTTTGATCTGCCTCTTGTGGCCTTAAGTCTTGGTGATTAGGTATGCTACTGTTTAATCTAACTCAGCATTATGTGTGGAACAAGTACTACTGTTTCATGGTTCTTGTTGGAACATGCAGCTTGCATTACATATTTTAATTCCACTGCTGCTTTTTTTCTTTTTTTTCTTTACACCTGTCGTCAGTAATAGATCATTTCACAACAGGTGTGCACTGGCAGGAATCTGCTTACAGTATTTCAGATTTGGTTTTCAGAACTGCCCTCTTTTGTTGAAACTAACACTGCAGTATTGAATTAAATTCACTTCTGTGCGTGGACACTGTGCGTATTTGAAGGATTATCAATGTTGGATTGATAAGAAATTGCTGGTTGTTTTTTTTTTTAGATATGTGTTTACTTGAAGTAAACTTCTAACCTGTTTGAAGAGTCTGCATTTTAAATTCTCTTGGTCTAGAGGTTTGCTTTTAAACCTGCCATTATATCAAACAGCTTTTTAGTTATTGCTGCAGGGTGTAGCACTCCCAGTTCTTGCGTGACAGAGATGTCATCATGTTGAGGTAGCCTTGGGCATTGAAACTTATTAAACCTTATTTGTTTTATAAGTGATTCAGTATACAAGTGTGAGTAATAATTAAAAAAAATAAAACGCCCTGCACAGTGATCTGATGAAACTCGAGAGTCTTAAGAACAGGGCATTTCCCTGAGCTGTCTCTAATGCAAAAGTTATTTAGCAATAGGTACATGCTTATGTAAATTTTGCTCCAGGGAAGAAAGAACTCTCTAAGTCTATTCTTTCAGACCCAGAGGCACAAAAATAGACTATTTCCAAATAGAATGTTTCCCAAGTCTCTTTATTTCTGGCGTTCTCAAAGAATTAGCTCTGCTGGGATTGTCTTTTGGCGTTGTTTTTTTTAAAAAGGTGGTGTTGCTTAGTGGTTTTGGTGATAAAGGTGTGCAAAAATAAGTGGGATAGGAGAGGAAAATTCTTAGTCTGCAGATACCGAGGGCACTGATGCCTTTCTGATAATGCTGTATTTCTTATCCTTCTGAACAGCAGAGAGTCTTCTAACATGCCCTCATCTGAGATTGTTGATTCTCACCAGCAGTAGTGTGGTTAGTTCAAGGTTCAGGAGTTCTGTTACCATAAGACTGTTTTGTTTTCCTGTCAGAACAGAATGCTGTCTCAAGCTGCTGATCTCTTTCTTTTTTTTTCTTTTCTTCCCAGTGTTTAAAATCTATGTTTTTGGGTAATGTTGTTAAGAGGAATTACTTTGCTGGCTTTCAACTGGTAAATAACTAAGATCTTATGAAATCTGAGTTCCTTTTGTCACCCATTTAGCTGGACTCTGTATTGAAGTTTGTCAACTTAAGTGGTGTGTTGATGATCAATACCCTGATTAAATACATGACCTACAGAATTTCTTAGGTATTCCTTACTCCTTGTGTTGAAGAGCTAGTAAGAAGGCCTTTAACCTATTTTATCGTTAGATGCACAGATAATGGATTAAATATTGTCTACTTTCATATGAACTTATTATTCTGACAGCATATCCTCCCTCACCCTTGTTTACCTCCTCAGATCTGGCCTGGAGGCAGGGATGGCTGATGGCTTTCCCTGGCCCTGGATGTTGTATGACTACTAGAGGGTGCTCCAGAGTAACGAAAGATACCATTTAATTCTTGTCCCATAGAGGCTGAAATTATCCTCCCAAACCTTGACTCGGTTGGTTACAACCAGAGGGTAGATTCAGACTTGCGTCTCCTGCTCGACAGGAAGATATACTTGCTACCAAACAGTCAGGGCACCCTTAATGGTGATTTGTATAGCTTGGGGAACATGTCCTGGAGATGATCCTGATTGATATATCTCATGAAGGTCGGGCTAAAGTGGGTTATGCAGACAATTGGAAGGTGTGGTGTGTTTCTTCTGTGATTACTAAGAAACTAGGCTTTGTTTTCCTTGCACCATGCTATTTCTAAAGCAAAACCAGACTTGACAGTCATCATTGCTTGCACACCACTGATTTTCTCTAATTTGTAGGTGGCTTAATTATTTATAAGAGAGGGAGTCACATACTTTTCAACAGTTCAACAGGTTGGGTAAGTTGGTGTATGCTGTGTGTCCTCATTAAAGTGAAGAGACCATGGCGTAACTCTGATTGCCTGGATACTCCAATAGACAGGCTCCTTACCTTCAGTGTTGTTAGGTGCTGACACTAAAATGTCTATGCAGGTGGCAAACCAAGCTTATTAATTATTTTGTGTGTATCAGATTTTTTGAAATGATGTACCTTGGATGTTTCTCTTCCTTCAAGGCAGGAAGTTTAAGCTGAATTACAGTAAGGCTGATTTGGCTCATTTGTCCTTTTTGTTAAAAATGTTTTCTGTTCATGCATTGTGTGCTTTTTTTATTTTTTTTTTTTTAGCATACCCCTTGTAAGCTCTAGATGTGGACAGTTTTCCTGAGGCAGTACCTTTGCCTTACATGCACCACTATCTGTAACACATGCTCTTTAATCCCAAATATCAACAAGGGGTTAGGTGCTTTTTTATTTCCTCAGAAAAATATATCTGCTAAGCTCAAGAACTTGAGAAATTTGGGCTTGTGAACACTTGAGCATACTTTGACTCATAAAGAAGTAAGGAAAATTTTGCATGATCTTTCTACAAACTGAAAAACACCCAGACACTGGTCTTCCTGCTCTGTTGAGTATCTGAAGAGTAGTTCTCAACAGTTGGGCTGTTACTTATTTCCTTCTATAAAACACTTTATTTAAATGACTCTGAAGCTTCTGTGACAGAGCAGCAGCAGGTTATGTCTGACCTGCACTCACATTAGTGAGTGTGAACAGAACTTTCCTTCCTTTCAGACTCCTGACATTTTTAGCTCTGTTTATTCCAAAATCAGCAGGTAACATATTTTGCTGAACAAAACCATGTAAATATTAGGGACCATTTTAAAAAAAAAGTTTAAAGTAGACCCAGTAGCTTTTAAAAAAAACCCAGTAACTTTACTGTTCTTTGCTTAATTTTTACTTCCCCTAGAAACTTGTATCAGTAAAATAAAACCCTTTAATCCGTATCTCAGCTGATTTACAGTGATTGCTCTGCTGATTTTAGCATCTGAAAGTGTTATAAATCCTTGCAGTATTTTGAGAACTGCAAGGATTTATAACAGAGAATTTTTATTTTAATTTGAGAATTTTGATGTCCTGTGTTGAATATTGTGTTTGAAAATAGCTTGTTGCTGAAGAATGTAGTGAACCTGTCGTAGGGAAACAATGTATGTTTCTCTGGTTTGTTGAGAAAGCAGCAGAAAGAGTTGTGAAGTGGAATCTCTCAAGTTCTGAACTGATCTATAGGTGTGTGAGGCTATTTCTAAAGAAAAAAAAATCAACTTAGGAAAATCATTACAAAAAGTTCTTGTATTTGAAGAGTGGGGTTGTTTGGGGTGGTTGTTTTTGTTTTGTTTTCTGCTTGTTAGTTGGTTAATTTCTTCCCACGTCTTGCTTCGAGGTGGTACCTTGTAGTTACATTTTTCCTGAGGACTCACAACTGAATTCAAAGCTGGCCTTAATGATGTGAAAATTCACAGAGGAATTTGTTGAAAGGTGCCATAGTTTAGGAGAGCTATAGAAGACTGATGACATGTGGAAGTTTGGAGGATTTTATCCTGCCTTTGCACTGTCTTAGTGTACTGAGAAGTGTGAGTGTAGACATCCAAATACATTTGTCCAGAAGCATTCCCAAGGCTACATTAAAAAGCTGTTTCTCTACATTATCCTTCTGGATGAGGCCTTGAGCAATGTGATCTAGCAGAGGGTGTCCCTGCCCACGGCAGGGGGCTTGAAACTAGGTGAACTGTCAGGTTGCTTCCAACCCAAACCATTCTATGGATCTACTTTATCCTTGCTCCAGGGATTATGCTCTGTTTTGCTTGAATCTACTTGAATATAATCCTAATAATTTGGAGGCAAAGCATGTCAGCCTTCTTAGCTGGACTTTTCTAGAGAAAGAAGTAATTGTGAAGGCAAGATGCTGTAGTATCCCCTGCCATCTGCTGTAAACCTACTACCCTTGTGAAAAAAGACATATGAGGTGTTTTTAAAGCAGAATGGAACAAAGTGATGAAGAAATGAGCTTCCACATGTTTCAGCACAGAGCTGAAAATGTTTTAGAGGAACTCTAGATGGGTTAATTATACAAAAGATTTGGAGATTTTCTGTCTTTGCTTCTCTTTAGGCTTTTTAATACAAGCAGAGTTTGTTGTATGTTAGTGGGAAATACTTTGAGGTTTTGTGTATTTTTATACTGGTACAGCACATTGCTGTATTTGTACCATTGCCTAGTTACTCATGAAAGCATTAAAAATCAGAAATAATTCAATACATGTTATAAAATCCCCCTAGATGGCTTGTAGAGCTGATCAGAAGTGCTAATTTAAGATCCTAAAATGCAATTTAGTAACAAACCATAGCAGAATGGGTACGTAGCCTAAAGGTGTTTTTATTGCCTTTGTTGCTCTTAACCACACCTGCAATACGGGAGGCATGTATGTGTTTGGTATGTGTGAGAAAGTACATATTTTTCAGGTAAGTCTGTTCTTGTTTAACTCCCAGGCATATTTATTGAGGAAGATTTTCTTTTCTGGTGAATGACAAAGCAAGGAAAACTGAAATGACTGAGCTCAGTAGTTTCCAAGCATGCTAAGTGAACCTGGGGAACTTTCCATGTGTAACATGTTTTTCTCAGGTGCTGATGGTCGATTTGTCTCACTGTAATGTTGGGACTTAATCTTACTGAGGTACTTAGTTGTATATAAAATTATTTTTGAAGCTCTTTACTCATTGTTTGTTTGAAATCCCTCAGCACAGGTGTTTGGAGATATATTTGTAATCAGAGATTTCTGTAGTTTTTTTTTTTTTTTCAGTTTAATCATAGAATCATAGAATGGTAAGGTTGGAAGTGACCTCAAGGATCATCTAGTTCCAACCCCCTGCCATAGGCAGGGACACCTCCCACTAGTACAGGTTACTCAAGGCCTCATCCAATCTGACCTTGAACACCTCCAGGGAGGGAGCAGCCACAACCTCCCTGGGCAACCTGTGCCAGTGTCTCGCCACCCTCACTGTAAAGAACTTCCTCCTAACATCCAGTCTAAATCTCCCCTCTGCCAGTTTAGACCCATTGCCCCTGGAGTCCTGAAAAGCTGTGGGAGAAGCAGAGTAAAATACTCAGCAATTCAGCCTGTTCTGCATCCTTCTGTCTATCAGTGTGTAGTTGCTGCTAATAACTAAGCTCACTCCCATGTGTTCACCAGTCCTGTTCTTAGCAGTGACCATAGTGTTGGCATTTACTATGTGCTAGGTGTCTTTAAGTTGTGAGCAAGGCTTGTTCAGTTTGCATATATTCAGGGTCAGGAAGTCCCATGGAGGATATAGACTTCCCCTAGTTTTTATGCCTTTATTCCTAGTCTACACATTCTGCTTCACTTTTCAGAGGTTCAAAGCAACATGAGCTGTTTAATAGGTGCTGTGGTTGCACCTGCCTTGAGGTTGTGTGTGTGACCAGGCACTGAGCTGGATAGTTCAGAGAGCTGAGCTGGCTGAAAGCTAGTGGCTTTTTTTTTTTTTTTTTTCATTCTCTCTTGAGTGTTTTTTTGACCAACTCCACTGCCTGAGTTGGTTGCCTATGTATAGAGGAGAGGAGAGCTGGACTACACTATCCTTGACTTGCACCTTTATTTCTCTGTAACTAAATCCATCATGAGACCCTTCTCCTTTTATGCTATTCAACTTAGTAAATATTGCAGATTATTGGAAGAACATATTTTAGTGCTATATGCTTGATATATTATGCTTGAGAGTCTGTGTTCTCATGTCTGTTTTCCCTGTTTTAATCATAGGCACAGTTGTTTAAACATGGCAAAAGAGAAGATTGTTTACCATATGGTAAGTTCATAATGTCCTGATTGCTGTTTTAAAAGCCATTCCATTAAAAAGAGGGAGGAAAAAAGATGGAAATTATAACAAGTGAAGCTGTAAAGAGTGAAATCCAGCTATAAAGTGTGCAAAATGAGGGGAAAACAGGTGACAGGGAGGAACAGACACCACTGGGGAATGTTATGTTATAGAATCACAGAATGGACTAGATTGGAAGGGACCTTTAAAGGTTATCTAAGTTCAGCCAGCCCTTGTAGTCAACAGGGATTGGGTTGGGACACTTCATGAAAGAATTTGACAGGTGACCTCATTTGCCATTGCTATAATAGAGGAGCTAAACAGAGAACATGTGAACTGTTAGATGTGGAAGACACTTAAAAATTCAGGGGAACATAAACTGGGTTTATACATACTATTTCTAAAGATTTTGCAGAAAATCTTCAGGTTTTAACATAAGCACATGATTTTGGAAACCCCAGGTTTAAAGAACCTACTGTTTTCAGGACCTAACTGGACTCAAGCAGTGATATTGCTGAAATGAGAAAAAGTATTTAGTGAAAGGAGACTGTAATGGATGCAGTTACAAATAGACAAGTACCCAGAAGCCAAACTCAGAAGTTTCTCAATAGTGTGGCTGCGTGTTGGAATTACATTCAGCTCATCAAAAACCCTGGAATATGGCCAGAAGTGCCTGCAAAGACAGCTAAGTTTTTATTGATAGCAGTAAAGAGAGGCTAATTACAAAACACTACAAAAAGGCCTTGTCAGTTTAGGGAGCTTATCAAAGCACCAGAAATGTGGTTCCTGCTGTTCACAGGAATCAAGCAGTGCTGCAAACTAACTTTAGAAAGCTTACAGTTTCACTTAATGGAATTCTGTGATCTATGACTCTGACTTTGTGAAGAAGGTTCATAGTTCTGGTGCTGGAAGCAGTTTTTCATTCTCCTAGTTACTAAGGCTGACATGCAGAGGCTTCCTTACAAAATGCCTGAGCTGTGGGTAAAGATGGAGATAAGATAGTGAAGACAAACAGAATGGAATGACACCACATGTGCTGTTTAGCTGGGCAGGAGCAAAGAGAAAATACTGAGGAATGTCAGCACGCTGAAGTAGCAAGCAGCACTGTGGAAGATTACAGAGTAGTAAGACTGCCAGATCAGCTCAATAATAACCAGGCTGGATAACAGATGGTATGACACAAAATAAGTAATTTTAAAGATGCAACTGTACAATACAATAGACACAACCAGTATGAAAAGATGTTTGGCTCACAACAGTAACCCTGTTGGTAAAATTATATGTTTTGATCTCTAACTATAGATGCTCAGAGGGCTGCAGCAGCTCTGCTATGAGGACAGGCTGAGAGAGTCGGGGGTCTGCAGCCTGGAGAAGAGAAGGCTTCCAGGAGACCTTAGAGTAGCCTTCCAGTATCTGAAGAGTGCCTACAGGAAGGCTGGGGAGGGACTACTTACAAGGCATGGCAATGACAGGACAAGGGGCAATGGGTTTGAACTGGCAGAGGGAAGATTTAGACTGGATGTTAGGAGGAAGCTCTTTGCAGTGAGGGTGGTGAGGCACTGCCACAGGTTGCACAGGGAGGTTGTGGCTGCTCCCTCCCTGGAGGTGTTCAAGGCCAGGTTGGTGGAGGCCTTGAGTGACCTGTGCTAGTGGGAGGTGTCCCTGCCTATGGCAGGGGGTTGGAACTGGATGATCCTTGAGGTCACTTCCAACCTTAGCATTCTATAAAAGGATATTAAGTAGCTATCAGACTGGTAATAAGAGAAAAATGAGAGGCATATCAATAGACAAATCTAGCATAGAAAAGATAGAAGGCTCACAACTATTCAGGCAAACATTTTGGCAGAAACTGTGTAAGAAAATGTGAGAGAGAAAAAGTAGAAAAAATGTAAAATTATTGCAGGTTGTAGCAGATCCTAGGACCAAGTAGGAAAAGCTTATGTGTCTAAGGTAGATACTGTTTTGAAATCTTCTACAGCATAGGATTTGATTTAAAAATAAACACTAGTCCTGAATCCCTTTGCATGGGTCTGAAGGTATTTCAGTGATTCAAGAGTTGGCAGGGCTTGGAAAAGCCTTATATTTGTATATTTTTAATATCTTGTCCATCTGTGAGTATTGATGTTTCTGCAGTATCTTCCTCCTAAGCCATCAGTCTCTCTAGCTTTTACAACTAAAAGCAAATCCAGGTTGCTAGGAAGTACTGAAGTCATTGGTAGCTTCACTTTTTTGTCTGCATATATTATTTAATAAATATTTCAGTATGTCAGGATACATCATAAGCCAAATGACTGTGGAGATTTTAAAATCAACCTACAATTTCTCAAACTTGGAAGCATTTGTTATGTCTTTGATCTCTTAGTGATTTGAAAACTCTGATCTGAGACTTGAGTAAGAGGTTGCAGTACTCTTGTTGCCGGCATAATTCCATGTTAGCAGTGCTTATAGCCAGCCTGAGAGGTCCTTTAGAGCCCAAGGTGTTAGTCTGCATGAACTAATGACCAGCCTTCAAAACAATCATTATTTGTTTCAGATTGAAAATGCAGAATGGCTTTTATTTTTGACAGGAATGTGTTCCTTTTGAAAACTTTGTATCCTGGAGCTTTATACTCATTAATCCAAGATTCTTTTTTTTTGTCGGTGTTGTTTTTTGGTTTTTTTTTAGTGTGCTTTGCTGGACAAATAACTTTGTTACCTTTGATGTGCCCAAATGAAAGGTTTCATTGCTGATTGTTTACACATACACAGTATTTCTCATGTCTGTTTATGGACATTCATCACCATAAAAAATTCTGTGCCAGAGGAATAAAGATGGTGCTGCCTGAAAATAAATGAGGAAAGGGAATGCTTTCTTAGTATGCAGAAACTGGCTCCAGAGTCAATGAGTTGGATTGCCTGACTCCTGATTTTGTTGCTGAAAATTCTTAGATCCTGAAAGACACTTGAATGTTTTACTTGTAATGGGAATTAACACTCTCAGAATCTAGTTTCATTATAATTTTCATAGCCAAAAGTAAACTTTCCTGTTTGGTAGGTGAAGGATATTATCACTCTTTTTGACCAACGTCAAAGCTGCTACGGAAGTAGACAGTAAGACCTTTGCCTTTGAAAATCCAAATCTTCTAAAGATCTTGTGAAACTTTGCAAAATGTTGGCATTGGGAGTTCTTTAAAAACAGTTTTCCTAGCATTTGTGTTGCCTTTTACAGCTCCTACTGTGCTTGAGTGTCTTGATAACTGCAGGCTGTCAGAAAGTAATCAGATGGTTCTTCGCAAGCTGGGGATGAAACTCGTTCAACGACTTGGACTCACATTTGTGAAACCAAAGGTAGCAAAGTGGAGGTTAGTTTCAAGCTGAAATAATTGAAAAAGAAGTAAGTCCAAAAGCACTCAAAAAGCTTAAAAATACCTGAATTCATTTGACTACTGACCTGTCCTCCTAACCTCCTCAAAAAAAAGGGAATAAATCCCCTTGTTATTTGGGAATAACCACATTCTTCCTTTGACCTGTTTGGGAAAAGCAGATTTCTTCTGCTGTATTTAGTGTTTTTTGTATTTTTTTCCATTTTGGTATAGTAAACTTGTGCTGTGACAAGCCAAATCCTTTCACTCTTCATGTTGCACGTTGCACAAGCAGAAGCCTGTTCCTTTGTAATGCATAGCTTGGTAAAGATGGGAAGACAGTGACCTTTGCTACTGAAGTAGATTTAATACAGTTTTGTAAGAGGGAACATAACATTTTCCATTACATAGCCCTGCTCTGATTTGATAGAAAGTTCACAGGGGAAAACTGGTTTGCAATCCCACTTTGGTTTTGCATATTAGTCAGGTTTTGGTGTCTGGTTTTACTTATTGCCAGAGGGCAAAGTCTTTTTGAGATTTCTCGCACTGATATTTTAAAATTGCAGGCTCCCTTGGTGACTATTTTTATTGTGTTTCTTCTCCCAACTTTTGAGAACGTCCTTAGGCATAGAAAATTCTTTTTAGGTGGAGAGTGTACCTTGCCCAATGGCAAAAGTCAGATTTAGCATGTAAAGTATATCTTTTGTGAGAATGTATCTACACCACAGGCTAAATATCTGAGCACAGCTTGGTCAGAAAGTACTAAGCTCACTTTAACATTTAAAAACCCAATTTTTAATAAGTTGATTTTATTAATTTTTTTTTTTTTTTTTTTTAGTTTTGGAGAGGTTTTTAAGGCATGGGAATTTTGCCTCTCTCTATTGCCAGCAATGGAAAGTAGGTTATATTGAAACAGGAAAGGGAGAGATAATGAAGAGGAACCATTTAAATGTCTCGTTCTTCTCACCTTGGAAAAGAGACAACTGGGTCAAGAGGAAGGGGAGTGGGCTACTTTTCCATTAAAGCAACCACTAAATAAGTGGAGAACTGTACACTGGGAGGTGTAGTAACTTGAAAATCAGGCTTTCTGACAGTTTGTGCCTATTTCAGGTGGAACTTAAATCAGAAAAATAAATGAACTGTGTCTGCTTCTTGTGCAGATATCAGCGTGGCTGTCGCTCTCTGGCTGCCAATCTACAAGCTCAGGGTCCAGTTGTGCAGAACAAGGTGATGACACTTGCTGCTAACGAAGCTGATGATGAAGAGGAATATGACATTCCAGGAGAGATTGAAAATGTTGTAGGTGTGTTAAAACTGGACAGAGATGGTAATGCCTGGCAGTTGAACATATACTGGAAAACAAACTGCTTAAGGCTGAGAAAGTCATGTGCTAATGTGATCAGCTGGAAAGAGTATAAAATGTCAATCCCTGCAGCTGATTAAAATACATTGTATTTGTGTCAGATGATTTGCATTTCAGCATCTCAGGCAGAAACTCAGTACTGTAGTGTTTGTTGTGGGTTGGGGGATGGAGTTGTGGAAATACATTTTACCAGTTTTCTTTAGTAGCATGAAAGACACATGGTGAACCTTTCACAGATGGAAGGATTAAGTAAAATTCAAAATGAAAACCAAAAAGCTAAAGGTTTGTGGTTGAAGTTTTCAAGCTGTGATTGTATGTGAGACACAGCATTTTTTTTTTAATTAGTATGCAGTCATACACAGGTCCTCCTCTAGCTTTCTGGTGGATGCACTGCAAGCACATAAGGAAAACTTGTATCAGAAGACTTCAGTAATTGCATGAACCACTGAAAATCTCAACTTTGAGTGTTCCCCAGTACTTAACATTTCAAACCAAATTGTCTTTTAGGAAAAAAACTTTACTTTTTTGGTACTTTTAAATTGCAAGTCATTCTTCTGTGACAAATAGAAGAAATCCAAATATAAATGTTTTTATTTAAAATGAAACTTCTGTTGGGAAAATGAATTTTAAACATTTTAAGAAATCTTTCTTTTGTTAAATAAGAATGTTCTGTTTGACATTTTCTGCAGAGCAACTGTTGGTTGGACTGAAAGACAAGGACACCATTGTCAGGTGGTCTGCAGCAAAAGGGTAGGTTTCTTATGGTTACTCTACTGAACTGAAATAAAGAACATAGAGATGCAGTCTGATATGATCCATGATTAATAATTTCTCTCTGTGCTGTCAACATTCACACTTAGTTCAAATAGCTTCAGCATAGCTCATGATTTGAAACCATGTTTGTATCTTTTTCTGATGGGTAAGTGGGGTGATCCTAGTGATAGAATGAGGGGTAATGGCTTGAAACTGGAAGAGGATAGATTTGGATGGGACATTAGGAAGAAATTCTTTACAGTGAGGGTGGTGAGACACTGGAATGGGTTGTCCAGGGAGGTGGTGGATCTGCCCTCCCTAGAAGTGGTAGAAACCAGGTTGGATGGGGCCTTGACCAACTTGGTCTAGTGGAAGTGTCTGTGCCCATGGCAGGGAGTTTGGAACTAGATTATCTTCTGTTCCAGCCCAAAGCATTGTATCAGTCTGTGATCTTCAGGAAAACGTCATACATGTTTAGAAGTTAACATTTTGGAGAAGACTTGATTTGGGAGGCTGTCAAGTAGCATTTCTCCAAAATGTTTTTCTCTCTTCCACTATAAAAAAATGAATTTTTGCATTGTTAGTTACTGTGTAGCTTTGGGTTTGATATTGTTGTTTTAGTATAGTGGTGTTAGGGTAGTGCATACATTGACTCCTTGAGGTCAGTCATCTTATTGTAAGTTTCCAGTAACTAAATTTTATATAAAGGCTTGCTTATCATATGCAGCACTAACAAATCACTCTGCTTTTTTTCCCTTTTGAACTTCTGTAGAATTGGTAGAATAACTGGAAGGCTTCCAAAAGAATTAGCAGATGATGTGGTTGGATCGCTGTTGGACTGTTTTAGGTAAAAACCTTACTTCATGCTTTACATGTATCTAAAATGGATCTGTTTATGAAGCAGGAGGACAGCAGTTAGGAGTAAGGGTCTAAAAGTCTGTCAATTCTGTTGCCCTTCTCCCAGGTTACAAAGTCTTCTAAGGCACAGGTGTCCTGAAGGTGTTCAGTAAAGAAATTATTCCTAATTCTTCAGCCTATTCTGAAGTCATGTGGAAGGGCTGAAATTACACTTTGGAAAAATAAAAACTAAAAAATGCTCATTCATTTTCTGCTTAAAAAATTTCTGCTGTGCTCATGTCTTGAGTGCTGTGAGCATCTTCAGAAACAGTAGAGCTGGAAATTATATTCAGAAGGGTTCTGAGAATCACCAGAGACAGGAAACAATCTCTGTGTGAGGGAGGCTAAAACATCTAGAAAGAGTGACAAATAAACAGAATGTAATGGAGGTTTGTGAAGTGAATAACATGGGAATACTGCCCTCAAGATTTTGTGTTTTGAGAAGGAGGCTAAAGGAACAGGTGGCAGGTTTGGCATCAAGAAGAGGTGGTAGTTGTTCACACAGCACATAGCTGAACTCTTGGAACTTGTTACTGTAGGATGTTGTGGATGCTAAAAGTGTGTCCTTGAACAAAGAAGAGTTTTAATTTCTTTGAACTAGTCCTTGATCTACCAGAGTCTGGAAGTGTTTTGGAGAGTGTACAATATGCTTGTTCATATACCTAAAATACACTATAGCTATATACTATAACTGAGGCATGTACTGTTGTCTGTGTCACAGAGAGACTTTATGGCTAGCTGAAACTTCACTTTGGTCACACATAGCTATTAGGACGTTCTTTGGATGCACTTCATTACTGGATGTCTTGTCTGCATCTATGTAGAATATGTAAAGCATTAAATTATTAAACCACTATCACATGCCTTTGTTTTTTAATCAAATGGCTCATCAGGTGTGCATTGAGTACTTGAACTGTAAGTTCTAACCCAGTGTTTTAGAGTGAGCTAATAAAAGAAAGAATTTCTTGATTAGCAGAAAATATGTTGGTAATGTTCAATTTGTCACTCAGATGTACTCCATTTTAAAAAAAATCTTACATTGTTTGTGAGTACAGATTAACAACACCAACTCAAAGAATAACACATTCTTTTTAAAAAGAGGTATAAAGTCCTGAAAACTTCCAAGGAAAGGATCTACTTAGCCAGTACTCCACTGTGCTACTGTGATTAATTTAAGAGGTGCCGCTGATCTCAATTATCCTTGGAGCTTCAAAGACCTGTACTCAGTGTGTTTTCTTTCCTTGTTTTTCAAGTCATAGGCATGAGTAATCCAACTAATAACTGAGTGACCTGCTTTCTTCAGAAGCAACTGGGAACAAACATAGACAGGACAAAGGGAATCTTCTGTATTCTTTGCACTAAATATTTAGTGACCAAATAAAAATAAGTCAGCTGCTCATCAGAAGCACTTTGTTACCTCTTGGGATAAAAAGAAAGGATTTCTTGTACATAGATAGATTAAAAGACCAAGAAAGGGGGGGAATAACTGATGTTTTCTTCATGACATCATGTGAAATCAGCACAGTCCCTTCAGGGGTCTAAATGATGCTTGTGCTATTTCATGTACTTGGGAAGGATCCTGGAAAATAAAGGTGAACAATGGAGTGAGGAAATGAGTTGATGCTTTAAAGCTTGTTGATGTGGTAAAACCTAAAGGTGACAGAAAAGAAATACTATATAAGCCTAAGTTAAGTAACTTGATAGTAACCAACACATGAAATATAATTTTTAATGAATGCAAACTAAGACATTTAGAGCAAAATGCAGGTAGCTGTAAAACAGTTGTTACTGCTCAGGAAGGGAGCTTGAAGTTACTGATAGTTCTGACAGTGTCAGTGGAGTGCTCAGCAGCTGTCAAGAGAAAGAAGGCAAATGGAACGTTAGATATGTGATTGGGAAGAGATAAAACTGAGTCACTGAGAAGTGATTGAACTGATGGAGAGTCTTCCAAGTGGAAAGAAAAGGTGGAGGGATCTAATGCAGATACATGGAACCATAAATACAAAAGAAAGAGGGAGAGGGAGGAATCGTTTACTCTTTCTCCTAATGCGAGAGCTGGGAAGCATCAGGAAGTACTTCTTCATGTGATTATAATTAAATGTGAAAGTCATTGCCATGGGATGTTATGGAAGCCAAAAGTGTAAAGGGAGTTCAAAAAGGGATTATACAAATTAATGGAAGAGAGACCCATCAGAGGTTATTAAATATGACATTCTGACTGCAGCCTGTGGCTTAGTAAGTCTGTGCTTTCAATTGCTAAAGCTTGAAGGAGGCAAAAAGGGCAATGATCCTGTATGCTTCGTCTTTGGCCAAGCATCTGCTATAGGTCTGTGTCAGAGACAGGATATTGGGAGACATGAAGCTTTCATGTGACCAATCTGTCTGTTCAGGGTTTTATTCTTTTTGCATTAAACAAAGAATACGAACTTAAGAACTTTTTGCATGTTTAGTCTTGCAATGTGCAGGCTTTCCCCTTTCCACTTCTTTATCTGCCAGTCTGTCTGGTGATAGGACAAGGGAGAGTGGTTTGAAGCTGAGTGAAAGTAGGTTTAGACTGGATCTTAGGAAAAAAATCTTTGATAGGAGGGTGGTGAGACTCTGGAATGGGTTGCCCAGGGTGTGTGTGGATGCCTTCTCCCTTCAAGGCCAGGTTGGATGTGGTCTCGAGCAACCAAGTCTAGCTGAGAAATGTCTCTGCCCATGGGAGGGAGTTTGGAGTAATGGTCTCTGAGGCCCCTTCCAACCTAAGCCATTCTGTGATTCTACAATTCTGAGGACTTTTTGCAATGTTTAAGTTGCTCTGATTTGGTTTGGTTTTTGAAGGTGGATAAAGACCACTGCTTGCTTACCGCGTAGGATCGTAAAAAGTGTTTATTGGACGCTATCACTTGAAACTCTTTAGCTAGTTAAGGACTTTGTTTGCCACTAATTTTGTTAACCATTTTGGGTAGGTTCTATAAATCTGCATCTTTTGCCAGTGTACTACATTGTTTTCCTTCTCTGGATGAGTTTCAGGTATTGTGTTCTTCTCTACCAAGGTCACTTTTCCGTTGATGAATGGGATTTTTGCTTGCTTGATCGCATTTACAGCAGTACTTCCATTTCACAAAATGGAGTAAAAAAAACATCTTCAACTTGACATGTTTATAGTTTAGAAATCTGGCAGGTTTAGTAACACAATAAACACATACTGTTGTGGGTCAGGTGTATTTTAAACTATTAGGATTTCACCATGAAAAATGAAATCCAAAGAGGAACTGGGTCTTAGGGTGGTCTTAACAAAACTTGTCTTTGTTCTAAAATTAGTTTCCAGGAAACAGACAATGCATGGCATGGTGGATGCCTGGCTCTGGCTGAATTAGGCAGAAGAGGACTGTTGCTGCCTTCCCGAATTTCAGATGGTGAGTTCAAGTTGCTGGATGGTGGAGATTGAATGTGTGGCAGCAGACTGGAATTTGCTGATGTGAGTGTGCTGAATAATGAGTGTAGTATTGAATTTGAGAGTAAAAAATACGCCTATGGGGGTATCTGTGTCAAAAGCAGTGTCTTGGGTGTGTCTTTTTAATACTTAATAAATTTTTCTTCCTGAAATGAAATTAATTTCATGGGGTTTTCTTCTTTCTTCTTCCCTCCCAGATTTCTTTGTACAGTTATATAAAAATAATTCTATATGTCTCTATGTTGTGTCAGTGTCATTATTTAAATAGGCTATATTAAATAATTGATGACTAACTTGCACTTGAAAGCTAGTAGCTTATGCTGTTTGTTTCTGATTAAATTTCAGAGGCCAATTTAATGTAATTTATACATGAACTGTTTACATTTTTAATGGGTTTTTTAAATGCCAGGATGGAAAGAAAAATAACAGGGCAAAGGAGTTGATTTTGTGTGTGTTCTGTATGCGTCAATGTACATACAGAGAGGTATTAAGGTGCAAGTAGTAGTTCTCTGTTGGTGATTTTGGTCAGTTTTCTATGGAGTTGCAGTGACAAAAGCATGATGCAGTGGTTCATAGCTACTCCTGGGCACTTTTACAGCAGTATCTTGGGCTTGGATGGTCCTTTTGTTCTCATCTGGTACTCTTGTGCTGAACAGAGAAGTTAAATGCTAATTTCCAAGAATCTTTCAAGCCTGATGTTTCACACTAGCAAGTGAGCTTGTCAGATCTTTGCTTTTCTGAATATCTGTGAATTGTTCTAGAAGAAACTGTAGCTTAGTTCAATTTAATACAGTTTATTAGTCTCCACCAAAAAACTTCATGTCCAATATAGTCTCTGCTTCACAGAAAGTTTTTTGTGCAACCAACTTCAGATTGTTTCTCTGTTCTAATAACTTTTGCCTTTCTGTGATAAAGATGTAACAAAGAAAAATCCCCAACTTTAAGAATGAGAAACCATCCAATGGTAAACCTGAATTTTAAATCTAACAAAACCCAAACTGTACACTTCTATCAAGGGATCAGGATAACCTCATGTAATAGAATATTTTTTTAAATCTAAGCTGGAAGTTTCATGCAAGTTTGTTACTGTATAGGACTGCATAAGACAATGCAGAAAGGTATGATACTGTGGAGGATGAGTAAAAGAGGACAGTCTCAATTTTTAGGGGTAGAATTTAGAAAGACTTTGTTGTAAAATTTGATACAGGTAGTGGAGAATGTAACTGGTAATGACAAATCATGTCTGGTCTTGATCAGGGTCAAAGCTTCATTACTGCTGAGCAGATCTAGGCTGCAGGATAGCCATGGCACACTTGATGTTGTGCCTTCTCCATTTTTTTTCCCACTATTGATTTCATGGACCTTGTTTACAATTCAGATTGATTTGAAAAAGCATTATGCAAAATACAATATAGTCTAGTTTAGTTTGCAGGTCTGCCTTAGGCAGTTCTGCTTTCTGAAAGTTACCCAATCCACTATTAGTGTAGAAATTCAAAGGTGATTATAATGATTTGGGGAAAGGCAAAGGAATGAATTCTGGAGATTGGAATAAAAGCTGACACAATGATGTTAAGAGGAACTGTGTTGTGCTTTGAAAGGCAGGCTTGTGTTGTCCTTAATAAAGTGATGTAAGAATTCAGGACAAGTGCAAAGTAGTATTTCTAGTTAGGAATAAGGATGGATAAGGAATGCTATGGAGCTTTTCACTTCCAGAGATTAGTTAAGCAAATAGCTTAAGATAGTTTAAAAAAAAATGCTCACACTGGACTCTAATTTCATGTTTGGAAATTTTGGGGTTGGTAGCATCTATATCCTAAGCTTGAAGCTTTAAACTGAGCTTGAGGAGAAGCTCTTTCTCCATGTTTCTCCACATACTGATGCACAGTTTGATACATGCGTGTTTGCTTACTGCCTTCTTGTAATTTGAGTTGTGACTTTTCTTATATCACCTTTGAAACTCAGGTTGATATTCTTCTCGTGTGATAATCTAGGAGGAGCTTTTCTTTATGAAAGATGAAAGATCAATGTTGTTGGTTTTTTGTTTGGTGGTTGTTCTTTTGGTTGGTTGATTGTGTGGGTTTGTTTTGGTTTTTTTGTTTCTGTTTTGTTTCAAAGCCCAGAAACTTAACCCCTGTAACTTACTGTTTAATGGTAAACTTCTTACAATGCTCTGAGATGTTGGCTCAGAACACAGAAAATTAGATAAAATATTCTGGAAACTCTGCACTACACTGGGTGCAGCTCTGCTTCCTTACTACCTTATCTACATACAAACTTATGTAAGGTTTAGGCAGGTGAGGAGGTCTCTTCATGGATCAATGAGAATTGTATACCCATAGTTTGAAGTGAGTGATAATTTTGTCTGGTTTGGTTTACTTAGGCTGTGAACATTTACAGAGGTGTTTATACAGTGAAACAGCCTTATTTTAGTTAAACTGGTAGAGGTGTTGATAAGCTGGACAGCAGCTTTAAGGCAAAGGGAATTCTGAACTTTGTCATATGGAGCTAAAATATGTGTGACTGAATCTGTATCACAAACTTACTTCACTGAAGGAAGCTCCTTTTTCAGAGTTGAGTGGCATTCCATGCCAAATTCTACTTGTACATTGAAAAATGTAGCTAACAATTTCTTTCTTACTGTTTCTTCAAAACGTGTCACAGGTAGTGTTGTGGGTGTGGTTGTGTTCATTAATGAATTTCCATATATTTTATGTACAGGTCAGAGATTTATTTGAAAAACTGCAAGTTTATGTACACAGTCGTAGAAGCAGAAAATAGATTTAAGATGTATGCAGGACACTGAAACTGATCATTGGTGATACATGAATGCTGAAATAAGACCTGCCTCAGGTGAAATAAATTATATAAATAACCTTTTAGGCTTGGAGTTCAAAGGTTGCCCAGTGTCTGTTAAACTTCAGAGGGTTAGACACCTAAACTGTTTAGTTCATCACATTTTCAGTGCTGTTTTCATAGTGGTTCCGTTAAAGGTGAACCTAAACTGCATTTATTAAATTGGTGCAGGCTTTCTTTGGTTTAACTTAAACCTTGTTCTTGGTCAACATAAGAGAAGCTTGCTTATACAGGTTTCTTTAAGCTGGCGTCTGCCTCTGAGTAACAAAATTTGATCTATTATTTTGCATTATGGCATAGTGGCAAAGTGCATTCATACACAAAACAGTTTTTACAGCAAATTCTAAATAGATTTAATCTTAAGCTTATTTAAACTACAGCACAGCGGAATAAAAGGTGTTTCAAAAGACAAAAAGTCCCCCTATTAAATGAAATTAAACCTGAAAAAAAGCTATGACAGTATTTTTTTTTTGACCAATATTGTTTCTAGAGCTTAAACATATCTTAAGAAGTTGTAAAAGTTATTTTACATTAATACAATTGCAAAAAAAAAAGTAAAGGTTTTATCTAAGATACTTCAGCTTTAGCAACGACTGCAAAAAATTCACTCATCAAAATCTGAGGTTATACAAGAGAAAGTTCAGTTACTTCAAAATATTAATATAAAATTATGAACATTATTTACATGGGAGGGACTGAATGTGTCTTGCCAGGCACCAAACCCATTAATAGGTGGTTTGCAGAAATTCTATGTTGCTGGTTTTTGATGTTCTGTGACCAGAAACTCGTTGGGAAGTGAAGTATTAAGATACTCTTGTTCTCTTCCTTAAAGTGAAGACTCTGCTACAGTCATTTTGCCTCACTCTTTTAGCACCTTGCTGTGATTTCGCTGACTCTCTCTGATTTGTCCTTTTTTGTCCTTTTACTTTTTGATTGCACTGTGTATCCTGAGTATCAGAAGAATTAAGAGTAGCTTCTGTACATGAAGCATTACTGTCCTGAGGATTCTGCCCTTCGTTGTCCATTCTGACTGTGCTGGGGCTGTAGGCAGCCAACTGGCAGAGTGCTACAGCTGCTGTTTGTTTCTGCTCATCACAGCTGTCCATTATTCTTAAATCTTGAGCTTCGTTACCATGAGCTGCAAAAGAGGGTTTGTTGCAGGCACTGTTAGTAGAGTTCTTGGGGTTACAGGCATCTGCTCCAGAGGTTTCATTTTCAGTTTTTGGAGAAGTAGCAGCACCAGTATCATGAGGCGGACTATGGAATGATGTCTTCAGGCTTGCTGTGTTACAGGAATCTTTTACCGAGAGGTTGAGAGGCATGTCTTGCAATTCTAGAAAGTTCTGACTTTCTGTTTTGGCTGTGGGTTTGTATGCATGCTCGTGAACAGGTCCTGGGTTTGTGTCAGCCTTTTTTGAAAGATTGAGTGGAGCTATCCTTGTGTCATCTTCGGTGTTCGACAGGGAGCCTTCATTGTAGCATTCGTTCTGCGTATGAGAGTCTTCATCGGTGACATTAATGCTGAAAGAAATGGAGAGAGAAGAGAGTTTACTGTCAGTCGCTCTTTTAATTTGGGCAGGAAGCAGATAAAAAACTGGCTAAAAGTCTGACAATTTTGCTGCATCTCTAACTTCCCCAAGCCCCTTTCACCATACACATAGCTGTAACACAGCTGTGTATTACTTGTACAAAAATGTACAAAATACACAGATGTGCATAGTAATGGTACAGGAAATACCTGATAGACCTGAGGAGTACAAGTGGTCTGCTCCCCATAGCAACTACAGGTTGTGCTCTGTTTTCACAATAAATATAGAACAAATTATCTTGGTGCTGTAAATTTAAGTAGACTTCAGGGGTGTTGCACGATATGTGTCCTTAGTAAACCAGACAAGCATTTGCAAAGTGATTTTATTATTTTACCTGGTAGGTGAATCTCCTCTCTCTTGCTGCACCTGCACGCTTTGAAGTGGAGTTGGTTGATCAGTGCTTTTTCTCACAGGTCTGAAAGCTGTGAAGTTCTCTTCTGGTTGATCATACTTGCCAAGCGATGTGGAAGATGACTTGTTAGAGAGGTCAAATAAGCCTTCGCATGCCTGGCTCGTCTGAGTGAAGTTGGTTGGGCTAGGTCTGCCAGGGGAGCCTGTTGCTGCGCTTCCTGCGAGGGGGCTCATTTTAGCATTCTCTCGTTCGTTTTGGTCATCTTTGGCATGACTTTTGGCATGCAGTAATGTAATTTCTTTTTCATAATCAGCTTGCTTTTTGTGTGAGCTTAGAGGGTATTGTTGAGATGGGCTTAGAGAAGCTGGATACAGCAAGGTGGTTTCTTCCATTAGATGAGAACTTTGATCTCTGTTAATACCTGCTACATGTGAAAATCTGTAAAATGAAGGATCTGTTGGCCGACAAAATCCATAGGTTATTGGAGGAGTGGAATGATACTGCTGGAACAGTCGATAGTGTTCATACGCTGATGGATTTATAGGTTTTGGAAGCGGTCCAGGGTGGGGAAGAAAGTGTCTTTGCTCTTGTGTGCCATAGACAGAGAGAGGAGAACTTTCACACTCCGAGTTACCTGGAAGCAAGTAAGGTGTGTAGATAGCCAGCCTGTGCTCATAAAAGTGGGGTGAGTAGTCAGGAATCATCGGTTGCATGTACGGTGAAATGGAACCAAAGCCTTTTGTAGGAGCAACTTTATGTGGAAACTCTGGGAGGAAGGGAGAACCAGCTTTCCATGGGTGACTTGGTGCATGAAATGCAGACTTAGTGTGAAAAGGTGAACTTTTGTTAGGGAGTGATATAATTTCAGATACTTCACTGGTTTCTGGGCCTTTACTATCTCTGTGCTCTCCTACAGGAACGAAAGCTGAGGGCCTTCCAATGCTGTCCAGAAGGGGCTGCATGCTGATAGTGCTTTCTGTTGTTGTACTGGCAGGGGTTAATTCCTTTTGGATCACAGGTTTTTGTCCTTGAATTGCTGTGTTTGTCTGGTTTTGTAATTCAACGTTTTCCTTGGCGTCTTCTTTGGTGAAAGGGTATTGAGGCTTTGAATCAAGACTTGACAGTCCATTTGTGACAGATTTAGAAGAAGTTGGTTTGACAGTAGATTCGAGCTGGTTGATTTGTTTGGGCTCCAAGGAGCTAGTCTTTGGACACTTGATAACACGATCCTGCTCTGATACTAAAGTGATGGAGTTTTTGCAGAGGCCATACTTCATGTGGTTAAAAAGATGGGATTTCTCATTGCAAGTGAAGGGGCACTGAAAGCACTTGTACTTAAATGGCTTTCCTGGTGGTCTTGGGATGTAATGAGGTTTCTTTGGTTTACGTTCTTTGAGGAGACTCATTCTTTTTTCTGCTTCAAACAATTAAATGTAATGTTTCTTTGTGAAAACTTTCTTGTGGTTAGCTTTCCTCAGTTTTAGCCTCTTGATGTTTCCAGTTTTTCAGGTTTCTAGAATCCTTCCTGGGTAAAGAGAGGAAGCCAACTTCTGTGGTGTCTCAGGGCAGAGAGGGTACCGGAAAACAACTCTTTTGCAACCGGTAGCACTGGAGCTGTAACACAAAATTGATAATTAGCTGTAGTGGAAGACTGGAACTGAATAAATACAAAGCAATAGATTCTTATAACTGTAGTCCTCTTCATATTACATACATATTTTAAAGCAAAACAGAATTGGTGCATGCTGGACTTGAGACAGACTTGCGTTAAACTTGGACATTCTTCCCTACCTAAACATAGCTACAGAAGCAGCTGAATTTCCACAGTGCTAGTCACTGGCCACTGCTGCTGGCTTGGAGGAGTTTCTTTGAAAACTGAAAGAATATTCATTCAGAAGATGAAAGTAGAAATCTAGGTGGAGCTGTTGAGAGAAGTGGAGGTGGGTAGGATGAGAAGAGGCAGGTCCTGGCAGAGGCTGGATATGGGGCAAGCCTGTCGGGCCGGTTGGAGAGAGAGGAGGGAATTTCCTGCTTTGGTGAAATGCGGGTGGAGTGGATTGGTTGCGCTTGGGGAGCTGACTTGGCTCTTTCAGAGACTGACCAACCCCCTCTTTTAACTAGCATGGCATTTCTTAACAGCCTAATCTCGATGGATACCTCAAAAGTGGCCAATCTCTCGAAGGATAAAACCACATCAATTTTCTTCCTCTTCCTAATTCAATTAAGAGAAATGAGTGCTGCAGTATCTGACTAATAGAAGCTTCTGCTCGATAAACACATTTCACATTTTTCCACGGTGCAGCACTTCCATGTTGCATAGAAGTTAACACAGACACACAAGTCTGTTAATTCAGGTTAAAAAGTGCCTGACAGTAATTGATTTGTGGGGGAATGATCTATCTGCCTTTCTCAAGAAAGACTAAGGTTGTGGATACTTTACACAGCCTAATGATTTGCTCAGTAGATAAGTCAGGAGGGCTTGTATCAGCTTGTTCCATTATGTTCACTGATTCTGAAGGCGTGAGAAACTCTGAGAGTCAAGTTCTCATGATTTTATAGGATGTGTTATGGCAGAGATCTAAAAACTGATGATTTCATCATGAACTATAGGCATCATTATCAAAATGATGACTGTTGCAAAACCACGTACTGTATCTATTGTGTTACCCGAAACTACAGGAATACTAATTGTCAGAGTGACTAGATAGTTTGATTTTTATTCTGTTTTATTAAAGAAAATGAAAAATAAAAAAAACTTGCAGAGAAGTTTGAATTAGCAGTATTAAAGTACCAGGCTCATGGAAAAGAATTTGCTGGTAATTACCTGCTGTGAGATTTTAGTTAAAGTAGAGATGTTTTGCATTTCTTAAATCAGAGATTATTTAATAGAAAATGAGATGCAACATGTGAAAACTGAAGGAAGAGCTACAGATTTGCTGCTTGTTCCATCAGGTATTGTAATTCTAGCAAATTGTGTTAAATGTTGTTTCTGATGTCATGGATATTTTAATTTTGTTGAAATAGTGGTTGGGAAGGCAAACTGAAAAATCTAGAGCTGCTGCATAGGTAGAAAAAACAACCAAGCTTTTTCTTAACAAATGATTAAATGTGCAGTAGCCTAAAGAAAAAGGAGTGTGTAGAGAAGCAGCTTTTTGTTTTTCATGTTTCAGCAAAGCTTTTTGGTTGTTTGAGTTGGATACTGTAACGGNAAATGCTGTCATTGAAGTCTGATTTAAATGGTAGTTAATTTTTTTTCCCAAGTATTTAAAAATATTTAAAATAATGTTAGCCAGAAATCCTTTGAAATACTAAGAGTAATGGTTTTACATTAATTTAAAAAAAAAATATAAAAATGAGGTGTAGGAGGGGAGGTCCAGACAGGGAACTGTTCTTTTATTTGTGCCTTCTTTGAGCTCATGGCATTTCTATTGGACTAATGGTGTATAACTAACGTGGACAGTTTGCAATGGACTCGATCAAGTCAGTTTATACCTGTTGTTCTTGCTATCTTCTTGGAAATACTTGTACTAATTATTCTTGAAAAAAAGGTATTGTTGTCAAAACTCCACTGCATTCTTAGCTGAACCATTTATGATAACAGTCTGAATTTGCATTCAGGTGCAGCACTTATAATAAAGAGATGTTAATGAGCTTTTCTTGTTCTGCTGGCTTTCCTTTGCTTAATGATGAAAATACCTGTGTGTCCTGTTCCCCCCCACCCCAACTTTGTACTTGGTATTTAACTCTGATTCAAGTTATTCCTGTTCAACAGAGTATTAACTACCATTTCTTAATAAGATAAAATGCATGGTTGCAGTTTTAATGTTAGAAATGTAGAGCATCGGAGCCTCTGTGCCCCGTGTACACCAGGGGAGAATTACAGCAGCTTGTTTGTTTCTGATGTGTTTTGATGATGTGCTCAGACAGCAGTGATCCCAGAACCTGCTGCTCTGACTGGAGAGGTGTAGAACAAGTAGCTTATTTGAAAGGGTGTTTACCCTTCAGTAAACTTAGGCTAGTGTCAGCCAGGCAAATGTTGTTTCCCTCTTTAACTGTTTAATCTCTTCCCCCCCAATCATGGTTTTAATATGCTAGTAATAAAATACTTTTAAACCCAGACAAAAAGAATAATTTCTCCTTCAGTTTCTAAGTAAAGGACAGGAGTACCTGGCAGAGATACGCATTTCATAATTAAAAAAATTAAAACTATTTAATCCCACCCATAAAGCTGGAAAACATACTAATGATTTAAAATAGGTGCAACCTATTAAAGCTGTCTTTAGATAAATAATGGTAGCTTATTACCATGGTACAATGTAGATTTTTGTGCTACCAAAATTGAAATCTCATCTTAAAAAGAAAACAGAAAATATGTATTTGCGTTTTCCTTACACTTGAATGCTGTAGCTGGTGCTGGTCTTTAAGTATGGGGGGGGAAACTAGAAGTAGTAGGATGATAATTTTTATGGAACTTTTGTATTTTTAGATCAAGAATTTATTTCCTGTGTGCCCCATTTTAGAAATGCAGTTAGTTATCTGTTATTAGTTGTTTGGGTTTTTTTTCTTTATAGTTTTGAATAGTAGTAGTATTTATTTATTTATTTTTTATTGAAAGCAGGTTATTCAGATAATGTTGGTTCAACTTGAAGTTGTCTTAGTTGTTTTTCTTGTCAACAATGTTGTCTCCTCAAGGCTTTCTAATCTGCTGCCCTGTTCAACCGGAGACTGCGAGCTGCAAGTTTTCTTCCTTCTATTTTTAAAAGTTTTTTAAAAGTATAGTGTTGCTACCTCCTTGCCTTGAACATATTGGCAAGTTCAGAAAACAAGAAGAGGGTTTAGGTTTGTGTGCCTGTATAAATATATAAACAGCAATGTATGTGGGTATAAATATATACAGACATGCACATATGTATTCATATACACATACACGCATACACACACATATATATGTACATAGAGATGTGCAGGTTGTTTTTAAGGTTTTAAAGTAGTCTAAATTGTTCAAGATGCCCAGTTGATCAAAGAGGACATTTCAAAATGTCTTTTATTACAAGCAGGGATGGTAATTACATTTCTTTTTAGGACACTGCTGTAGCAAACTACGTAACAGTTTGTCATGCACCCTCCATTATTATTACAGTATCCTTTTGGTGATGTTGATCTCTCTGACCAGGAGTACTCACTGGGGTGGAACATTTTGAAGGACATGCTATAATTAAAATATTGTGATGTGGCATTATTGCATAACTCAAGGACATGCCATTGTCACCTACCTAAAGTGTTGCAAGAACAAGATTTGTGAGTTTTATTCTAGCTGAGATTTTCCAGTGATTAACTACCACTCCCTTCTAAACTTCCAGTTCCTTTAAACTGAAAGATAAATTTTAATGCAACTGTTTGTTAATTAGGAGGAAACATGGGTGAGAGGAGTGGGCTGGTGAGGGCTGGAAGGGAAGTGAGTGCTGAAGGCAGGGACCCAAGAGGACTCTGTGTGCGAGTGCCTGTGTGCGTGCGTGTGAGAGGAAGCATGGAAACAGAGTAAAGAAGTTGGTTAGGCAGCATAGGTAAGAAATAAAAAATATTTTGTAAATATTAAGTTAATAATTCCATGTCTTAACACACTTTAACTAGAGAGAAGAACCCAAACCAATCTAGTTTTCTGTGCTAAAGAAAGCTAGAAAAAGCTGAAGAAGCTGGAAAAATAATAAATGAGAAGTGGAGTAGCTTCTTTTCTTGCAAGCTTACAAACTTAACCTGACTCTACTACGTGAAATACAGTTGGTAGACTAAACATAGCAATTTTAAGCAACACAGCTTTTTGTCATACTTCAGTATAATACATTAACTTCCTTCATTAAAAAAAGGTGCTTCGAGCACTTCTCACCAGCAAGAATTACTTATTGTAAAGACTTGCAAGAGTTAGTTTTTGTCTTAAACTAAAATATTTCCCTCTTCTGTTGAAACCTTCTGCTGAAAGCTTAAACTAGTGCAGTAAATGCACCTGCTAGGAGTAACCTAGGCTTTGGAGACAGCGGAGAAATGAACTCCGAGTTACTTTTCAGGTGTTAACACAAACAGTCTTTATTTGAAAAAAGAAATGCTCTAAAGAAATGTACTTACCAGAGACATAGATGTCTGAAACCTTCAAGGTGATCACTGTTGGTAAGCTGTAGCTGTCACTGCTGCGAGAGAAGTACCTGTTCTCTGCCTGATCTCTAAGTGAAACTGCAGGAGGTTGTTTCAGGGGGAGGGACTTAAGAAGTGTAGGAGTTGAGCCCTCGGGGTGTAGAGATGCACCTGATATTACTCCAGCCTGAAGCTACGATTCATTTGTTTGCGTCCACTGCTTTCATTCAGCATTACCTCGGCACCTAAGCTATCGAAGAGAGCTCCTGTTGCTTTTGTGCCCTCCAACAACCAAGTTTTACTTGAGACTGGAATCTCTGTTCTTCTGAGTAGCAGTCTGCAACGTGGGGTCAAAAATGGCTCAGGTAGCACACTGAGCTTTGAATATATTTCAGTTTCGGAGAAGTGACTCATGAGCAGCAGAATTGACTGTACATGGGGCAGCAAAGCTTGAAAATAGTAGTTTTGCTTTTTTATTAGAAGCTGACA
The DNA here is from genome assembly GCA_013396675.1 of Eubucco bourcierii. Classification (NCBI taxonomy): domain Eukaryota; kingdom Metazoa; phylum Chordata; class Aves; order Piciformes; family Ramphastidae; genus Eubucco; species Eubucco bourcierii. Next base: position 306,260 of record VWZE01008295.1, read on the forward strand.
TTTTTATACTGAATGCCTTTGTAGCTTTAATATTCCTGTCCTTTTTCACTCCCCTCTCTCCATTTTTTATTTAAATCTTGGTCCCTCATGAGTCTCCTCTCTGAAGGCGGGACTGAACTAACTCCAAGCTTGTTTGCCACAGGAACCTGCCAAAGCTTGCCTATAATCAACAGTCAAATGTACAGATCTGGTAAATGGAGTCACCTCAGGAAGACATTGATTATCAGGGCTATTCATTTGCTTAGGAGCTGTGAAATTCAGGGGTGAAAGAAGAAAGTTGACTGATCAACCACAGAGGAGCATTAGTGCTTTCTTTTAGTGGCATTTTGGTTAGACTTTATAAATGACAATTTCTTTTCATGTATTTACCAGTCACCTTATGACATTGTTGAGCTGTTCGGGGAACTCATGATGTCTTGCATACTGCTCATCTTTGAATAGTTTAAGCACTTTCAAAAAACTTCATTCCTGTTGCTTAATGTAAAAACAAAGGGAGTTTTGCCTTCTAATTTTCATGTTATTGATCTGTGGTAATGTTTCTGTTTTATCCAGCTGTGATATTTGGCTGGATTAGTGCAGTAACTCTTGTTCTGCTCTACAGATAAGTCAGTTGCAGATTACTGAATCTTCTAGATTTAAAATTATGATGAAATTTATACTTCTCAAAAGTATGGGCTTTTGAATGACCATTATTAAGGAAGTTGTCACTACAAGACCCGTTCAGGCAGTGGGTAAAAAGTTGTTTCAAAATAAAAAGCTGTGTCTTAAAGGCCATACCTTTAAGATTATTTTTATCTTGATTGACTGACTTACCAAGATAGAAAAAAGTGTCTGTATGCAGGTCACCATCCTTCCCCTTGCTATTGCAACAGAGAAATTTTTATGAATGCAAGTAGTCTACCTATTTTTAAGGTGAAAAGGTGGCTTTTGGGGTTTTATCAGTAATTTCTATTATTATTATCATGTTCCTCTAGTGTGGTTTAGTGGTGTTAAACTGTTACTCTTCAGTTGTTCGTAAATCCATTTGCTTTAGCTGGAAGAACAAGAATGTTTGTGGCCCATCCTTCTTCCATTACATCATAAAATGTTTTGAGCAGTATATTGGGGAATCCTGCCTGCAGAGAAAGACCTTGTAATGTCTGCATTCAGAAACATTTCTGAAAGGACCTGGGGAGCGAAGTCCTTTGCATTCTCAAGAGAACATGTTATTCAGTAGTCTTCACTCAGTAGTTAACAGCCTTTCTTTCATGTCAGTAAGTTTGTGTGCCAACAATCTTCATAACTGTCCTCATTTTTCTTCTGCAAACGTGGCACATTTGATGTTGTCTGTAGCTGAAGGAAGGTACCATCAAGTTTCTTTTCATTGTATGCGATAGTGTGGATGGAGGTAGATGTCCTTGGTTGGAATTAGATCCAAAAGCTATTGAAAGACTCCTTTAATATTGGTGACTGAGGGGGCATAAGAGGCAGTCAGCTTCTGAAGTTTGATTTGATTCACCTTCTCCCTTTACCCTTTTGCTGGTCTGGTATGCAGGGCAGACATGCTGTCCAGTTGCTGGCTTGACCCAAGGAAACTATTTTCAGTCTAGCTGCTTCCTGGAAGTTGCTGTTGCTTGTCAGATCAGCTAAAATCAGCTGTGAACAAAGTAAAACTGAAAAAAACCCCAAACCAGCTCATGTAAATGCTCCTTTTGATGGTGTTTGAATATTAAATATCCAAAACTAGGGTAGAATACTCTGTGGTGGACCCCAGAAAAGGAATGTATGAGCTCCTGTTTGTGTATGCTTGTGGAAGTAATGGATCTTGATTGCAGTCATGATGTTTCATCATGTTTGTTAATGCCTGTGTTCATCTGGAGTGTTCGATACATTGAACCCAGTAACCTGCTGGTAGCACATATTTACTGTACCTGAGCCCAAGTCAGATTAATTAGGAGCACCAGGATTTGCACAGTAGAATTTGGATTTATTGATAATTTACTCAAGTTGCTTTTTTAAAAAATGCGGTTGGTATTTTTATCTCTGTGTGGCTGAAGCTTTAGTTTTGTCTTTTTTGATGTACAACAAGCTTCTTTGGTTCTAAGTTTTTGCTTTAAATTCAGTATCAAATAAGTGTTGCTTAGCTGTAATTTCATTTCATAGGCTTAATTATTGTGGCATAAAACTGATATCCTATAAATGTTAGAAATTTCCTTCTTGTTTTTATAGTGATTTTTTTTTGGCTCAGCTTTGGGACTAAACAGAAAATCTGTTACAGAAACCTTAGATACAAAAGGGATAAACTTCATCTATTCTTGATACACTACTTATCTATTTTTTATTTTCCTCTTGCACTTCAAAATTCCATTCCCTAGATGTATGGAAGATTGCCAAGTGTTGCTCTGGTCAGTTATCAGGCCTTCTGCTGATCAGATAATTCTTTTTCCTCTAACACAAAGAATGGCCTTGGTGACCAAGTTGTTCTGCTGTTCTGACTCTACCTCCTATCATTGCAAACTCTGCTGCTAGCTTTCAGAGCATGTCTGCTGGTTATCAATCATCAATAATGTTTCCCTACCTTTCTAGAGATGCCTTGCAAATTTGTGAAGTGGTTAGGTAGTCCAAGAAGAATGATCAGAGGTAAATGTGAATGATCTGATGGAATTGAGCAGTGACAGACATGGAGCTAGTGAAACTTACCATTTAACAGAAACATCTCCCAAGTGTGTGACTGTCAATATTAACTTCTATCTCTGTCATCTTATTTATGTATCTAAGTGTGTAGCTTTGAGCTAAACATTCAAGAAAGTCTTTTTTTCTTTCTTTGATCACTTGAACTGAAGTTATCAACTGATTTTACTATCTGTATTAGCTTGTTTGAACTAGATTATTTCATACCATTCCCAGAAGGGGGCAAAACTATTTGAATGTAATTGCTGTAACTCATGCTGTGCCCCCCAAACATTCCTTGATTCTTGTACAATATTCTCATAATTATTTTCTTCTATCCCATATGAATAGTTATTAGTCTTAATGCTTTTCAAATAACACCCTTGAAATGTGCTTTTGTTTCTCAAAATGATTGCAGTCCCTGACTTAGGAGATATGTCTGGGCAGATTACCTGGCTGATGTTTGTCAACCACTTGTTCCTGATTACTAGAGCAAATTATTTGTATGGGAAAAGAATGAAAACTCACCAGTTAATAGCAACTTCAGATCAGATTTTTAGATATTTATTGTGGCCTGCACTGTCAGTGTTTGGTGTGGAACTAGGATAATCTTCCTTCTGGTTCCCATTCTCAGCCTTGGGCAGTGAAGTGGAGAAGTAGGTACCTAACATCAGAAATTGAGGCTGTAGGCAAAACTAGGAACTGTTTATAAGAACAGGTTTTCAATAATCATCCTTTTTGTTGCCAGTCATTCTAACAGAGATGTAAAATGTGCATTTCTTCAGTTTCTACTTGATGCTGTGGTTCTAATTTCCTTTTTAAATCTAGCATTTTTTTCAGTGACTTGTTTGGTTTACCTGTATTGCTTTTTTAAAAATACAGAATCTTTTTTCCTTCCCTGCTTTAATTTCAAAACTTATTTTAGAATTTCTTAGGTAATTCTCTTAGCTACACAAAGTTTTTCTTGCAGTAGGACTTGAGCTGTGCCATGTGCAGCTCTAGTGTGTATAAAATCAGTGCCTCACATTTTTCTTTGAGGCATAACTGGCATTGTGGTGCTCTGATGCCGCTTACAAAGCGAGCAGAGAGACATATAATGAATACTCCTAGACTCAAAAATATGTTTATCTTTCAGTTATTCTTTGAAACACCACATTTTATAAAGATGTTAATTGCTGTATCTTGTCTACACATTTGAAAAGTGGGAAATATAAACCAGCAAGTGAAATCTGATGTTTTATTTTATCTCATTATAAAATACTAATGGTGCAGTTCTTGAAATGTAATTTGTCTGTTTGAAGTTCGAAGTTCCATGGTACCATTTTGCTGTGTTTAGAACGGATCATACAGCTGAAGTTGCACATAAGGGAAAACTTTCTTATTAGCAAAGTAGCCCAGAAGTAATTGAGATTCTTAAGATCTCATGGTGCATTTGTGTGTGTTTCTACATTTGGAATTGCAGCGCTCTGAAACGCTTCTTACCGTACAGCGTACGTTGGGGCCAAAACCCTTACATTTCAGTGTGGTTTCAGTGTGATTTCACATCTTTTGTTTTGTGCTGTATTTGTGGTTTTGTAGGCTTCAGACTGTTATTTGTAGGGGGTTTTATTTAATTGGGTGGGGATAAACACTAAACAAACAAGAGAATCCCAGTTTACTTGAATTTCTGGTTTGCTTGTGAAAGGACGTTATTAAAATTTCTCCTGATGACAGCACACTATAAACTTTCTAGCTAATAAGGTGTGTCATCTATAGGAACATGAAACTTCCTCAGCGTTCTTCATATGCCACTGGGGAGATTAAAAGTGTTCTGCTCTTAAACTCTCTCCATAGCTTACTGACCGCTGCATAGTCAGAGCTGCTCAGTGGCTATGGGCCTAAACTTTAAAATTACACCAGAGGTAGGATTCTTCATGTTTTGCAGACAAATTTACCTTCCTTTTTTTTTTTTTTCTTTTTTGTTCCTATTGTGCACTGTTTGATCCTTTTTTTTGCCATATATTTAAAACAAAGTTGGAAATATTTGCTTCTCTGCGGAGTAAGAAAAGAAGCCAGGGGATGAGAAATGATATGGGAAGTACTGTGTGGTTACACTTGCAATGAATTAGTGCTTATTTTGGGAGGATTCCAACCAGAAAAGTGTTATTTTTGATCTGCTTTCTTGCCTTACTAAATCACAGTGAATAGACTGAAGAACTCCAACAGGCCCCCCTCCCCCCCTCCCCCTTCCTTTTTTGAGCTGTGGCAACAGTGAAAGCAGCATTTAAACAAGGCAATAATGTTGATGAGATAGAACGGCTGATTCAGAAGTCTGCTGCTGCTGGGTCAATGCAGGTGATCCCAATCTTGAATATAATTTTTTTTTTTATATCAGAATAAATGGAAAGGGTAGAACTAGAGTGGAAAAATAAACCCCAAAATATGAAGAACCATTTCTTCTGTTTTTCTAAGTTACCTTCAGAATAAAAGGAGAAACAAATAAGTGTAAGAAGAGAAGTACGGAGCATTGAAGTCTGCAGTTAACGAGGGGACTAAGAAAGATTTGAGAAGGGTTTGCCATGGTTATGATTCCTTGGGATTCAGTGACACAATCAGTGAGCTTTTTATCTCCCCAGAGTGGTCAGATACAATGCACCAGAATCCAAAAAGACCCTTTTAGGTTTAGGGAAACATTTTGTGCATTATTTCTCCTGAATGATGAGCTCATTTTTTAAACAGGAAACGGTTATTTCAGTTGACTCTTACTGTTTGTTTCAAAATGTCCTATTGTCAGATATATTTTTGGTGAAAACTTGGTATGAACTGGAGGCTTCCTTGCTGTCAGAAGGTTTCATAGAGATGCAGCTAACCTCAACAGCAGATGCTACAGTGCTGAAGAAATATCTATGTATGCATGACTGCAGTTTTGGAGTTCCCTCAGCTTGTGTTGAACATATTTATTTGGCTAGAGTGGATATGTGCTCTGTGGTAGTGCTGGATGTGCTCTTGGTATAGAGAATGCTACTAATGATAAGGGATTGGATTCCTGTGTATTTTATCTGAGAGTACAGAAAATAGACCTTCCTGAGATTTGTTTGTAGTTTGATTATACTTTTAAAAAAACTTTACATCCAATGGAAAAAAAAAAAAAAGGCATTTTTGTTTTGCCAATTTGGCTGTGCCACTTATCAACAGGGAAAAAACAATCACAAACCCCAACAAAAAGTAAAAGCAATTGAAATGTGTTTTAGAAAGAGATGTAACTTAGGCTAAGATTTAAATACTTATCAAAATCTGTTGTGTAACATCTTAAACTTTTTTACATACATGTTTTTAAGGATTGCCCTCTGTGTTTTCCTATTCCAGAAAATGTTGTGCGATACTGATTTTCAGCTGCCAGGATTTTTGGGAGGAGGACACATCAGGAAGTCAGGCTTCTGAAATGTGCTGGTCTGTTTCGTAGTGGTAGTTAATTGTGAGGTGTTTGGCAGGGTACCAGGGACTTTTCATCATAGATGGAGGAAGAAATGAAAAGAAAAAAGATCTACCTGTCTTATGTGGACTCCTAGAAGATAGAGAACACCCAAACCAGAAAGGCTGGTTACAGAAGAATTCCTGTTCTCTAACACCCAGGTGAACTTTAAAAATGATGCATGGTCTTGAAAATAGTAATTTTTAAAGGTAGAATGCCTATGTCAATGTAACCATTTTCAAATTAGCAAGGAATAAGTATAAATAGTGCAGATTTTTTTTTTCTACTAACCAGCAGGTATGAGCAAGAATGAATGCCATGGCTGAAGCTGCAACAGGAAAGGTCCCTCCCTCAGCACAACTCAGAGCTAGTATAAATACTGAGCAGGGAATAAATGACAATGAATTGCTCCTAACTTTTCCACTGTAGGGTTTATCTCAGTATTGCATAATCTTAGCCTAAAGGTTGGGGTTTCTTTTGTGATTTTTCTTTTCTGCCATGCGATGTAATAAGGTTTACAGAGATGTTGCACTCCTTCAAAGTAATTTGTCTGCTGAATAGGGTTCCTACATAAACCTGTTTTTTTCATGTCCTTCAAGTGCAGTTGCTCCTGGTTAAGTTACAGGAAGAGCTCTGTTAGCTGTTAACCTGTATGAAGGTCTCTAGTATGGCTTTGGGTGTAAGCAGGCAGAAGAATCCCCAAAATACTCATCTCTCTGTGTTTCAGAGAAGGTGAATCAATACTGTCTTAGGTCAGCTGCAGGCCTTCCAGTGTAACCAGGTAGGGGTGCTTAAACATTTTGAGTTATGGTGGCATTAAATAATGATGTTGAGATAGACTGGCCAAAATCCAAATCTGTCTGCTTCCTCACTGGCCTGCTGCCATACTCAAAAAGCTCACACTAATTTCAGTGTGGTAGCCCTTTTACAAACCTGCCATTAGTTTATTGAAGCAGATACCTGGGAAATGAGAGCCAACTTCCATTTCTTCTCAATGCTGTGTTGTGATTGACATCAAACAGTAAGTCTTTGGCAGAGGTGCAGTTACAATGTCCTTCTTTAGGGCACCATCCATCTTAACCAACAATCCCATCTCTGCCTGAAAGCAGGTCTTTGCACTACGTATTTTCCTCCCTTAGCAGCAAGGCAGACAACAATCTCCTTGGCTGCCCAGCTGTGATTCATCCCAGAGCAGGTCTTTCCTGTGTGCTGTCTGAGATAGGTCCATGGAAAAAAGAAAAATCACGTGATCATATAATTAAAGACTCTCTTAATTCATTACGTAGTGAGAGACTGAACTGAGATTGCAAGCAGACAGACACAGCCCTTCATAGTCACGGGTTAGAAAATGCTTATTTGGTTTGTGGATATGCATACATATAGCTCATATGGCTGGGTCAGGGGGAGGAATTGTGAGAAGGTTAGGGCAGCTGGAGAGACGAGCTGTTAAATTCTCACATGCCTTCTGAACATGCATGAGCTGTGGTACTCTTCCCTTCCCTGACTGCCTCCTAACTAGGTCAAACCTAGGGGCAGGAATGAGAGGAGTGAGGCCGCTTGATGACAAATTTTTAGGCACTTGCCCCACAGGATGCGGTGTTAAAGCGTGTCACAGGAACACAGGTTTTCAGCAGCCAAAGCAGCACTTGCACTTTCTGATCCTCACTGGAGAATAAATCCTCTGGATGAAATAGTCCTTTAAGAGTAGATTCTGAATTAGACAGGTTGTATAGAAAATGAGAACAAATCAGAAATGTTCAAATATTTATTTCTTATATTGAGCCTAACCTGAAATTATCTGTGTGTGCATTTGTGTTGATGTATTAAATATTAGTATAAGATCTCTAATGAAGGTACGATTTGTATCTACCTCTTCTCAGAGAGGTTAAGGTGCCAGGTCTCAAATCTGAAGTTCTTTACCCTGAAAAGCCAGAGTTCTTTTTTTTTAGTATATGAATGATGGTGATAGGTATGCTGTATTTAAAGCAGGAGGAGCTGACATGCTGTAGATAGGGCTGTTTACACTATTTCTTTTTATACCTGATGCTCACAGAGAGGGTGAATCTAGCAGAAGACACTTCTGTAATGAGTTAGTTTCATTGAAAAATAATTGGAAGGATAAAAATATTACTACTTTGTATTGATATGCCTATGTTTACAGTTACCAAATGCTGAAGCTTAATCATCTGAGCTGCTCCTACAGTGACATTGTGTGCAACGCTTCCTTCAGTGAGAGGAAGTGTTTTATTTTTTTGTCTTATATTTCATAATTCCAAAATGGAAGGCTTTGCAGTTCATGATTTGAGAAGGTATCTCTCCATAAATGGTCCATATCAAAATCTGAGGCTTATCTAAGGGGTAACCTTAAAGGATTTATCTAAGGTAGCTTAATCTCTTTTAAGAATTTAGTTTTAAACTGAATTTAGACAGTTCTTAATTGAGAGCCAGTGAAAACCTACTGAAAACGAAATAGGATTGACATGAAATTTTGCAATTGTCTTGTGGAGACAAGACCTAAGGCTAAGGAACAGGTTTTTGTTTTAATTGCTGTATTTGTATGTTTTGTATGATAAACATGGCAATAAATAATTAACATCCCCCCCCCAACAATCTGCTGTTAGAGTAATGCAGGGCTTCTGATGGCATGTGTTGTAGTGAGGCTTGTGTAAAGGATGTTTCTAAAGGCACAGTGTCAGGAATTTTTTATGTACATGTGACTTTTATAGGATGTCTTCCATCAGTTTCTTGTCTAGTTGCCTTTGCCTGAAAGGCACTATCTAATTGCTTAAAATCTGTGTTGAAAAACCCAAATATTTGTGAAACCTGTATCTTGTATAAGGGAGTGGGGGGTGGGGGGAAAGTGGTGTTGTTTGTAAGGCTTTGACGGCAGAAGTTGTTTCTTTCTTTTCACAAGGCTTGAGCAAAGAGCTGTGTTGCAACCTGCAGTTATGTTGTTAGGTAAGGCAGGGCGGAGTGTAGCAGGTGCTTATTAATACCTCTAGGCTACAGGTAAAGGTGACTGTACTTTCTTGAGACCTAAACAGGTGGATATTGCTTTAATAATTGGGTTGCTATTGGACACTATTCATTCTTTGGTTTTAATGGCAAACTTTTCATGTCAATCTCTGAAAGAAATGGTAACTTTCAAAGTAGGAATCCAAGTCTCTTTGTAGCTCCCAGCCTCCTGCTTTTAGATAAAAAAGGCTTGATCATAATTTCAAAAATTATGAGATTTGTTTCCATTCTGCCAAACTAAAATAAGTTTCTTCTGTGTTTCTTTTCTTTTTTTTTTTCTTCTTTTAATAAATTGATTTCAAATACGAATTTGACATGATTTTAAATCTGAAAAATGGAAGCAGTATGGAGCAGCACAGTCCAACGCTGTCACCGTACTGAGTATTTGAAGAGGTGATTTTAATGGTGAATTGAAACTGCATAACAGATACAAAATACAGAAACTGGCTCCAAAGCTTTGAATTTCATTGCTGCCCTGTGTATCCAGCAATGCTGTGGAAGAGTAGGAATGTGGACAGTTTCAATCAGAAAAAGATGTTAAATAAAACTGAACTTAATAGTTCGCGTTTAGACTGAAGACAAAAAGTGTACATGAGATAATACAAACACAGAGTCTGTCAAGATGGATTAGGAAGGTGCTTTCTGAGATCTTTCAAGTTAGAGTGGACTAAGTACTACAAATGATTGTTCCTGTATGGCTCCTTCCTGACTTCATTCACCCAGGCTCTTCTGACACTGCAGGAAGCTACAGCAGAAAAAAAAAAACTGTGTTGTGTTTGAAGAACTCTAAAGACTGAAGTGAAACCTGGAATTTTTGGTAGGATTTCTTTGGGGGTTTTATGACTCTCATATACAAGCAGGAAATGTGAAGCTGGACCCACTTTTTCAAACTTAGACATGTCAGGAGCAATTTTTATGTAGTATTGCCCATAGTCCACCATTCACTAGTTAATATTGGACCAGTGACAGCATGAAAACTTGAACAGATGACCCCTAGATCAGTATTTCCTTGTTACTGTCTCTCATATTTATATTTACTCACCTCTTACTGCAGTGTATTGCACCTTGTTTTCCCTGTTTTGTATCCTTCCCCTTTATTACCTCCCTCTCCAGACCCAGACAGGGCAGTTACCTTGTTTCTCTCTCAGCAGCAATCCTTCAAGTCCCAGACACAGGAGTAGGACATCAAAGAGTTCTGAGTCCAAAGACCTGGTGGAGATAATTGGGAAAGCTGGAGGTGCTCAGAAGCCGGTGCTGCTGTTTCGGCATTTTCTCAGTATCTACTGTAACAGACCCCTGGCAGCACTACCTGTCTAGACTGACCCTAGTAAACCCAGGTGCCACTTGGTATTGCTCCTACTATTTGGGAAGTTGATACCCTGAATTGAAATTTATATTTTTCTTCTCTTTCATAGAGATGGTGGAAATATGGGGAACTGCTTGTGGGTGCTTCTCCCCCATTTCAGTGCACAGAAATGAGGGTGCACTCATAGCTCTCTAAGAAGCTGGAGCAATCAACCTATGCTTAAGGAAACTTGCAGCAGCTTTGCAAAATTGCCTTTGGCATTTGTTTTAGTGTTCCTGTAGAACCAGCAAATGCCTTTTTTTTTTTTTTTTTTTTTTCTTTCCCATCAATGGATGCAGCATTTTTTCAAAACAAGCTAGTCAAGATTTTTAAAGATTTTAATTGCAGTTTCTTTTAGGACTGGATGTGCTGAAATATCCATCAGTTTCTGCTGCATCCTTGCTCCTGAATGGGAATTGCTTTTTTTTTTTTTTCCCTCCCATATAGTATTTATGCTGCTAAGAATTCTGTCGTGTCCATCCCTCCTAATTACTGCTTAATATTCCTTAGTAGGTTAAAATGAATTTAAATGGCATTTTACCACTTAAAATGGTGCCTTTTGGTTTTTTTGGTTTTGCTTCTTTTTGTTTGAAGTAGTAGGTAATCACTTATACATTGGAGTTTAGTTATTTCATGATTACATCCATTCAGGCATATCTGGGCACAGTTTTCTAATGAAATACAGTTCAGCAATCTCATTTTTTATTCAATGAGATCACCTTTTGACAAGTACTTTCTAAGGAAAAAAAAAAAAAAAAGGATGTTTGATAAGTTGGATGCAAGAAAGAAAATTGAGAAATTGGTGTGTGATTTCTGCAGATAGTCATTTATTAAAGACATGGCATCCAGAGAGAGAAATATTCAAATTAGATATCTGGATTTGCAGATACCAAAAGAAAGCCCTCTGGGGAGTCTTGCATACAAGTAGCATTTCTTAAACCGTGGCAGTGTTTTACTAGAATTGTGTAAGAGAATTCTTCTGTAAGGTTTTAGAAGCTCTCTCATAGGCAGAAAAAAAGTTACTGGCTTCTGCAGTTTTCATGGAGATACAAACACAGAAGTGAAATTCTTCATCTGCTTTTGTAGTTTACTTTTGTCATGGCCCTAAAATAACAGTACCTGTGTTGTGAGGCTTTTGTGATAAGATTCTGGGATCTTCATTTGCCTTTATTTTCCTATTTGGCTTTCTCTGTTTTCCCTGATATCTTTAAGAAACCCAGAATAGCATGTTCTGGTGCTGTCCTACTGCAAGGGTGTGGTGTGGTTCCAGTGCTGAGCTTGGGCTTGTGTTTTATTCAGCTGCATTTTCTCTGGAACTCCCTCATTAAAGCTTAGCACAGAGAGATCTGTTAGATTGAACTCTGCGGCTTCTAGGCCTCTGTTGGCTAAAACATGCTCAGTCCAAAGTTTCTCAGGTTGCCCATTATGTTGGGAAACAATGAACCTTTCAAGGGTGGTGTATTGATGATTCACAGGCATTGTTAATTAGGAAGAATTCGTCATATTACAGTTGCTACCATGATAAATGTTGCCTGGCAATGGATATGGATTCTTTTATGGTAGTTAAAATACTGTATAGTAGTTAAAATACTGTATTACTGTTATTATTTCTTTATAATAGTTATTAATATTTATATTATTATTTATTATTATGGATTACTGTGTACAGTTCTGGAGCCCCCATCACAGGAAGGACATGGAACTGTTGGAGTGGGTCCAGAGGAGGCCACAAAGATGCTCAGAGGGCTGCAGCAGCTCTCCTATGAGGACAAACTACAAGAGTTGGGGTGCTGCAGCCTGGAGAAGAGAAGGCTTCCAGGAGACCTGATAGTAGCCTTCCAGTTTCTGAAGGGGGCCTACAGGAAGGCTGGGGAGGGCCTATGTACAAGGTCTGGTAATGACAGGACAAGGGGCAGTGGGTTTGAACTGACAGAGGGGAGATTGAAACTGGATGTTAGGAGGAAGTTCTTTACAGTGAGGATGATGAGACACTGGCACAGGTTGCCCCGGGAGGTTGTGGCTGCTCCCTCCCTGGGGGTGTTGAAGGCCAGGTTGGAGGAGGCCTTGAGTGAACTGTGCTAGTGGGAGATGTCCCTGCCTATGGCAGGGGGGTGGCACTAG
>VWZE01008295.1:321927-433714 GCA_013396675.1 Eubucco bourcierii
GGTGTGTCACTGTTTTACTTAAAGAAGAGTCATACTTCTAGCCACAAGCAAATCGTTGCTGGCCTTTAAAAATGCACAGCTCAGCATCTTGAAACAAAGTACATAATATTCATTGTGAGCTGAATTACACAGCAAAAACATCTGCCTGTGGAAGAAGGAGAAGGGCAATGAAGATGGCAAAGGGTCTTGAGAATGAGTCTTAGGAGTGGCTGAGGAAGCTGGGGTGATTTAGTCTGAAGAAAGAGGCTGAAGGGAGGCTTTATCACTCTCTACCACTTCCTGAAACGAAGTGGTAGAGAGGTGGATGTTAATCTGTTGTGACAAGTCACAACTGATAGGAGAAGAGAAAATGGCTTCAATTCATGCCAGAGGAAGATATGATGTGCTAGTGGTCCTGGTAGTGTTAGGTAATGGTTGGACCTGATGATCTTAAAAGTTCTTTTCCAACCGTGGTGATTAGGTGACTTTGTGTATTATAAGCTTGTAGATTCATAGAGAAAAATAAGGCATTGTTTACCTGAAAGGGAAATATTTAAAATGTAATGAGTGAGTCCAGTCCAGGACAGTTGGCTTTGACTTGGTCCTAGAAATGGCAAGTAGTTTATCCTTCATTCACAGACTGGCTGGGGGAACACAGGTAGTGCTGAACTCGGAGCATAGGTAGCTGGTTGCTACACTCAAACTCCAAAGGCAAGGTGGTCAGTGTGGTAGAGCCAGCACTGAGGGTAACTAGAACCTTTTGAATTAGACAGCAAGCTGCTTCATGTCATGGTCTTTGGCACACATTAGTATACCTTATCAGGAAACTCATTTGGGTGCTAAAACACAGAATTATACTACAAACCCATTCAGGCTGTGGTGCAGTAGTTAGAGATTGAAGCAGATGGGGAATTGGGGAGGGTTTGGCCATTTTTTGCCTTCAGATTGTATCACTGTAATGGAAAGATACTGTTTTCTGTTTTTTCAGTAGTCAAGGGACATAAATATTTGACATCTGAGTAGTGAAAAATCACCTTAAACTGCATAAAAGTATTGTTTTAGTAAAATTTGTGTTTTAAAAGAAATGTCTGTTTCCATATCCAGTGCTGTTTCTTCTTTGCTTTCTTACAAATATACTTTTAAGTGATGAAATTGCCAGAATACTGCAGTTACAGACTTAGATTGCTGTAGATCAACTAGAAAAAAGGCTGACCTATGACCTTGCCACTCCTCTTTAAAAAGAATAAAAAGAAAAGGAAAAAAAAAAAGAAAAAAAAAGAAAAAAAAAAGAAAGCAGAAGGAAAAGAAAAGGTACAGGACACTTTACTAACAATTCTTGTCTGAGAGTATTTCTAGTAGCGCTGGTTAACTTAGTAACTTGGAAATACAGCTAATTTGATTCCAGCCCCTGTGGGTGTGGAAGTTACTGTCTGTGAAGTGGCAGGTGCACAGTAAGAAGCTAAAAGGTTTTGTTTAAAACCTAAACAAAAAATAAAAAGGAAACCATACTTCTGCTCTGTTATACAATTAAGAGTGCTTAAATTGTTGCTGGCTATCCAAATTATTTGCAGCTGTTGGACAGTCAATGCTTTCATTCATCTATCATTCGATGGTGTAGGTAATCAGTAAAGGAATCATTATTGGACTGGAGTTGCAGCCTCCTGCTGAGCAGCACACTCATGCAAACCGTGCGTGCAGTGGAGGAGTGCAGGCAGCTTTGCCTTCCCTGCGGTGCTGCCTTGTTTTTGAAGAGGGGGAAAAAAAATAAAATGAAGGTGTGGCTATGGATGAGTGATGTAGCTTGCTCTAGGGCAAGATTGTCCTGCAGAATTGGGGAAATCTGAAGCATTGCTTTGAGCTACATCTTGTACTATGATGAAATATATTGAGAATAGCTTTCTTCTTTTATGTATTTGAGTGTTGCCTTCAGAAGAGAGTTGTATGCCTACTGTGTCTTGCACTTTTATTTCCTGCAGGGGCATTGTATGCCTTTCTTCAGTTTTTTCTTTTAATAGCAGCATTTGGAGCTCCTGCTCTAAGCATTTTCTTATTGCTCGCTTGTACTTGTGTATTTATTATTCTTGCATCGTTTTACACCAAAACTTGGGGACTGGAGCAACAGCCTAAATAGTGTAGGCCATTGGGTGGCTAACAGAAAGTGTAAGAGCTCAGTGTGAGGGGCTGTGAAAGTATGCAGTGTTTCTTGCCTAGAGAAACAGAAGGAATTAAATTTGACCCTGTAGTCTGAGTGGCTTTTTCCCTGTCAGTGCTGGCTGAAGCAGGCTCTGTTGCTAACTCCTTCACCTGCATGGCTCCTGCAGTTAAGTGTAGCACAGTGGCATGTGTGATAAAATGAAATTGGAACCTTCTCAAGTAAAAGAACAGCTAGCAAAAGGGAAGTAAATTGAGTCTAGATCTGTGTTCCTCATCCTGCTCACTACGTAACAATTTCAGTGTGGTTACTGGCATGACTGAAGAGGCGCAAAAAGGGCTGTTCGCAGTAGCAGCATCTGTCAGTGACTTGGGTCTGACCTGGTCTTGCTTCCATTTTTCAAGTAGCTTGGATTCAGACTTTTTTTTTTATGAGGATGATTATGCCTTCCCTAGTGTGTAGTAAGAAGGAGAGTTTTCTGTCCTATTACAAGTAGATTTTACCCTTCTCTGGACTCAGGAAGGAAATTTGAGTTTTGTGTCAAACTGGCAAGAGGTTTGAGGTTTTTTAACTCCCACAGTGTCCGGGTGGTTCGCTTGAATTCAGAGGAGCAAATTCTCAGAGGTTAGCACTAGCATAAACTTGTTGCCCTGTGTGACTAGTATAGACTAGAGGTGTCTGCTACAGGTGATAAAGGCAATTCAGATGTATTGTCTTGTACATCTGGTGCTTAGAAGGAGAGGGTGACCTGATGTTTCTGTGTTCTGATGTCTGTCTGTCCTGCCTGGCCTCTGCTCTCTGATTCTTTCTGCCTTATCAGAGGAAGGTAATGAGGTTGGTGTTGGGCTGAGGAAGTGAGCCAGCTGCTATCATGCTTTGAGTCCTTTTAACTTTCCCTGAAGTCAGTTAAGTGAGTACTTGGGAGAGTGGGAAAGAGAGAGGGAAGAAAGGGAGAATCATTAGTTGGCTGACAGAATTGGAACTTGCCTTTTTCAAGTCCATTTGTGTTTATTGCACACTCAACTGCTTGTGGTGCATACAGACTAAATATACCTCAAGGAACTGCAAAAGGCGTTTCATAGAGACTGCAAGATGCAAACCCATTCTTTGCTCTACCTGTTAGTAGTCAGGTGTGGTACCTTTCAGGCAAGTCAAGACATGATTCTTTAACAAGCTTAAAAAAAAATCCCACTTTGTTTGACATAAACAGTTTCTTTATGTTAGGAAATCCTGGTGGAGTATCACATAAACTCCCACGACAAAGCAGACAGGTGAAGACACCTTAGACATGTTTCATCTGAGACATGTTGCTTTCCTTGCTAATCCCTGCGTTACAGCAGACTCTGTCTGCATTTTCAAATAGGAATTAACTTGGAAAAAAGTTCTTCATGTACTTTGATAAGTTAAAAATACTTATTAAAAGGATTAACATAAAATAGTGAATGGAGCATGGTTTACTAATATAATGGGGCTGTGGAGACAATGACAGAATTCCTGGATTTTTTTTTTTTTCTTTTGTGGTTCTTCAACATGGTATTCAGTGGAGCACTGAGTAACTCAGGTGGCATCATACAGACACTATGTTGTTTTCCTGGTTTTACCTACACAGGTTTGTCTTAAGGTAACAGAAGAATAAGGGGCAAATTGAAAAGTACAGTTCAGGAGATGAAGTTTTGTGCGTAATAACTTGAAATGGTTTACCATTATAATTAATAAACCACTTCTTAAGTCTAAATGTGAGAGTCAAGGAGCAGTGTTTATTCTCCACTGCTGGGTTTGTTTTTTTTTTGACATTTCCAGTTTGAAAAGACTACCTGACCTTTCAAATCAATGTGTTAGTACTTACTGTGTGTGTCCTTACACTCATCCCTAAGTATCCCTTTTGGGTCATTGTCAGAGACAAGAAAAAGACTTGGAATAATTTTGGGCCGACCCAGCACAGCTCTTCAGAAATGCTTTGTAACACTGCAGGGCACCTTTGACACAGTAAGGGCAATAGTCTGGACACTGTACTTGCTGACTTGAGTTGGTGGGACAATGGTGGTTTGTTGTTGCTATTTTGGTTTTGGGGGTTGGGTTTTTTGGTTTGTTTGCTTGTTTGTTGTTCTCATTTGTTTGTGTGGGTTTTTGTTTTTGTTTTTTTCCAAATGAGAACAATATTGAAAGACTGCATAACTGACAGTATGAAGTTATGTCTTTTTAGTCTTTGTAATTGGAAATGTCAAGCAGAAATTTGCATCTTTTTTGCTTTCCAGGATGATTTTCATCCAATTCCTAAGTTTTGAATGTTCTAGTCTGTAATTACAAGATTTAGGAGAGCTATCCATGTAATTAAAAATATATCATTTTTAAAGGGCATTTAAAATGTATTAAGTTTCTCTGTATGCCAGAAAAGAAGATTAGCAAAGATGGTGTGAGGATGCTTTGTGTGACCCAGCACTTTGTCAACAGCTAGCCTCGTGTGCTACTTCCCAAACATTTGCTCTTCCAGTCGCTGTTTTTTGGATGCCCTCCTTTTGTCTTATCACTTAATGTCTGTGTGGCAGGGAGAGGAACTGCTCATGCAAGGAGCAATAAGAAGGCATTAACTGTCTTTATTGGAGTTTATTTTCATTTCATTCTTGCTTTCTGTCTCTTGTTTTCCTTAATGGAGATAAACTGAAATTACAGAGGCAACACTGATCGTGCGTTTGAGTGAATTTTAACAACGCAGTATTCTTCACTGTAGGAAACTGATAGCCACCACCCAGGGAAGTTTGATATTATCAGTGTAATTAATATCTTTATGCTAAAGCAAAGCTATCTTGAATTTACTTTTCAGCCAGTACTTATTTCCTCTTTTGCCTGAAGTCAATAACTAACATAAGGAAGAGTTTCAGTGTCTGAAAAGAATAATTTTCTGCTTAAATGATTCTCCTGAAGTGATGTTTATTTGTCACTGAAGTTAATTGAATGCTGGAGGTGGATTTCTAAAGCTGTAGACTTTGTGTCTTGGGATACTTTCTCTCTGTTTTGTGTGTAGCATTTCTTCTGAACTAGAAGAATTCAGCTCTGCAGGGTTAACAGACTTCACGCACAAAGAAATAGTTTAATGTGATCATGCCTCTGTATCTACAGGTCACCTTCTAAAAAAACTGCTTTGCAATTTATCTTGCAGGTCACCTTTTAGCAGGATTTGCATACTGTTTTCTGACTTTTTGTTAGTTACAGGATGGGATTGTTCTTGTAGAGATAGCTGCAAGTTTCCATTGCTTAACTTTTAGTTTGGCTTAAGCCTTACATAAGACTTGCTGTGCATTTGGCTATTGAGAAACTGTATTTCCAAGTTTTAGTTGAAAATTGCGCTGTATGACTCTTACTTTAGAGCTGGTAGTTATGTTCAAGTTTGAAGCTCCTGCTGTATTCAAAATAAACCCCATTTGTGTACAGTTAAATGTATTTGCTTTCTCCTTGGATTGCTTTGATACAGTAGGATGACAGTTGTCTGTCCACAGCAAGCTAGAGAAACGAGGAAATTCCATGGTTATTTCAACTCAAATTTTAGTTCTGGCTTGTAACTATAAATAATATGCTCCTTGGAGGAAATGCTTTGTGTTCTGCTTGGAAGTCTAAATATTGAAATGATGGTGTTACAGGTGTCTTTTCATATTTTTGGTTACTAATTCTAAATATTTTTACTTCTTCAGTGCTCTGGTTATTGCCGCAGTATTTGATCGGGATGTTAATTGCAGAAGAGCTGCTTCTGTAAGTTATGACATTGTAACTTCTATGTTTCTTTTTTATTTGTTTGTTTTCTTTTAATGATTTATAGACTTAACTGTGTAGAATTAGAGTATATAAACAATATGGTGTGATGTGAGCAAAAACATGCTCTTTTAAATCCTTAGAAATGTGATGTGAATTCAGATTTTAAGTTATATGATCCACGGATCTACATCTTGATTTATGGCCAGAGTTCACAATGTGCTCTATTGTTGTCATGATAGTTAAGAGAAAGTATTTAAGTAAGAGCTATTTAGCATTTTCTAGTCACAATATCACAAATAAAAGGCTACAGAAACATTTTATGTCTTTCATGTCACCAAGCTGGTTAGTTCTGTAAAGTTACACTTTTCTAATTGTTCCACAACTGTTGTTTTGTAATTGTGGTAAGTTGAAAATGTTTGTCTAAGCTGAAAATAAATTTCTCTCTTTCAGACCTATTTCTGTTGTTGTATAAAACTTTTTCCTGCAGGACTGGGAGCTTTTGAAAGGAAGAGATAAATCTGTTAGATAAATGATGTTACCTAGTTAATAGGACTGACACCAAGGGGTACTCTCTGGAGAAAATAATTGTGCTGTTGAGAATTGAAAAGAATGCATGATTGTTCTTCAGGGAAAGAGAATTTATGGAGCAGAGGTGCTAGACCTTAAGCAGAAAGAATGGATAGGTTGCCTTTGAGAATTTAAGTCAGTGTGGTGTATGTATTGAACTTGCTTTTTGTTTTCTTAAAAACCCCAAACTTATGAGTTGCCCTTTTCAGCAGATAAAACAAACTATCTTATGCAAATATAGAAAACCTCACCCTGTAACTGTATTAGCTCAAACCATGTCTGTAAAAGAAGCAGGTTTCTCTGGCACTGGGAATAAACCTCACTGTGAGTGCATTTTAAAACCCCAAACAGTCTTTGGAACAAATTAATTAACAGGCTGCCTTATTTTTTGACTGAAATTTTGGAAGCTAATGTATATATAACATGAGAAGGATTTCTCAGGGATATCTGGATAGCATCCTTATTTTTTCTAGCCACACCTCAGCATGAGAGTTTAAGCTGCTGAATGAAGCTGCAGCATAATTACTGGGGAAGTGAGTCAGTTGCTTGTGTAATCATATCACAAGTCACTTTGTCGAAATAGGTTAAAACCAAAGCCTGAGAGTTCAGGTACTGTAGATTGCTGAGGACTGATAGAACATAGTCTTTGCATACTGTACAACTAATGAATGTGAGCAATGCTGCTGTCCCTTAAACATAGAACCATAAAATAGTTTGGATTGAAGGGAATTCCAAGGTTTACCTAGTCCAACCTGCCTGCAGTCAGCAAGGATGTCTTTAACTTGAGCAGGTTACTCTACCTGAACAGATTGCTCAGAACCCCAACCCACATGTTAACATCAACTCCTAAATGTTAGAATTTACTGTTCTTGGCTAATTCAAGTGACTGTATTCAAGGGAAATCCTTAGAGGAAAACAAAGGTTGCTTTGCTTTCCTGAGAACAACAGGAAACATTAAGGAGAATAGATGGTGATAAACCAATTATTTGTGCCTAGAATTTGTCCAAGGGACCAGTAGTGATATGTATGAAGAGGAGACATTGGTTTTAACATGATTGCTACTACAAGTGTACTGCTTGACCTGCCATGTGTAATGTTAATCACGTTGCTATGCTTAAGCATGAACCAATAGTTTGACTATGAAATGTGGTATTAAATCAGATACATTTCCTGATGCTGTAAGCTTATTGCAAATTATGTTTCCATATTTCAAAGGAGTACAGACTCAAATACAGTTTCTTCTCACTTTCCTCTCCTAAACTAAACTATTGAACATCCTCCAATTCAGTTATCTCCACTCTTATTAATTTTTCTCATTAATTTTCTAAGTTAGAGCAGTTTTGGCAGATTTGATGGATAGTTACAACAACCTTGCAATCCTTTTTTCTATTTAAAAGGGCAGGGGAAAAAAAACATTCTGTGTTTTCCAGGCACTACTGCAGTTTTGAAGAAGAATACCTGGGAGTCCTAATTATTTGCAGTCATCACTACAGTTAAATGTGTATTTAAATAAACAACATGTTTTACTAGATTTTCCATCTATTACAATATGCAATATATTATAATGCAGAGCACCAATAAAAGAAAATAGTGTACAGAGATATTTTGAACCCTGAGGTTAGAAAGAATAAACCAAGACTGTTCTTTGAAGCTCCAAAAGCATCCTGAGCTGACTTATGCAACTCTTTCATGAATAATCATTATAAGGAATCATTGCATGAATTAATGATCTCTAATTAGGCTCCATTCAGCTCTGACATCTTAAAGAGAATCTGGTTTTTGTCTTCCTAGTTGATCATTTTTAAAGTCATAACTTAGAAGATGTCTTAATATTTTTTTTTCAGGTTTCTGTTAAAACAAAAACAAAGTATGCAGATTACAAAACTATTTGGTCATCTTGGTTTTGGATTAGGATCTTTACAACCACTTTTTCCATCTCTGGAAGAGAATTGCATGAAAAATGAGAAAACAATATTACAAAGCAACTGAAGTATTTTAGGACTTTGCAGTTGTTTGAAAGTATGATTGAAATAGTATAGTTTACATTTACTGAAAATTTCCTATGTGTTATGAAGAGAAATCTTTTAGGAAACAGTAAAAGACTGTTAAAGGAAGGAATTTTGTGAACATGAAATGAGCTCTAAAAAATGGCCTTTTCATTTGGTTGAACAATAGGTTTCGTTATTTACGTATTGCTGTTTTACTGTCTCTCACAAAGCTTTCACAGAATAAAATTGTAGAGATATCACATTTCTGTTGCTAAAATTGGGCTAAGATGCTGTTCTAGAACAGGGACATGTTTAAATGTCACAGCTGGAACCTGTGTTGTCTACAAAGCCAGTGGTGATGTTTTCCCAACGTGTCTCTAGAGTTCTGTTTTTATATTCCTTTGAGGGCTTTTTCTGGTTTTGTTTGAATATCTTGCTTTTCACAGTAAATTTCCTCATGGTTGGCTGAAAATTCATTTGCAGAGGAGGCTCCTTTTTGGCTTTCTCTTTAAATGCACAACACCAATGCTGAACCCGAAAGAGATTTGTGGTAATGCGTATGAGCCTCTCTCAACCTACACAACCAGCTGTGGAATAAGTTACTATACAGTTTTAGTCTGCAATTGGAAAATTTTATGGCTACTGAGCTATTTATGCAGGAACCTGCTAGTTACCACAGTTCTCTTCATACTTGTGTGAATTGTAAAGACTTAGCACAAATGTCAGACCCAAACTGATTTATTTATTTTTTTTCCTGCATGGCTATCACATTGAAATCATAGACAAATATATTTAGAGTAAAGCAATAATAATATCTCTCTTTGTAAACTGTGGTTAAAGTTGGATGCTTTCTATAGATAAGCTAATCAATTAGATGTAAATGAACATGTAAAATGGATGTTTAGACTACATCAGGTGAATGCTAAATATTTTTGTCATGCTGTTGGCCTGTTGCTTAAATCTTAACCTTTTTTTTTTTTCTGAGGGAGTTAATAAATGGTGATACAGCAGTAGAATTTAACAATTCCTACATTAAGTAAAACTTTGTAAAATCATAGCTATTCTGCTGCAGCAATGGAAAATAGATGGGCATAGACCTAGAGACAGTGATTTTACCACAGTGTGTTTGAGTCCTGTGCCCACAGCTATATTTTAAGTGGAATTGAAGATTCACTGGTTTGAGACCAGACTTATATTGTTTGGTTATCCAAGTTTCTGATCTAACAAAGAAAACCAAACAACAGGCTTTACAGATTTTTGTCTCATTAAGGCACTTGTCTGAGCAGTGGTTAAACTACTTAATCCCTTGGATATGGTAGTTGAGAGCGTCACCCTTGCTGAGTAAAAGGGTCTCAATAGCATGAAAAAGGGATTTAAAGCTAATGTGTAAATAAAAATAAATAAATTATGCAGGGTGACTTGAAACTATGTCCTGGCAAATCCTCAGTGGGCGAGCGTGTGTTGGCAGACAGGTGAGTAGTGAGCAAACCCCATGCCAGAAGCTGGGCTCCGGCATACAATAAAGCACAAGCACAGGGCATTGCTGCAGCTCAGTGTTCCTGTTCTGGAGGCTGATTTATGTGTTGCCCAAGGGTGTATCTGCGCTGCCGGCACTGTGGCAGAGAGCCCACACGGCTCTGCCTCAGGCGATCCTTAAACTGGCTAGCTCAGGGGCATTGTGACTATGAGCAGGCTAAGGTGGGCTCCAAAACCTGCCATGGTGGTGGGTAAGTGGTTTTGAGTCAGCCTGTGTTACGTGTCCTGCAATGGATACACTGCAGGCAGGAGCTGAACTAGCCTGGGCAAGTCTACAGGAACTGCAGTCATTATCCTGAAGAGACATAACCTCACAAGTGCACCAGGAGACTCTGGCTGCAGCAGCCTTTGCTTCACCTGCGTTCTGGGAGGGTTTGCTCCACATGCAGAGTATGAGACCTTGCTGAGTTAACTTAACCTTTGGTTTTTACAGGTGGATTACCACATGTGTACTGTATGTATGTGGGAAATACAGAAGCTCTCAAAATTCTTGTGGCATTTTCAGTAAAGTTTGGGACTTCCCCCTGAGTATTAAATACAAATTGTCAAGTGACAAGTGCTATCCATTTGCTGGAGATGTGTGTTTGTGGATAGAGTGACATTTCCTGAGAGAAGTATCCAGAGAACTTCAGTATTTCAGTGTCCTCCAAGATGTGTGTCTTGCAAATACGTATTGCTTTTATTGCTTTCACAGTCTATTTTTTTCTGTCTGAATTTTCACTGACAAAGAATCAGAGTTTCCCTGGTATTAGCAAATTATGTTGAAATAGTCTCAGTCTCCGCTGTCTACAGGTATTGACTTTCAATTCCAGTGCAAAGCCTTGTGTCACTACTCCAAAAGCACTCTTGTGGGCATGACTGGTTTACTACTAGTAAGTCTTAAACTGCTGTCATGCAACATATAGCTTTAAGAACGCCAGTACACAGAGATGCAGAAACAAAAAAAGCCCTGTGGGCTTGTTCTACAGACAAAGCATACTTTATTTAAAAAAGAAAAGCCATGGGTCATTTATATTGTTGTGTGTTTTTGAATTCATCATCTGGTGTTTATCAAAAAGCAAACCTGACTCGTTCTGCTGTGTTTGTTCTCTGTTCCGCAGGCTGCCTTCCAGGAGAATGTTGGGAGACAGGTATGGTAACTTTCCTGAATCTGAATCTTCATTCACTAGTGCCTTGGAGGTTACTGTAAATGTGCAGTGCCTAAAAATCAAATGTAGACTCTGTGGCTTCAGAGAAATTGAGTAAAAGGATGTTACAAAATGATTGTTTGTGTTGCCAGCAAAACAGTTCCTGTGGCATATTGTTCTGAGATGTGAGTTTTGGTTTTAAAGTACTCTAGTTCCTGTAAGGGATTTTTGTTTAAATGTTGTCTAGCTTTCCCTGATACCATTCCTGAAGATCTCTGTAACATTATTCCTTTAGAGCAATGGATCTGTAACTGTTGTGTGTGTTTCTAGATAGAATTAGGTTAATTGCAGAGAAAATGTGCAAGATGACTAGAAGGAAGAATGTAGGTGTCTTTGGTGACCTGACTGAACTGGGGCTGTGATAAGTAGAAGCCAATGTGATTCTTCCTTGGGTCTGTAGCTACTGCCCTGGAGAGGTTTAGTCATCACTCAGTAGCTCAGCCTGATTCCATTTAGTGAGATACTGAACCAAGTAAACACCTCAATGTGACTCCAGTTCCAGGTGAGCTGGGGCTCCTGAGTGCTGCAAGGTTTAAACTGCTTCCTGTAGCAGAGATTGTGTGGAGTTTTTGTTTTGAAGTTTGAGGAGTACAGTCTGTTAGTTCACATCCAAAAACTTTCCTCAGTAGTAGCGATTCTACCTTGACCCATGACTCAAATATGTCAGTGCTGGTAGAGCATACAACCGCTTCAGGTTCTCTGTTGGCATTTTAAGGAGTTTGCAGTGAAATAGTAAGTTTTTGTGGCATCAGTCTCCAGTTGGTTCCTGTAGAATTTCAGTTGTTTTGTTTACTGTACCATTCCTTCTTGCCTAGGAAAATGGTTACTTAAGTAGTAGTTTTTCCCTGGATGCGGTGTGTTGAAAGCAGCTGTTCCCTGAATTGGAAGGAACTAAAACACACTCTCCAGCAGAAGTAACAATGCTGGTACTAAGTAGGTGGAGAACAAACTTGACCTCACTTACTTCCTGGTTCCTGCCTGCTTCACCTTCACAGTTCAGCTATGTCCTGAACCCAAGAGCTTGCTTTAATGGCTTCAAAGAAAGACCTGTATCACACTGCAAAGAGCACGCTAACTTACTCTACATGGAAATGAAAACTTAGACAAATTTTAATAATTTTATTTCTTTAAGCACAAATCATGAGAAAGGCACATACCTCTGGTGGGGCAAACTTTTATATTGGAAAAGTGAGTTTTAAGTATTCTGACAGAGCAGAAACTGTTAGCTTTTCTTCTGAAGTCTGTCTCTCCCATGGGCCATGACCTCTGTACTCATGAACTTGGTGTTCAGTAATTTTGCTGTCTCACTGACACACTGTGGCACTATGACCTTCCGTGAGATGGCATCAAACTGGCAGACTTAGAGCCAAGTAATAAATAGCAAAGTCCAACTGACAGCTTAGATTGAAATTGTTTAGCTGCGATTTCGCCATTCTTATGTATTTCATTGTTTGTCTTGACATTCGGCTATAAATCAGCCTGAGATGTTTCTTGTGTGTACATTTTTCTCTAATCACTGCTTCAGTAAGAGGGCACCAATTCACTTTGGAGCAAGTCACTTGGATAAACCCTGAAGATTCTGTCTGTTCTTCTTGATTCATTAAGATTCCAGGTTTTTTGGTGGTGTTTGATTTTTTTTTTTTAATTTTTTTTTTACTTCTGTCTTTATGCTTCCCAGAACAAAACCTGTGCAGTAGTAGCTGACAACTTCCTGCTTCTTGCAGTATATACTACTTTAATTATTCAGACTTAGATCTAGAGATATTTTCTACTAGTTTTGCATGGCTGTATCCTAATGTGAAGGGGATGAATGAGCTGTAAACAAACAAAACTGTATCATATCCAGAACCTGTACTTCCACATTGCCTTGTTGCTTAAATATCATATGATTGCCCCTGTTGTAAGTGAACCTAGTGCCTTTCAGTTGGCTGGTTTCCATTTGGATTTAATTATGGTTTGTGGAGGTTGTGCTGCCTCCTCCATCCCAAAACAACCTTGCTGCATAATGTTGTATTAAATCAGTCAGAGCCAATAAAAAAATCTTACTCTCTGGATTATATTGTTTATATAAGGAGGCAAATTTTTAGGTAGCAATTGTGTATTTAGAAAGATAATTTATCTTCTAAAACCAGAAGTTTTTGAACAGTGATATCTGAAGCGTAATCGTTCTGTAGGATTCAGTGTTTCAGGCCTTACTGGGAAGTACTTTGTTCTTTTTAAAACCAAACACCCCCCACCCCCCCCACCCCCCCTTTTTTTTTATTTAATTAATAAATAAATTATAAAATATATGTGTAAGTAGAAACAAATAGAAATAATTGAACTGCTATATGTATACGATGCATTGCTTGGTGCCTAAATCTATATAAAGGTTGCAGCAGGTATTTGCTGCTTCACATAAGCTGAAAACATGTTTACATTTAGCTGAACCTTCTTTCAGATAAATAATTTTTATGTGCATACATAGTCATGCATTCATCAGATATATCTGGGTTTGACTTGAAGGAGTTACGAGTTGTTACATAGTTTATTAGCTGCTGTTTTATCCTGGGTCTGTTTAACACTGACTTGTAAGTGAAGCCAGGAATTGTGCTGTTTATATATATCCACTATCCTTTCTATCTTTAGTACAATTGATTTTGCTATAAATGAGAAATTAAATAGTTTGGGGTTTTTTTTTTGGAGTGTTGTAGGAGGTTTGTTTTCAATCATATTGCCTATTTGGAAAGTATTTTACGTTTTAAATTAAAATTTTCCTCTTTTTTTTTTTTTCCCCCCCTCTTCACTATGATATTTATAGGGCACTTTTCCACATGGCATAGACATTCTAACTGCAGCTGATTACTTTGCTGTTGGCAACAGAGCTAACTGTTACCTGACTATAAGGTAAGTTTTCAAGCATTAGTTTTCCTAAACATGTGGAACCTTGGAACCTCTTTTACCTAATAAAATATTATATATATGGTCAGAGGGCTGGAGCAGCTCTGCTATGAGGACAGGCTACAAAGGTTGTGGCTCCTCAGCCTGGAGAAGAGAAGGTTTCTAGGAGACCTTAGAGTAGCCTTCCAATATCTGAAAGGGGCCCACAGGAAGGCTGGGGAGGGACTGTTTACAAGGTCTTGTTATGACAGGGCAAGGGGCAATGGGTTTGAACTGGCAGAGGGGAGACTGAAACTGGATGTTAGGAGGAAGTTCTTTACAGTGAGGGTGGTGAGACACTGGCACAGGTTGCCCAGGGAGGTTGTGGCTGCTCCCTCCCTGGAGGTGTTCAAGGCCGGGTTGGAGGAGGCCTTGAGTGAGCTGTGCTAGTGGGAGGTGTCCCTGCCTATGGCAGGGGCCTGGAACTGGGTAATCTTTGAGGTCCCTTCCAAACCTTACCATTCTGATTCTCTATTTGTCTGATTGTTTCACCTTACTCAACATGCCATCTATTACTGCTGGTTTTGAATAAATTAGAATTTGAATTTTTTCCCCCCTTATTTCTGCACCAAACTCCTTATTATGTATAAGACGTGGTGAAAATATGACCATGATTTCCTTGTCTATGTGGAGGGAGCAGCAACCAAGAAACACTATTTGCAGGTTTCACAAAACTTTCAAAGATGATCAAACTTAGAGACATCTTAGGGGATTTTGGAGAGCTGTGAAAGGAGAGGCTGTGATGATGTCAGACTCTGCTGAGGGTTCAAAAAAATAGATACCCATTTATAATAATACTTTGCACAAGGTGGTGATTTTTTTGGTCTGTGGATAAACCTTTAACTCAAGTGCTTATATTTTTAAATGAAAATCTGACCACAGTGTACAGCAGTGTTTGAAAAAAACAAACTGATCACTGCAGTGTGGAGTCTACAAAGAGCATAGTGGGAAATACCAAAACTGGTGTGGTGCTGCTGCTGCTGTAGCTCGGTGGCTTGTCTTGGAATATTTCCTTCTCTTCTGGTCAGCTATCTCAGCACACAGCAGTGCTGAAGTCAGGGGAATTCAGAGGCAAGCTGGGTGCATGACTAGAATGAAGGTAAGACTGCACTTCCTCATGAGAAGATGAAAAAGACTCAGGGCTGGGTTCTAGCTTTGCCTGTCTAAGGCAGACAGTCTAGCCTAGGTGTCTGGCCTCTCTCCATAGCCAATGCAGAGACAGGCACCTACAGAAGGTGATTCAGACTGCTGTAGGACAGGTCAGGTAAATTGCCCTGTGGAGCTGCATGTTGCTCAGAAGGCTAGAAAGGCTTGAGGAGATTACATTCTTGGGGAATAGAAATAGCAGACACATGTGTGATGGCTAATGCTCTGTTGCCAGCTTTGTGACTCCCAATGACCAATTTTTCAAACAATTTCTGCTGGACCTCTCTCCTCTTTTTTTTTAATTTTTAATCTGTCCACCTCCATCTTGTCCCTTTTGTGCATCATCACTTGCAGTCCGTCCATATCTACACCTTTTACCTCCTATTGTTCCTTCTGGGGTCCACACCCTCCTCCTACACTCTTCCCCAGAGCTCTCACCTGCTAGGCTGGGATGGGGAAATACACTGGGCTGGTACTTGATGAGGCTCTGGAGCTGTTGAATGCTGGTGCCATTTTTGAATCTGGCATTTTGTGCTGGTAGAAGGTTGAAAATATTTGAAATGGAAGGAGTACATTTTATTCTCTCTCTTATAATTGTGGAGATTGAAAATACTCAGAATTGAAAGAGCACTTTTTATTCTCTCTCTTTTATAATTTTGGCTTGGAGACTAATTATGTTCTTCCTTTTTGAGAGCTGAATTGTTAATTTTTAATTTTCTTTTCACATGCATCTTTGTTACTCCTTTTAGTGTGATTTTTCAGGCTTACATAGTGAAAATATTTTAACTGTTGAATTCTTTCTTTCACTCCTCTCCCTTTCTTTAAATTGTGCAACAAAGAATAAATGTGTAAATTCTGAGTAATCTTACACTGTTGTTAGCATGGTTCCTCAAAACCATATTCAGTGTTAATAATCAAACTCTTCTTTGTGAAGCATTTACTGTATCATTGTTTATATTACTTTTTAAATTTTTTTCCCCCACTTTGCTTTTTGATTAAGATGTAATTTTGTGTGTCACTACTTAATTATTTCCTTATTTTTGTCTGAGTAACATCAAAGGAAAAGTGTATAAGCAGATATCTGAGTGTGTGGAAATTGTGTATCGTTTAGGATGTAGCAGGAAAAACAGACCTTTCTGATCACTATGGCTTAAGGTGGTGTCATTGTTTATATAGCTGGAAAAAGCTGCCTGAGGTTCATATTCCAGATCTAGAATCTTCAGCTGTCCTTTCCCCACCCAGATAAAACAATCCTAGGCCACTTGGTGTGTAATGCTGCTGTGTGAAAGGAAGCTGTGTAGGTGTGAAGGTTGGTACTGCTAGATTCCTGCGAGCAATAAAAGCTCCAAAAAGAGGTGTCAACTTCTACAGCTGAATTTGATTTTAAATAATAATAGTAGAGAGGCAATATCTCACAATATGTGTTTTCAAATCTTAACTTTTTATCCACGTTTTTTCACACTGGATGCTCATTTTGAATTTTTTTTTGCTGATATTCTTGGAGGATTCAGCTCAAATCTCACGATCAGAGGATGGAAAGTGGTGGATACTTGTTTTGTATGAAGTGGGAGAAAAGAGGTTATGTGCTTCCAGGAGTTCTGTACTTGGTAGAAGCAGAATTAAGGAATTTTGAGTAGAGTGAGAGAAGAGACTTTTACCAGCAACATTGTATCAGGAAGCTTAGTTACTCAGCAGGGTATAAAAGATGAGGACTGTAATTAAAGGTACTTACAAACTAAAATTGAAAGTGGGATTAGGCTACAGACCTGGCCCAAGAGATCAGATTTCATTAGCTGAGCAAGGAAGTTCACATGACAATGACTGGAAAGAATGGTGAATGCTGGAACTAGGACCCAAAAAGTGCAGGGGAAGTGCCTGTTATTGTATGTTCTTCCAGAACAGGGAAAGGAACCAAAGAGCAGTGAATTTGATAATTTCTCTGCTGTCATCAACAATCAATCAAAGCGTCTAAGCCCTCTCTAGGGTTCTCAGCAGTAGCAGGTAGTGTTTCCATACCCTGTACTGGCTCGAGTGACTGAGGTCTGTGCTGTGGATTTAAGGATTCCTACTCTTCTGATGAATTACCTAGATATCAGTGTGGTAACATGCAGCAGTATTTGTCTTTTGTCTTTGTTTTGCTTCGAAGTGCACACACACATTAGTGGAACACTGTTATGGTTGGGCAGTTAATCACTCAAAAGATAGGAAAAGGTGAAATTAAGGTAGTCCATGTGTCCTTAATTTTATCCCTTTGTGCATGCTGTTTGGACACAAACATCTACTGACTGTTTTAACTTTCTAAGGAAAAACATTTCACTTCTGCTGACCTTGGCTTTCAATAGTTGATGCTTCTGAAGATCATAAAGCAAGTGTGGCTGTCAAGTTAGGCAGTTAAACAGGCTAACCTGGGTGATGAATTCAGATGTTCCTTAACATCATAGGTGTTGACTTTGCAGCCTGAACCTTTTTTTGTTGTATGTTTGGTTTTTTGGGTTTTTTTTAAGGAGCACAAATTGAAAAAGCCATATTCAATTTTAGACACTTGTATTTATGAAGATGTAGCACATTTCTTCTATAACTTAGTTAAACTGTGTGGTGGGGATTGTAACAACAGTAAGTTTCTGCAGTCTGAAATAGTCATGGAAGTTAATATCCACATCTAGATTTTCTGTAATGTAACAATGAGAATTGAATCTTTTATTTTTACTTTTTGTTGCTGTCAAGCTTTTTTCATCAGAATCAAAGAATCAAACAATTTTAGGGGCTGGAAGGGACCTTGAAAGACTGAGCCCAACCCCCTGCCAAAGCAGGATCACCTAGGGCAGGCTGCACAGGAGCTGCACAAGCCACAGGTTTCAAAAATTTCCAGAGAAGGAGACTCCACAACCTCTGGGCAGTCTGCAGTGCTCTGTCCCCTTCACTCTAAAGAGGTTTCTCTTCATGTTGAGATGGAACCTCCTGTGTCCTAGTTTGTACCTACTGTTCCTTGTCCTATCACTTGGCACCACCCTAAAGAGATGGGCACCTTCATCTTGACCCACCCATCAGATATTTATAGATGTTGATGAGATCCTTGTGTATGTACAGCAGTTTTTATAAAGAATCTGAAAGTTTTACAAATGTGATTTGATTTTTTTGTTTGTTTGTTTATTTAATGTTTTTCAGTATTTTGTTGAATATTTGAGTTGTTTCATTCAGCTGCATCTCATTTAGGAGAAACCTTCTTTTAGTAATTTGTTTAGTTGCTTTAAAACTGAAGGATTTCAATCTTTGGAGTAGGTCATGTTAATATGGATGCAGATGTTGAATCTGATTCTCTCTCTATGGACATTTGTTTTTCAGTGTCTATATTGCTGGCTTCCCTGAGTATACACAACCAATGATTGATCATTTAGTTAACATGAAGATTAACCACTGGGATAGGTAAGTGCATGATTATTCTGCATCTTGTGCTTTGCTGGGTGATTTTTGTGCTAGTTTGCAGTAGCAATTGGCTGAAGGAAACTGGGCAGGTAGTAGTTGATGCCTTCTGTACCTGCCTAGCATATTGTCACTTAAAACATGTCTGAATTTTGTCATTTTGCCATGACCTCAATCTGTTAATAGATTAATAAAACACATTTATATGCTGTATAGTGTATGTGAGGGGTAAACACCATCACCATACAATTATCATAATTAAAGTAGATTTCAGGCATAGCGATGGTGCTTAGTCATATTCAGTGTTCATGAAGATTAAAATGTGTACATGTAACCCAAATGAGATTAGATCAGTGCTGATAATAGTTTGCATCATGAGAAATAATACTAGTTTACTGTAGTTTACTGCCAATGCATAGAATGAACCCTCAGGTTCTAGCAGCCACACTTAGGTTTTGCTTTGTCTCTTTCAGCAATAACTTCTATTCATATAGCTAAAAGCTAGCTGTAGGCTGTCTGTTTGGTTCACTGTTGAGTTTTGTTGGCTTTTTTGAGGGTGGGAAATACAGGATGGACAGAAAATGCTGTGATTTTTAATATTGCTGGGGTCTTTATTTTGGTCAGGAACAGAAGTTAGGAGGAAGCTCTTTACAGTGAGAGTGGTGAGGCACTGGCACAGGTTGCCCAGGGAGGTTGTGGCTGCTCCCTCCCTGGAGGTGTTGAAGACCAGGTTGGATGAGGCCTTGAGTGACCTGTACTAGTGGGAGGTGTCCCTGCCTATGGCAGGGGGTTGGAACTAGATGATCCTTGAGGTCCCTTCCAACCTTACCATTCTATGATTCTAAATTGTTTCCTGACATCATTATTTTGAAATACATTGCTTCTGCTAAATGACTAACTCAAGACAAATCCAGAAATGCCTTTTTTTTTTTTTTCCACATCCTTAGTGTTATTCGAGAACTTTCAACCAAAGCTCTGCATAACCTCACTCCACAGGCTCCTGAATACATGGCAAATGTGGGTAGGTAACAAATGAATTTTGTGCAGTATGCCAAACCAAGCTTTGTAGCTTAGGTAGCAAAAATGTATTAAGAAGATTTAAGTATGCACCTTGACTTGCAGAGGAAATGTAGATTTTCATTCACCTTGATACTATGTGGTGACACCAACAGCTTTAGGATTTTTCAGATTTTATGCAAGAACCATAAAATGCTGTCAGGTGTTTTTTATTGTTTCTTTTTTCACTGGGAACTGGACATGAGTTATCTGACTACGCTGGACCCTTCCTGTTCTGGGATGAATAAGTGGGTGTAGCTCTGTTGCAACAATCCAACCTTTGAATTCCTGGCTTTGTTGATATGGCTTTGATGGCGTCAAGGGTGGGGGGATCTGTTTTGTCTTGTCCAGTCTGACATCTTCAGAAGGATTCCTTTTTGACTGGTGTGTGTGTGTGTAATCAAATGCTCCTCAGCCTGGATTCAGGATCCTTTGCTGTGACCACTCAAGATTCTGCAGAGTTAGCTGCATTTTATTGGGATTGAAAGAGAGCAGCTGACTCCTAGGTGAACCTGTGTAACACATCTTACCTGGGCTCCCTGTAAGGGACTGACAAGGTGGCAGTTTACATGGCAATGGAATTCCATGGAAGTACAAACCTGGTTTCCCTTACTGCTTGGCCAACCCAGTGCTTATTAGCAACTATGTTATTTTATGTACTTCAAACAAAGAGGTAGTTGTGAGTACAGAATTTCTTGGTGTGGTTTACTATGCTTTGTGGGAATTTACTTACATTTGTGAAACTTGGTGTTTATATCATGACCTGGATATATTGGCCTGACTATCCAAAAATTCTTTTCCCATATTATTTCTAGGCAGACATTTAGAATTGTGATCTGTATCTCTGCTTTGTTTGGGGGGGAAAAAAAAATTATTATTTGATCTCTTTCAGTTTTGCCAAGACTTCTGCCTTTATCAGTGGGCACAGATCTGCACACACGCCATGGGGCAATTCTTGCCTGTGCTGAGATCACCCATGCACTGTGTAAACTAGCAGAAGAGAATAACAGGTATAAATGCAAGATTATCTTGACTACAGATTTTCCTTTCATGTCTGCTCCATTGAAAGCTTCCTGAATGTAATTATGGAAATATCTATTTTAATTGAACTTCTTGTTCTATTGAATTTTTGTTTGTTTTGATCTGTCATGCCAAACTTTTGTATTTTATTCACTGATGTGAGAAACTTAAATCTAAATTCATCATCAGTGAGATTATTTGCTGCCTTACTTGGAGAGTTCAAAGTCAAAATTGAAGGGTAGGTTAAATCCCTCATTCCCCAAAAGTGTGCTGTATTCCTGGAAAAAGGACAGCAGATTTTGTCTTCAGTATTCAAGAAACATCTCCTCAAGCAGCATATTGAATTGGACTGATTTAATTGCTGCTGCTGGTCCATAGAGATGTGTCTATGGGTATATGTGCACATTCACATCTGGTAGATGTTGGTGATGTAGCCAGGATAATTGACAGGATTCTTTGGAGAAGTATTTGCTTTAATATTGTCATTAAAGAAATGAGTAATTTTCTTTCACAAAAACCATGTGAAAAATGGTTGAAAATCTTTATTGTAGAAAAAAACAAAACAAAACAAGAGTTTGGAGTTCTGCTACCAGTAGAATTTTTTACTAGTGTGACTTAAATTGAGATGAGTTCTGTTTAAGGCAGAGGAAAATAAGACTCTGGAGTGCAAACTTCACTGAAAGTAAATAGAGTTCTGCAGGAGTCATAGATACAAAGCAGAGTTTGGGGCTCATTTTTATTCTAAAAGTCAGATAATTACTCTATAATTAACCTTTTTTTATTTTACTTCTGAGAACATTCTGATGCAGTCACACAAAGATATCTAGTGGTGATGTCTAACAAATTCCATGGTGTCATTGTTTGTACAAGCCAGATAGACTGAGGTGATGTCAAATAACAGATATTAAAAATGTGCACTCGTCAGCTTTAATTGTTGACAAATAGAAATAGTACTTGCTAGCACTGTCTGTCAAAAGCATTTGTGGTAATGTTTCATTTTCAAAGTATATTGAAAAGGTAGAGAAGAAAATGCAGAGCATTTTTAGTAGTAGGAAGTACTTGAAACGCAAAACTACAACTGAGCTAAGAAGGGTTATTTGTGTATTAGTGATTCTGATGTTATTAGCAAGTTCTTGTAAGAATTAGTTATATGGTGAAGAAAGAGCTTATGTTAATATGCTTGCTGAGCTATTTAAAGTTAAATGTAACATATTTCTTTTGGTTTGGAAATGGTTTGTTTTCTGTTTGAAAGTGCAGTATATTTGTGGAAGAAAAATTCTTATAGCATGATTAGGAAATCAGTCTTAATTTTTTTTTAATACCTTTACAGATCTATCACACATTATTTCAGTGAAAAATCATTGGAGGGACTTAAACAAATCCATCAAGAGGTTTGTAGCAAGTGTATTTTTACCTGCTGTCTTGTTTTATTTTTAAAACAGGTGTTTATTATTAAAACAGTTGTTCTCTAGGTTCCTCTTCCCCTTGAGAAAATAAACAATCTCACAAAGGGGAATTTGGACGTGGGCTCCAGGCTGTTGGAGATAGCTACATGTCCTTGACCGTGCATCTTTAGTCCTGTATAATTTCTAGTTCCTGTTCTGCCAGCTTTTTAGCCCAGACACTTTTATGCTACACTTCTGCATGGGTTTTGGCTTTGTTTTACTGTCCCCTTCTATTTCTTCTCCCTTTATATACCTACACAGTCGGTGCCTTGCAGATAGATGCATGACCATTGCCTAAAAGTGACCATGCATGAGAGGTCTCCCAGTGAACCCATTCTCTCCTTTTTATTAGTTTTCTATACTTTATTGGGATTTCATTGCTAAGTCCTTGCATCCGTAATTCACCTGTTGACATGTCTCAGAAGTCATGCTCTGTATTTCAAAGTCTTGTCCTGCTCATAGCCATTTAGAATACTTCTACAGAAATTATTTTGCCCAGCCCATCCCTTTAAGTCAACTTGTATTGCTGGGTTGTTGTTTTTGACTCTTCACCTTATGGGGCAAACAATACTTCACTATTCATACTGCTACTTTTTTCTGCAGGATCTGTAGTACCTTTAGACCCAGTCCAAACTTCACCATTTCCCTGTTATGCTTTATATAGGTGCTTGCTTAGTTCTGTGCAAAGGGGAAAGCAGACTGGGAAGGCATCTTTGCCCTTCTTTAACTTTCTTGCGTTCAAACCCCTGAAGGCTTGATCAGCAGTGTCTGTAGTGTTACATTGGCCTTAATGTGTTAAGATATTTCTGCTTTCTGCTGTTACTTGTTCTTATATTTGATCGGCAAAGTTGGTGTCAACTCTTTTCATTCAGAAAAATACGGATTTGGGCTTTTTTTAATGCACAAAGTTGATCATCTCTGAGTTTTGGAGATGGCCAACTGCAATATTAGCAATGAGGTAACATTTTTCAGTCACAATTGATTTTTAGTTTAATTTTTTTTGGTTTTTGTTTAATCTGTTGCTGACAGTTCTTTTCAGTTTTCAGACAATGCAGCACATCAGAATTTTAAAAAGATGAACCATGGAGGCAAAAGTATTTTTAAAAACCCAGCTAGCTTTCAGGGTACATGTAGGAGCAGCTAGGATTTGGGATTAAATTGAGTGCTTTATGAATATGATACATTTATTTTCTTTGACTGTAAAATTCGAAGGAGTAAATGGAAGTTTATTGTTCTGCTGAATATTACTTTAAAAATAATCCAAAGTGTAGCTTAGCTCACAGTATACAGACATAGCATGAAAGCAGGAAAAATGAAAACACTTGCATCAAGCAAACTCTGCCAGTATTGATCTTTGTTGCTTTTCTTTTTGTTTTCCTCCCTCAGCTTTGCAGTCGTCAGTTGTACAGGTAAGAAAATGGATTTTCCTATTGGGAACCATCACTTAGAAGTAATGAAGCAGTAGGATCCTGGGGGTTTTTGGTTTGCACAAATAGTTACCCCTACTGTAGGGTAGACTGCCTGTCTCTCCTGGTTCATCAGAAGGCAAGCACATGCATTCTTTTGGCTTTGCCTGCCTATTACAGAGGCTGTGCCTATTACAGAGGCTGCTCTTGGTTGGTAATGGTTGTGGTGCTTAGCCAGTGCGACTCACAGGTGTGTTAGATTAATGGGAAAGTGGTAAGTACTGGTCTCAGTATTGTGATAGAGGTAGTTAAAGAAAGGAAAGAATGTTAAAGAGAACCTGCTCAGTAATCCATGGCTGCAGCAGTGTGGAATGGATTTCTTTCCCATTATTCACCTGTACTGCAGTGCGTGCATGGTTCAAGCAGGTCAATAGAAATTACCTCTAACTAATAAGTTAATGAGTCCACTATTTATTTATTTTCAAAAGCAGCTTCTGTCTAAATTCTAGAATTACTTTCTTCATCATCTGTAATGAGTAGGCCAAGAGTATTACAAAAGGTTTGATGCAATTTTTCAACTCTCGTGCCAAAGAGAAAATGTAAATGAGGTTTCACTGAGTTGTTTTTCATTTCCTATTTATTGAAGTTTCCAGGAAATAAAGGGAGCCTGCCTAAGTAACTGTTAAGTAAATGTGAATTAAAACTGGTATGTGACTTCAGACTCTGTTCCTAAATTGAAGGAAATCAGTCCATAATTAATGATTGTATATATGGATGAGGAATTTTTTCTGCTTTAACTGCCAAGTTCTTTGAGCTTTTGGGCAGTTTAGTTTAGTTCTTTGAACAGAATATATCAAAACCAGTAAACCTTATTAGTTTGTTGTCTAATGATTAATTGTAATTTAAAGGATTTTCATTTTCAGTTTTTGTATCCTGAATCTTTCTGAGAAATTAAAATTTATTTCTTCAGAATGTATTTCTTGAGGGTTGTGCATACTGATGAGAAGCTTCCTCCTCAAAGTTAGCTTGCACTGGCAGATGGTTTTAATGCTGATACTGTATATTAGTGTCTTTGTGGGTGGCTGTCTTGGCTCCCATAAATTCTTTAATGTCAGGGTGGAGCCTGGGTGTAATTTGTTTTTGTCATAATGTGCACTTCTTGCACTTAATGGTATTTATAAGATGCCTACAGAAATGTTTTCATTCTAGATAAGACTTCTAATTCGACTCCAAGCAAAACTGCTTCACAGCTGTTTACTCTAATCCTTAGGCTGAGACAGGGATGTCTGCTATAATCCATATTTTAAAATATCCTTATGCATGTAGTATTTTAAAACAAGACAAGAAAAATAAACTAGGTTATAAAAACAAACCAGCAATTTGAGTATTGCTGGGCAAGCATTTAGTGAAACAAGCCAAACTTGTTTCGTGATGAGTAATTATTGTGCGTAATATTCCAAAGATTTCCATTTGAGAAACTGCTACTGGGAATTTTCGGTCTAACAGCATCTCCTAGGAATGTTGAAAACCTGTGTGTTTCATTTGTGTTGCTAGTTTTTTATATTGCATTAATAAAAAGCATTAGGCCACATATCTCAGTTATTTAGTAGCTATTTTGTGGACCAAACAGATGTTGGTGTTTTGATCAAGCTGTTTGCAGAAAGTGGGGAAAGGATCTAAAGTGTAAAACCACTGTGATTTTATTCATTTATTTTTAAAACTACAATTTCTATAAATTACAAGCTTGAAAATGGGTCTTGACTGAATGAGTTGCTTGATTGCCTAATGCTTAGTGTTCTGTTGAGTCTGTAAGTACTTCACCTCAATAAAGATAAAGCCAGAGTGCTGTGATGAAGGACCCTCGTATAATTAAACACCTTTTTTTAGCAACTCTTGCAATGTCTTTAGTCTGATATTGGGTTATGGCCATGAAGGGACACAGCCCAAATTTTGAGTTATACCACCCAGTCTCTGTTTTGATCATAGCTGAGACAATCAAAGATGTTTATGTTAATTGTAGAAGATCCTGTTCTCTACTGTATGCATATTTTTTGTACAAATGCAAGTATCTTTGTGTCATCTTGAAGAAATCTTTTTCTGGCTTTGCTGTAGTCTGCTGAAAAAGGAGAAAGCAAGTCCAGGCACATCAAGATCTACTTCCTTCCATGAGTCCTGATTCTGACACATTAGATGCACTAGTTTGTCTTGAGGAGCTGGTTGGTTGAAGTGTTTGCATGAGCACTTCCAGTTGAGTGTTGCGCAGTGAGCCTGCTTTTCTGTATTCAGTGGGCACTAGTTACAGCAAGTCATATGCAAACCATGCCACTTACCCAGGGTATTTGTCTGTCCTGCCTGCTTTGAGCTATGTGGGTTAGAGAGTTAGAAAAATTGAGCTGTATTTTATTTCCATTAAACATTTTTATATCTTAAAAAAAACCCCAAAAAACACTCAGGACATCATTTGCCTTAAGCTGCCTTACAGGAGGGCAGTCTGGCAGTTTAAACACAGTCATAATACTCAGCTGGGTTTATGTTAAGCTTCCACTGAACCAGCATGGCTAGTATATGTTTTGGGTTTTTTGTATTCCACCTAAGATCTTGTACTACTACTGAAAACAAAAAGTCCTCAAGAGAAAAAGTATTTTTAATAGTAGTTCTGTTCAGATTGTTTAAAAGTGCATCATTTGGTAGAAGGTTCTTGATGAATATTCAACTGAAGAGATGTTCAGAATAATGTATTTTACCTCTCTTCTTGTAACCAGTCTGATAGTGTAGAGCTTAATCCACAGAGTTGGGTAACAGGATAATTGAGGGAAGGATGTGGAAGTGCTGCAGATAGATATGCTGGGCTTCTTCCAGGTAGTTGCACTGTGCTTCTGTGTTTCAGCAAATGTTGCACTGTGCTTCTGTGTTTCAGCAAATGTTCTGCTTGTTGGGCCTTCAGGGTTCCCATCAGAGCTGGCTATGACAGGATGCACTGTGTTTGGTAGCGACTCCCACACTGGGTGATTCAGTCAGTGCAATCTGCTACCTGCTGAGTTTTACTCTTATCTCATTCTTGTAACACATGAAGAGCTTGGCTGGGTGTATTACACTATCAGCTGTGTGAGATGAGCAATGTTAGGTTTTTTGATGCAGCTGGACCTGCATCTTCAGACTT
Organism: Eubucco bourcierii; assembly: GCA_013396675.1. Taxonomy (NCBI): domain Eukaryota; kingdom Metazoa; phylum Chordata; class Aves; order Piciformes; family Ramphastidae; genus Eubucco; species Eubucco bourcierii. The sequence continues at coordinate 348,656 of VWZE01008295.1, forward strand.
TCAGCTTTTCCAAAAGGTAGCCTGTGGGTGTTAACAGGTGCTAGGCAAAAGAGAAACTCATCACATTTTAAAAACCTTTAAGGTTGCCACTAATCTTGATGGTTTCAGGGCAAATATGTTTCTTGGCAGCCATCTACACAGAACAGGGTTTTAGGCATATTAACTTAATCAGCAAATAATTCCTGCCTAGCAACAAGCTCATCTTAATTCTTCCAAGTTTAAATTATTTTTTACTTGAAGAGATCGTACCTTGTTATGTTATGAAGAGTCAGAAGGAGAAATTATTTTGCTACTAACTGAAGTCACTGAGAAAACTCCTACTTCACAGAGCCAGGATTTCACCTGTAGTCTTATAATCATAGAATTGGTATGGGTTGGAAGGGACCACAAAGATCATCTAGTTCCAACGCCCCTGCCATGGGCAGGGACACCCTACCCTAGATCAGACTGACCAGAACCTCATCCAACCTGGCTTTAAACACCTCCAGGATGGGTCTTCTGGTGTTAAGATACAATACAAAGCATGTATGGTCAGCATACGAATTGACAGTATCCTGGAAAGAAGAGTTTGGAACTTTTGTGTAGTTCATCCTCTGCATCTTCAAGGGATGATCGTAAGAGTTTCGTTAAATGCACATTTTTTTTCATCTGTGCTCAGAGGTAACTCTTTCCTCCTTGTGATAAAGCCATTTTGGACTTCCAAAGCCCACTAAATGTGCAATCTGGAGCTCTTAAGGTAGCTCAGTTCTCTTTGGGACAAGGAGTTCCTATGGAAAACAATTGGTTACTATTAGTGTGGAGGTGTTCAACAGGTGTTCTTAGCTTCCTGGAAGCTGAATATTTGCAATTAAATCTCCTGAGCTATCCCACTAGTTTGAACTTCAGATTCAGAAGTGTATGAAGATACAGGTGCTATTCAATTCTGAACACTACTATTTTTATAATCATAGAATAATAAGGTTGGAAGGGATGTCAAGGATCATCTGGTTCTAACCGACAGGGACACCTCCCACTAGCACAGGAGCCTCAAGGCCTTGTCCAACCTGGCCTTGAACACCTCCAGAGAGGGAGCAGCCACAACCTCCCTGGGCAACCTATTCCAGTGCCTCACCACCCTCACTGTAAACAACTTACTCCTAAATAATCTTAAAGATTAATTCTGAACTTCTCAAGAAGAGCAACTTTTAAGTAATTATAAAAATAATAATCTGCCTAAAGTGCCGTGAATTCTGCAGGCACTGAAGTGAGCACTGTCAGTGGTTCTGATTGAGGCCTAGGTGATTTTAACATCGATACCAACATTCTTAGATCAGTAATCTCCATTTGTCAGTTCTACAAGGGATTATACATGGGTTTTTAATATTTTCCACAAGTAAATTGTAACTCATCCTAAGGTGTTTCCAGGAGAGGGGAAGCATTACTGTGGAACTGCACATAGGAAGGAATGCTTAGGAGCTTGTGGAACCTGGGCACCGCATCAGTCAATTTACAGATTGAATTAATAATTCAACCTTGAAAAAGGTACCTCTAATAATGTGATGCAATTGTGGCTGTGTCTGTGGAAGAAAAAAGAGAGAATGCTGGCTGTACAGCAGGATTCAGAATCTCTGGATGAAGTAGATCCATATCTTTTTAATTCAGTGAAATACTGCAGAGCCAGGTAAAGTTAATAGAAAGATGCACACACATGGTGCCTGACGAACTGACTGACTGAGGAGAGGTCTAGGATTGTGAGAGAGTTCTCAGGTCTTCAAACTGAGACAGGCAGGAGTTGTGGCAAGGGGAGAAATTTTAGACACACTGATGGTCCTGCTGTGATGTCTAGGCAAGAAATAATTGGCTTGCTTGGCTGCGGGCAGGTGGTATCACAGTGCCCTCACAGGCAGGTTCCACCGTAGTGTCTACGTTGGGAGGAAATTTTACCATGCAAATCACTGTCAACATTCTTCATTCTTGCATAGGGACAGCAATCCTTAGGGAAGCTTTACACTCTGAAATTAAATGGAGTTGATGTAATGCCAAAGGAAGGGATGGCTGGCAAGTTATTAACATAAGAGTAGCTTTAAGTGGCCTGACTGCTTTATTGGCAGTGCGAAGAAATAGAGAAGAGCAGCCTTTATGACTCAGTTCTTGCTTTGTTGTTTGAACAGAAGTCCATATCTCAATCCCTGCATCAGCAGACTCTGTTGCACACCAAACAAATATAAAAGATCATTATTTTATACTCATTTGCAGTACAACAGACAAAAGAAAAGGAATGGGCGAAGACAAAATGAGGGGAAAAGAAATGTTGAAGAGGAAACAAACCTTTGCCACATTGTTCTTTTGGTTTTGCCACTGTCTTGACTCCTTGTATCACTTCTCTGTATTCTAATTTAAGTGTTTTAAAAGCTGGGCACCAGACAGCTCGTCAGAAGCAGGGAGGTGTGGGGTAGATAACACAAAGACCTTATCAGCTTGGGGAGGTGGAATATGTGCTTCTTTCCTACAATGAGAAACTTGAGCTGTGGAATATAACATTGAGCTTAATATATTGGTTGTCAAAAGCAAAAGTTTCTCAATTAAAAGAAATGCTGATCTAAGGCAAATGAGAATATTGTGGAGTTGGCATCTCTGTGCAACCTGAAAAACCAAAGAAACTGTTGAGCAGTCAGAAACTGCAGTGCATGTTACAGGAGGCACCTACTTGTATGGAATGGAAAAACTTGTTTAAAATGTTTAGCCTTTTGAAGCTCATATAAAGGAATAAATTGGAGAACAAAGTTCTAAGAGTTGTTTGGGTTGCTAAGTTTGCCTTCTTGAGCATAGCTACTAATTTTATTGCGGGGAGAGAGGAGGGAAGAAAGTGTCTTTTAAAAAGAAGAAAACAAAACCCCAAGCAAATAAACAAAAAAGCCTTTGTTGTTCCTCCGCTTGCTGAGAGTTTCTGCCAGAGCATGGCCATGCAAACAGGTGATTAAGGGTTTGGCACACCTCAGGGAGGAAATATTCCAGCAGAAGTGAAGGGAGACAAGAATAAGGAGTCAAAGGAGGAAATATCCAAAGGAAGGGCAGGGGTCAAAGGTTCATAAAATGGAAAAATTAAGCCACAGAAGGTGACGCTGAGCAGAACACCCCAAGTGTGCCTCGTGGCACTTGAGGATGTCCATGTCACCAGCAGACATTGCTCAGCAGGATGAGATGATGTCTCTGCCCAGAGACACAAGAGACTGAAGAATGGAAATGGGCCCTACTGTTTCAGGAGCCTTCTTCCCCTCCCCACCTTCTGCCCAGTGCAGACTTTCTCTTCCTGGTGCTGTTAGTAACCAGGTTAATGTTCAGGCAGGATAACAGGGTTGGGTAAGCCTGAAATCTAAGCTGGTGAGACCATCGCTGTGTAACACACTTCAAGAGGGTCTGAAGTATCTTGAGAGTTGTCTCTCTCCTTTTACTGACATGTCAGAAGTTTTTATGCTCTCACTTGTGGTGATGAATGCAAAGTTACTTGGGATGGGGCTTCAGCAGGGAAAGGGGATAGAGAGAACTTTGCCAGGAAGGTAAACCAGTTAACTTCTGTGAAAGTAGGAACTGGTGGGTGGAGTTCCTCTATAATGTTCCAGAGATAAAGATTTTGTTCAAAAATGGGATGTAATTGATTTTCAGTTGTGGAAGTCAGAAGCTCATATGGAGGCTGTATGATGGAAAAGTCCTGTGGCAACTCCCACAGGTTTGGAATGCTTTTCAAACAGGTGAAAAGAAAAGCAAAATGTAGTTGACAGTCTGGTTTTATTCACATTAAACCCCAGAAAGGCTGGGGCTGCCTTCTTGCAAGAAGAAAGCTAAATATTCAGGAAGGTCTTGTATAAATCATGCTCAAGTGGAGACAGCAGTTGATTTGAAAAGTAGTGTTTTGGAGTTGGTCAAGTACAACTTGCAGGTATTTTGTGATCTGCTTTTGTTCTGAAATGGCTTTGAGGGGTGTTGCCTCATCAGGCAATGCACTCTGATTGCTTGTGGTAGGTTCTTCTCTAAGAACTCTTGGTTTTGCTTTGCAGGGGCTTGGGTGGAGAATTGATGAGACCAGCTGGTGAGTATCACAGCTGTGGTGTGAAAACAGAATATGTGCAATAATTAATTCTTCTGTTTGCCTTTTTTTTTATTCAGTTTGTTTTGCATATATTGTGTTGAATAAGGCATAAATGAAGTATGCACAATAATGATAAAAATACAAAGCTTGGAGGCCAATCAGTATGCAGGTACACCAGAAGTTTGGTTGTCAGCACACTGGTGAATAACTCTGTTCCTGTAGGAGCTGGAGGTAGCTCTTGGAGGTTATGTCATGCATTCTCTGCTTCCATTATTGCACACAGTGAGCTTTCTGCATGGCTGAACTGGCATCCTCCATTGGTTTGGATTCCTCTCCACAAGAGTTAAGGTCTGTCCATTAAGGCAGGTGGCATCGTGAAACTAATGATGTTATCATAATGCCTGTGTGTGCAAAGTGAAGAAGAAAGACCACAGAGTGAGATTGTGGAAAGGGTTGTATCACAGCACAGATGATCGCTCATTCCCATGCATTTTGAAGACTGTTACACCCAGAACCAGTGTTGAAAGGATTTGCAGGGAAAAGTATTTGTCTGGTAGCCTGGGAAGACCAAGAAATTACACCAACTTGAGTTTCCAGCTCCTGAGTTAAAAGAAAGAAGTGCTACATAGCAGATCCTAGCTGTGCAGATGGCTTGCCCATCCAAACTTAGTGGGAAAAGGGGTTTCACTACCAAGATGGAAGAGTAATCAAATGGAAGGAGTGAAGTGGGCAAGGGGATTTCTGCAGTCCTTGAATGATTTTGCAGTCTTGTGACCTGATTTTGCAGACTGAAAGAACAGTTATGTTGTTGTAGTATGGTTTAGCTTCTAAAGAGTGGAATATTTGATTGTTTTGGAGAAGTAGAAATGACAGTATTTTGGCATGATACAGCTGTGTAGGTGGAATAAGAGAAGAATTGAAAATGTTCCACAGATTGCTTGCATGTCTAATGAAGGTGATGGTCTGAACCACAACAGAGCTTGAAAAAGGGTAGAGAGAACTAAGGGGGAACCCTCCTTAGAGACTTGGGTTTAGTCACATTGTACTTAACTTTGTATGTGAATATATATTAGAACAAAGGAGCAGACATACAAGATTGAATGGAATTAGAGCACAAGGAGCCTGACTGTGTGACATTACCATAGTGAGAACTGAATTCAAGAGTAGATTTGAAACCCACTAAGTTGATTATAAATGAAGCAGATGATGAACTGTACACAGAGCCTGGAGTAAGATTCGAAGATTAAGTTGTGAGAGGAGAGGAGAGGAAAAGAAAAAGGTGGCATTATATAGTAGCTTGTTCTGTTCTTTCCCTCCTCTCCAGTAGCCCTTCACCAACTCTAAAGCAGTTAGATAGTGAGTATGGATTTACACCTATCTGGTGTATTGGAACTGTATCCCCCAAGTGCTGAGTTTTCATTTGAGCAACACAGTCAACCTATGGTATAGTAAAAGTTTACTTTTACTATCTATGTTAATATCTATGCCCCAAAACAGCCTTGAAACACTAAAAAAGTTGGTATTGTGAAAGGGGTTTTGTAAGCTTAGAACCCATTTAATTTTAGAGATTTTAAATAATGAGAATTTAACTATTAAAGTGACATTTTCTTGTATTGCAAGTATCAAAGCAAATAAAGCTGCATGCAGTTTTACAGCTCCTAGCAGTGTGCAGTGAACAGATTCCTCACCTTGAAGGCCCCCAAAATGCTAAGAAGCAGGAAAACCTTTTGTCTGTATTTGAATAGTTTTTTTTAGTGGCTATAGTATTACCTTTATCCAAGTTGGTTTATTATCAGTGCTGCTGTATTTACAGACTGGTAGAGAAACAGAAAGGTGCCTGATATGTACACATGCATCTTAAATGGCTGAGAGGGATAAACATAGAACCATGCAATGGGCATGCATAAATGATGGGACTAGCTCATATCAGAGAACAGTTACTCCATAGCAGCTTCTTCTGTACAGAATCATCCTAGAATGGCCTTGGTTGGGAGGGACCTTAGAGGTCATCTTCTCCAACCTCCCCACCATGGGCAGGGACACCTCCCAGCTACACTCAGCTGCTCAAGGCCTCATGCAACCTGACCTTGAACAGCCCTGGGGGGAAGCATCCACAACCTGCTTGAGCAGCCTATTCCAAAGTCTTACTACCCTTATACTAAAGAACTCCTTCCTAAGATTCAGTCTAAACCTACTCTCTCCCTCAGCCTAAAACCATTCCCTCTTGTCCTACTGGCCTTATGAGAATGACAACCCTATGTAAGAATTCCAAGCTTCATTTCCTTTTAGTTTCTAATCTCATATTTTGGACTTCTATTTGCAAATTTCTCTTCATTTAAAAGTAATGCTAACGTATCTTAATGTGGTTGTGTCTTCAAAATTGCTGTAATTTATCCTTTTTTTTTTCTTTTTTTCTTTTTTTTTTGCATTTATCCAGTTATCAAATTTATTTTCTTACAGTCTGCACTTTAATTGAGAAGTTGTCACTGTCAAAAATGCCATTTAGAGGAGATCCAATAATCGGTATGTCGTCTTTTAAACACCCTCCAGTATCTTAGTAGTTACTCCTTAAGCTAAAGTATTAACTAATTATGTTTTTCAAAGAACAGATGGTGATGTGCTTTGAAGATTTGTTTTGTAGCTGTTTACTAATATATCTCTGTGTGAGTGTGTGTGAATTTTTCAGCATCACCAAAGGCAATGCTTGTACTATATGCACCTTGTAAACCAAACTGGAGTAGCTGTAGTAACTGAGAACCACAACCTTGTTTCTTTGGAAAAGCAGAGAAATGGATCAATTTGTGTAACTGCTGGGTTTTGTGAAAACTAAAACAGACTAGTGAAGTTCAGAGAAAAAATAATACTGTTTATCTTCTTTATTTTGTTGCAGGTGGCTGGCAGTGGTTAATAAACGACAGCCTAAAAAGTCTCCCTCTCGTTTCAAGTACTGCACAACAGCATATAAAGGTACAATAATTCCTCCTTCATGTGGGCTCATTAAATACAGACTTAGAAATAGTTTTGCTTTCTGCTGGTGGATTATTTTCCATGGAATCTAATTGGTACTTGAACATTTGTTCCTTAGGTTGGTAAGACGCATTATGTTTTTTCAAAAGAGCTTGAATTCCTCAACAGTCAAGTGGACCTTTTTGATGAATACTTGAGCAGCTGTCACAAAGGTTGTCCCTCTAGGTACCTTTGGACAGAGTGAGTGGCAAGCTGGTGGTTGCTTGAAGCTGCTGACTGCCAGCTGTGTAGTTACAGTGTTAGGATGTTCTGCATCTGTCTTGGTGCAAGATGTGTTGATTTTAGCAGTTTCAGGGAACCTCAGTAAGAATTAAAAAGAATCTTGGATTATGTCCTTGGGCATGCTGCCCTCAGCACATCAGATGTTCTTTACAGTGAGGGTGGTGAGGCACTGGCACAGGTTGCCCAAGGAGGTTGTGGCTGCTCCCTCCCTGGAGGTATTCAAGGCCAGGTTGGATGAGGCCTTGAGTGACCTGTGCTAGTGGGAGGTGTCCCTGCCTATGGCACGGAGTTGGAACTAGATGATCCTTGAGCTCCCTTCCAACCTTACCATTTATGAGGAGCCATTATAGTAGCCTTCCAATATCTGAAGGAGGCCTACAGGAAGGCTGGGGAAGGACTATTTACAAGGTCTTGTAATGACAGGACAAGAGACAATGAGTTTAAACTGGCAGAGGGGAGATTGAAACTGGATGTTAGAAGGAAGTTCTTTCCAGTGAGGATGATGAGACACTGGAACAGGTTGCCCAGGGAGGTTGTGGCTGCTCCCTCCCTGGAGGTGTTCAAGACCGGGTTGGAGGAGGCCTTGAATGACCTGTGCTAGTGGGAGGTGTCCCTGCCCATGGCAGGGGGTTGGAAATGGATGATCCTTGAGGTCCCTTCCAACCTAAACCATTCTGTGATTCTTTGTTAACAGTAAGAACTTTGGTGTCATCAACCAGAGTTATTCAGGACAAGCTTAAAATTTCCATTAAACTGTATTGCCAGTCCTTTTGTTGTGCTCTCAAGCTACTCTAATTCTGAAAATTAAATCCATTGATGGATGTGTTTCATGCTGGTTTACCTACACGACCTTAAAACTGCCAGTTACTTACCTTAATCTTCCTGAGTAATACCATGACAGTTTGATCTTGGCCTCTTTAAAACTCAACTGAATTAGCAAGGTGATTTTTGTCTACCCTGTTAGAACTTACAGCCATCACAGAGACAATTTGAATATATTGTATTGTATTGTGTTCATCTTGTTAGGTTTTAAAAATAAGATTAAAAGCCACTGTAAGAATCTGGTAGCTCATCTTTTAAATTCTTCCTTGGAAAATAGAGTGGACTAGAATTTATCCAATGTACTGAAGAAAATGAAAAGATGAAATTTGAATTCTTGGAATATTCTTTTGGTATTAGCAATGTATTCAAAGAGTTTGTGTGTCCTACAGCTGGGAATTCTGTACCAAACTTAAAAGAGTTAATTATAGACTGCAGAGATTTTTTTTTTTTAACTTGTTTGGTTACCATTAATTATGTTGAGCCAAGTATGTTAAGTAAATGTCAATTCCCCCTTGATTTCTGTATATATTTTAGAGAGGGTTGGAAGACATTGAAAAGGACTTTTTTCTGACATACAGTAATACTCTTCCAATGTAACTTGATGCATTTCAGATGAAAACCATTCTATTCAGAAAATTAATTATCTGAGCAACCTGTTCTAGGGGAAGATGTTCCTGCTCACTGCAGGGGGATTGGACAAGTGCCCTTTAAAGGTTCCTGCCAACCCCAACTGTTCTCTGACTCTCTGATCTACAGCAATCAGATAATTCTGTGTATTTTATTACTATAATGCCTGTGATATTTAGAATATTATTTAGATGGATGCTGGGTTTCTTTCAAGTCTTTGCTTTTGCATAGAGAACATCTGAGATGTCTTTTGAGGGCAGACTGCGTACCTTGTGCAGATTCCTGTGTTAGCATTTGTGATTCCTGGTACCCAGAGAATGAGCATTAATCAGTAGCATTCCATTAGTACAGAATAAACAGTGCATGGGTTTTGTAATCTCTCAAATTTAGTATCATTTGGGTTAGCATTATATTATTGGCTGTAAATTATAATTCAGCCATAAATTTTACAAGAAAGTTTGTTAAATGTTTTTTGAAGTAGCAACTGTCTTGGGATTATGGTCTGTATTGGTGACTGAAACCACTCTAAAGATTAGAAGGTTCAGGCATAATACACAACCTTTGATCCTTTTCTAAACCAGTTAAGATCTAGACACAAGGATTGTGATGCTGGATATTTGAGGGGGTTGTGTTTATAACCTTCAGTCCTTGGGGTTTGTTCAGTGTCTCCCTTCAATAACTTTTTAGGGGAAGATGGTTTGGGTTTTTTACCACTCTGGCCTCTTCATGTTGAAGATGACATAATTATTTAGATATTTTGTAATGCTGTGTCATTTTGGAGGTCTTTCAACTGAGAAGAATGCAGCTGGTATGTTACTATTAAAGTCTTTAATATTAGTTTAGGTTACTGGTACTTCTGAAGGAAAAAGAACAGAATCAGGTTTTTTCCTTACGTAGATTTCTTCAACTCTTCTTACACCACTAAGAAATAAGAAAAGTAGATATCAGTAGCTGAAGAGAATGAATTTTTAAAAAATAATCCACTCTTTTTCCTTAACCTTTTAATTCTAAGCACAGGTAGCATAAAGTATGACCTTAGCAAGCACATGAAGTTCACAGCTTTGCCTTTGTTGCAGGAGTCTGCAGTCTCGGCACTGGCTGCGCTGTGTAATGAATATTACATCAATGAAAAAGGAGAAGCTGATCCAGCTCTACAGGGTAATGACTCATGTTTATGGTAGTGGCAGAGAATATTGGGCTGTGGTATTCAGATTTATAGATACAGGCAAAACTTTTTGTCAGACTTTCTGAAATGATTTAGAGAAAAGAATAGTGAGGTGGGAATTCTTCTAAACATTCTGTAGTCAGCCGTGTCTTGGTTATGCTTTTATTTGGCCTCATATTGCTTCAAAGTGTCTTCCACACATGGTAACAGAAGTGTCATTTTATATCCAAACATCATCTAAGAGAGAAAAAGCTTGTGTATTTTCATCTCTGCACCAGTGATAATTATTAATGACCATTAAGTTCTGCATGTTGTGGGACTGAAATCCACTGCTAGGAATACTCCCTATAATGTTTGCTGTACGTGTGGAAGCTACAGTGCAGGAGACATTCAGTGACAATGCATGGTTTAAACATCATTAAACAGGTCTAAACATGATTAAGGTGATTAGAAGAAAGGAAAGAAAGAAACTTTTGGTAACACTTTAACTTTTTTTTTTTTAATTTCTTTTTTTTTTACTGTGGCTTGACAGATTAAGATAAAAAGACAAACTTCAGTGTTTTGGCATTCTGAATCTGTCCCTGCAGGACTGCACTTTTATCGAATCACTTCTGCCTCTTGTTTGTTTTCACCTTTTCTTTGTTTTATTTTTTCTGCCTTAATATGTTCTGGTTTGGTTTTGATGGCTTTCTCTTAATATCCTTTCAGGATGGATTGTTTAGAGTTAATATTGTAGATGCTTCACAGACCATATTGTTTTATGAAGCTGAAGACTTGGCAGAACATGAACATGTGCTTTACCTTTGCTAGCGTAATGACTAAGTTGTTTTTAAGTAACAAGCTGCTCATATGCTTTTGTCATGTCTTAATTTTATGTCATTTGGCTAAAGTGTCAGTCTTAAATATACTTCAGTCAAAAGGAAGACTTCTCCTAGTCATACTGTCTAAGATCATCTTGCTGTCTAAGCAAGCATTGAATCTTCTATGGCCTCAAGACTCTGTCTTACACTCCAGTGGTTTGGAAATTTTTAAATAATAGATGTGCTTATGTGAAGGTATTGCTAACCTCTGGACAAGGACCTACTTTCCTTATGTCAGGAACTAGTTGAGGCCTGCTGATTGCATAGGCAATGAAAAAAAAAAAGTAGTCTGTTGTGGGTTATGATTAATGTGTAGGTTCGTATGGTAACTATTCTTTATTCCTCTAGCAAATATTGCTCAATCACTTAAATCTTAGATGACAGTAAGCAATGGCACAATTATGTAATCTCCATAGGAACTCTTAATTCTGTGTCTTTGAGGATTAAAAAGGACATATCCTGTAAGGCAATTAATTAAGACCACCTTTCTTCTTTCTGAACTACAGTTTACATCTATTGCAACTGTCTTGTTTGTTCTTAGAAGCTTTTCTGGAGCACTTTGTTCTTCTCTACATTTTACAGAAGAGTTTAATGTAGTAGCTGAAAAATCTGGTAAAGGAAGTATTGTCAAGATAAAAACAACAGCAGGATTGCAGAGATGAAGTCCTGTCTCTCTCTCTCATTCATCTTCATTTCCTTCTTGCTGCTCTTCTTCATTGTCGAGTTTCTTTTTTGTGCCCAGTTGAGTTTATTCTTGTGCCGCTGTGTGCCGCTGTTAGGTTCTGTACAAACAGGGACAATAAGATTCCAGAGCACAGCATCTCTCTGTCAGTGGTCACTTCTTTTTGAGCTTTCTTCTGCAAAAAAACCCAACTTAGTCTCCCTATAAATAGTTTTGTGTTTATGTTGTTGCTGAGGCATCATCTCTGTGTGTGTTTAAAACCTAAGTCAAATTAAGACTTCTCTGAGAGAAAATGGACAACTTCCCTTCACAAATCCAGAGACATCTCTTTCCTAACACTGAACACATGTCTAGTATAGACAATGATGACCTGTAAACATAAAAGGACTTGTTCTCCCGTGTATGTGCAGGTATTTTTGCTTATTCTTTGGATATGTAAGACACTATAACTTTTTAAACATGGGAACTTTTGTCTTTTCTCTCTCTGAATGATTTGGATTAGTCTGTCCAAAAATCTGACTTCATATTTAGAAATTAAGAATTCAATCATGTAACAGTAAACATCTTCAATTTTTTATCTATCTTTTTTTTTTCTTGTAGGCAATTAAAGGTATTCTCTATATTAATTCAATGAGTCTCAGTTTTTCCAGCTGCTGTGTTTTTTTCGTTAGCCAAATCTGTAAGCGCGATGATGATGATGATGATGATGTAGCTGCTTTTCCCTCTGCAATTGTATTTTTTCTAGATGAGCTGGTGACACAGTACGTTTCAGAACTACAAAACACAGAGGAAATGATTCGTTGTGGCTTTTCACGAGCTCTTGGGGCTCTTCCAAGGTTTCTGCTGAAGGGCAGGCTCCAACAGGTGAGCAAATACAATCGTTGTAATGAGAAGAGGGCACACGGTGTTTTAAATGAAACCTATGGTGGTAATCAAATAAATAATAATGATCATAATTAAAGGTCTTTTTGAAAGAGGTTTGGGTTCTAAGGTACAATAACTCCAGAAAAAGATCATGAGTTTAGCTTGCCATACATTCCAATAATTAAAAGTTTAGTCCTGCTTTAATTGTGTTAATGGAAAAGCCAGAGGCTGAATTATCCCTTTGCTATGCAGCCTTCCAAAGGGAAAAGTGAGGCACGCTGACAAGTTCCAGTGGGAAACCACTGTTGCCTGCTTAGTGCTCTCTTACATGATTGAGCTCCTTTTAATACAAGATCTAAATGTAACATTTATCATAAATAATGCATTGGGTCTCAAATGTTGTATTTTTACTCAGGTTTTGGAAGGTTTGAAAGAAGTGACCTTAATTTCCCCTGCAAATGTGAGCTTCGCAGCGTCCAGAAGAGATGCCCTGATAGCAATTGCAAAGTATGTTTATTATCTTCATTTTCTCCTAGTTTTAGTTTTGCTTTAGAACCCTGTTCATGCTGCTTTCTGTTGTGAGCCTTTAGCATGGTTCTTGAAATCACTTTCACTGTGATACAAACATTTTTAGTGTGGCATTGCATGTGTCTCTGTTGTTCGGTATCTGTTAATGGGAGGATTATCACACATCTGAGAATGGAATACAACTCTGGTGGGGGGTGGGTTTTCTGATCAGTCAGCTAGTCAAGTCAGAACACACTCAGCTAGTCAGCTGACTGATCAGAACACACTCAGCTAGTCAGTTGAGTGTGTTCTGATCGGTTAAGTGAATAGCTGAGTGTATTTTTAAGTGTGCCTCTGGTGGGCTGCAATTTATTAAGCTTTAGTGAGGAGGAAGGACTTCCTTAAGAAGAAGAATTGGTTTAAAGAAATGTTTTGGTGTTTTTCCTTCTGAAGGGGTATTTTGTCTGCTGACATGCCACAGTATAGTTAGTGTTAATAATGTAGAGAGGCTCTTAAAACATTACAGTGCAAAACTCCTGTGTCACCAATGTAAAGAAGTTTGTTAATGTCAAATTTGATGTGCTTTATATTAGTGCTTTGCTCTTTTTCTTACTGCAAAGAGAATTCAGAAACTAACAAGTACTTTAAGCAGCTACTTTTATACTACATGGATAAAACCAGTCTGCTTGTTTCTTGAGTTTTTAGCCCTGACTTTGTTCTTTTAAACCCAAACACAGAAATCCTCAGGTCAAATATAACACAGCAGGCTCAAAAAGTATTTTTCCTCCAGTTGGTAACAGCTGTTATAGGTGTTTAGAATATTTTCTGTCACTGGATTTTTATTAAGCAACGGAACAAAGCTGTGATCTTAATATTTCTTCTTGCTAGTGTTGTGTTTTCCCCTCTCCTTTTTCTCTTTTAAAAGGGTTTGCCAGACAATGGGTGTAAAGGCAGAAGGATCCCAGGAAGAATATGTCTGCAAAGATAATGTTACTCAGATTTATGCTACGCTACTCGGCGGTGTGACTGACTACACCACGGACAGCAGAGGAGATGTTGGAGGATGGTAAGATGCCTTACAAACTGAGACTTCAAGGTTGTCTTTGATGTCTAACCAAAACTTTGTCTTTCCAAAACCTGTTAGAAAAAAGTTCCAAGCTTTTGGAGATTTGAGTCTAGGCAGAAATAAACTGGGGAGAAGAGAAGTAGGAAGTGAAAGACTGATGAGAATTTGTCCCTTGCCTTGGGAGTGAGGAAGATGGAGACAATTTTGGTTTAAGCTGAAGTTCAACCTTATTCTGCTGTTTTGGCTGACACTGTTTTATCTTTGTGAATGTTTGGAATTTATTTAGTTGTAAGAAGCAGAGATTTCTGTTTCTGTGAGATACCTCACTCCTGCCTGGTGAAGTCTTGTTGTACCATGTTGTGGGGATTTTGTGCCAGGAGAGGGAGCAGTTGCTCTGTTAGTGACAGATTTTCAAAGCTGGGGACTCCAACCGAGGTGGATAAAAACTTGGTAAACTGCGACGGGTAGGCTTTCAAGTCTGTCAGCTATGAGACTGCAAGACTGTTTAAATCATAGATCTGCACTGATATATCTACTGATGTGAAGTCTGTAGAAGGTTAAGTCTGTAGCAGTCATATTTTTCGTGTGTTTGTGATATGCCTAGCCTGGAATAGTACTTGTTAATAGAAAGTCTTAAATGATCAGAATTCAAAAATAAATCCACTATCTGCAGATGTAAAATACATGACACAATTGGTGCTGTGCAGAGAAGCCATAACTAAGTAAATGACTGTGCCACATTAAGATTAGTTGTCTGTTGTTTAATTGGCTTTGAGTAAAATGCTGTTTTCAACAAGGACTTCTCATTTTTATTGTCATATATCTGCACATTTGCAAATCAGAATTATTGAATATAATACTACTTTTAGGTAGGCTACTACAGAGAAAATAGCAGCCCTGTTTAAGAGTATGGGTAACACTGTGTGGTGTGGTAAGGTATGTTTGACCTGTCTGGCAACTGCATCAGGCATCTCGGGGTGCAGAGATGGGCGTTCAGGATTGTAAATCAACAACCTGTTGACTGTTCAGATCTAGTATCTGGCTCTGCTTTTATTCCATTCCAGACAGGAAGGAGGGAGTGCCTGAAAAGTACTGGCATGAAATAATTTTGTTGGTTGAAAACATTTCCTTATTTTCCCAGTTTATTGAAGAAGCTCTTGTCTAACAGTGCTGAGCCTCATAAAGGACTTTAGTTTCCATTATCTCCTTGCAGAACGTTTGTATGAGTTAACTGATTTGGACACGTTTTCAGTTGCTGTCCTCTTCTTTGAAGGGTGTTTTCAGCTTTAGTATATGAACATGAAATATTTTACTCTTAGTTTAACTGAGTGGCATCTTCTATATTGTAACTGGCAGCTGAGACTCAAACAGGTAGGAGGGACAGAGAATTACTGAAACAAAAGGCTCCAGACTAGGTACCTCGTGGCTGTAGCAGAGCTGGCACAGCTCACAGATGATGGTTGTGACCTGTGATGGTAATTGCTGCCTTGCAGGGAGGGTGTGCACTTCTCCTTGCTCATCATGCTGCTTTTCTGTGGCCAAAACAGTCTCTGGTTGCTTGATCCCTCCTCCCTGCTGCAAGCAAAACAGCTCAGTTCTGGAGCAGTGGCTGCATTCAGCTTCAGCAGCCATGCATAGCATGCTGATCCCTGTTCAGATCCGGCATGGTAATACCTGATGCCAAGTACACATTGTGGGAGTTTGGGAGCTTTTGGGTTAGCCTCATATTTCTTGTTACATCTGTTTTAGAATTCTGTCCTGCTCACTCTTTACTTCAGCATTGTTATTTTATTTGGTAGCCCCAAGTTTTCTTTGGAGGGGGGGAAAGCCTTAATTACAGTGGCATTTCCCTCTTTAGGGTTGCTAAGCAGATAGTTTGAACATGGGGACAGGTGCTGTAAAGAACATTTATAATGTAGGTCATGGTAATCCATGAGAAATGGGAACTACTATAAAACTCTGTACAACCCACTGTTGTCTTATGTAGGAGGCAAAGTTGTGATTGTGCTTTCCTGGCACAGGATGTGTCACACTGGAGGCTTTCATTGCCAGCAATCATTGGGTGGTTCATGCTGCTGTCAAACTCTACTGCTTGTGCTCGGCAGAGTCATCACCAGTGACTGAGATCTCATCTGTTCTAGTGTGGGTTGCAGTAGTTATTTATAACTGCTCTGTCTTTGAACAGAAAGTGAAGTGTAAATGCTACAGCACCAAGCAAAAGGAAGATATTTTGTGCTGTGTTGGTACTGGGCACTTTTCTTAATTGACTTGGGTTGTGCCTTAAGGGGACTTCAGTATCAACAAATGCATTGGAAAAATACACAGGGCAAATAATCCAGACTGCTCTTACCAAACTGAGTTAATATTTGTGTGTTTGTATTCTTGTTTTGTGTAATGATACCCAAGCTCTCCAGCCTTTGGTACTGGTTGTTAACATTGTCATGTGACAGGGAAATAACAACAGGACAAGAAATCAGAGAAGAGTAGGTGTGTTTGATATCTCAAATGTAGAAGAGGAAACAAGGATGCAAACAAGTCAAGATCAAGAGCAGGTCATTCCAGGTTGTGCAAGGGAAGAAGGAGCTTGGCTTTTCCTCTCCTCCTTGCTGAGCTGGAGGTGAATGGGTCTGGCTCAGAGAATGTGGTAACAAAAGAGAGAGGTGCAGCTGAAAGAAAATGCAAGAGCAACCATACAGGGTGGGGAGTCAGAGAAAGGGAAGAGATATTAAGCTGTTTGCTTTCAAAATTAAATGAGATACTGAAGTAGATAAGAACCTGGCTAAGTGTAATTAGTTCTTCAAGTTAACTTCCACATCTGACAGCTCTCACTTAAGTTCCCCATACCTGTTGTTTAGCCTCCTATGTCTTAATTGAAAAAACAAAACTCCACAAAGTGGAAATTTTCAAAGGAATCCTAAGGAAGTTAAATTCCCAACACTCATTAAAATTCAAATCTGCTTTGAGTTCCAGACTGTTTTTAAGCAATGCCAGCCAAAATCAAGTCAAGAAACATATAAATTAAAGAGGGAAGGGGAATCCTTTCTCATGGCAAACTGCTGGCTGCTAAATGCTGTTGTGGTCTCTCAAGTGTTGAGTGTGTTCTCATTTTGTTTCTTCTAAACCATTGGCTAAGATGGAAAGATACAGTGAGAGCTGCCATTTCTGTGGAGAGGCCTTGTCTTTGGTGTCCAATTTTTGTCTTTCTTTAATGGAATCGTGGGAAAGTTTAACCAACTTCACTATCCATATGCAAACTGTGTTTCTTTTGACAGGTTATTTGCTAGGACTTGTCCAATCTGTCTACAGGTGTTAGACAGGAATATCTAATAAGCAGATACTAGATGAGAAACTAGGAAACACACTTTGATGAAAGATTACCAAACTTGTATTAAGCTGCTTAGGGGGGGAAAAAAAAAAAAAAAAAAAATGATTTATCTTATTTTACCAGTATAAGTCATGTCCCACCCAGTTTTAGATTGTATAGACAGCTATTTTCAGCTCAGCTTGGAGATCAGAAACAAGAGGATTTCTTTTCACAGCCAGAGGTGTACCTTTTCAAGTATTTCATTTCTTTTGCTTTCATTATGACTGAGAAATGATGACATTGCCATGAGTGACTAATGTGATTGTGTTGCTCCTGGTCTTCTGCAGGATCATGTAACCAGCTGAGGTTCCACTGTAGTACTGCTTGTGTCTTAAGAAAAAAACTGCTTTTAACACCATATGTATTGACAAGGCATGTGGTTTAAAATAAGCATATTGATTTCCATTTTTTTTAATTGAAATGACAGTTTGCCCCTTTTATGGATTGATAGTTTTGCCCCTTTTATGGATTGATAGTTTTGCCCCTTTTATGGATTGATAGTTTTGCCCCTTTTATGGATTGATAGTTTTGCCCCTTTTATGGATTGATAGTTTTGCCCCTTTTATGGATTGATAGTTTTGCCCCTTTTATGGATTGATAGTTTATTTAGGTGTTTTGAAGGCAGAAAACCTTCACCATATAGACGAATGCACTTCAAGAACAACTTAGTATTACTGTAGCTCATCTTTTTCATGAAACTATTACTTAGCACAGAGATTTCAATCATTCTGAGTTACCGTTTTTTAATGTTGAAAATGTACAAGAATATGACATTTTTAACAGTGCTTAAATATCTTAATCTCAAAATGCAGGTTGGCCTTTTTTTAGGTGATTCAAAGCAGACAAAGCATTTAGGTTAAAATATATAGAATCATAGAATATAGAATCATAGGTTGGAAGGGACCTCAAGGATCATCTAGTTCCAACCCCCTGCCATAGGCAGGGACACCTCCCACTAGCACAGGTCACTCGAGGCCTCGTCCAGCCTGGCCTTGAACACCTCCAGGAAGGAAGCAGCCACAACCTCCCTGGGCAACCTGTGCCAGTGACTCACCACCCTCACTGTAAAGAACTTCCTCCTAACATCCAGTCCAAATCTCCTCTCTGCCAGTTTAAACCCATTGCCCCTTGTCCTGGCATTGCCATATCTACTTGCACAGTAAATATTACTCAGCATTATGAATTCTAACCTTATTAAAATAAAGAATGATCCTGATGACATCTGGCAGGAATTAAAAATAAGGTGGTGAGGAAGGAGGATTGCCTGGAAACCAGGATGGCTGTTAGACCCTTGGTGCTGTCTGTGCTTCACCTCGGACAGTGGGGTTGGAGGTACAGCTCTGGGCACTCCTCTTCCTCCCAAAAATTTGGTAGCTGCTCTCTGTGGTCACCACTTTTGTTTGTTTGTTTGTTTTGTTTTTTCCTGGCCATTGTCTACCTCAAGTGCTGATGTATCATTCTTGCCATAAACACTGCTGTAACTCATGGATCTCTCTTTCAACAGGGTGCGTGAAGCCGCCATGACAAGTTTAATGGAAGTGACTCTACTGCTGGTTCAGAATGAAGCAGAGTTAATTAATGCCAACATGTATGCTGCCTGTACTCATTTTGTCTCTTATCTCCTGTAACTACATCCCAGTCCATACAAGAAAGCTTTGCTCATGTGTTGTAGACTTCCTTTTTTACTGAGTGTGACAGAACTCTCATTTATAGAATCATAGAATGCTTTAGGTTGGAAGGGACCTCAAAGATCATCCAGTTCCAACCCCCTGCCGTAGGCAGGGACACCTCCCACTAGAACAGGTCACTCAAGGCCTCATCCAACCTGGCCTTGAACAGGGAGGGAGCAGCCACAACCTCCCTGGGCGACCTGAGGATCCAATCCTCTAGGAGTACACTACTCAGCCAGCACCCTCTCTCCCTGGGCTTCCTCGTGTTGGTCTACTCCAGACCTTGATTATTCATTACTACATGTTTAATTTTGGGGTATCTGACATTTTGGATAGATCAAGTCCTCTACTGGGTGTGCAGTTTTCAGCTTGAAACTGTGCTTGTCTCAGACTCCTGCTCTATTTCTATCTGAAAAGTAGCAGTTCATCCAAACCCTAAAGCACCTTCCTATCTTTTTGGATGAAAGGTGGTGTGTGAATATCAAATATTGTGGTATTTAAGGCCATAATGGTTTTGAATTGGTCTGTGGGAGATAAAGATTCTGTCAAGCAGGTTTATATCCTGAATCAGTTGTACTTCCATTATGAAGAGTTAAACCAGAATACTTGCATGCCAGGATGTTTCTTAGATTGTTGAAAGAATTTAAAGGCATATTCTGCTGATTAAGTGATTAATTGTTTTTTTCTTTGCAGCTGCCAACAGATTATGTGCTGGCTGGCTCAGCAGTCAGCTGAAAAAATAGATAAATTTCGAGCTCATGCAGGATCTGTGTTCCTTACCCTTCTCCATTTTGACCATCCTCCAGTTCCACACATACCTCATCGAGAGGAGCTGGAGAGGATATTTCCAAGGTAATATATTGAAAAACTTATCCTAGACCTGAGAGACTCAAAGATAAATGCACACAGTTAGGCCTAACACAGGCAGCTTGATGTGGTTTCTGTGCCCCTGTGCCCTCTGTGTATGTGTGAGGAGTATTTGGAGCTGTTTGCCAGAATTTCAGTGCAGTGTCCAATTTATGAACATATAAATATTCAAAAGGAGAACTCAGACTGTGAGTTCCTGTTAAAACCATCATTTTCTAAGGTAATAGGTCTTACATGGCTGTGCTGCATAAGCCTTCTCTGCATCAGCCCCAATAATTTCTGAACCTATCAGCCAGTTTTGTGGGGATGGTAGAGATCATGTCAGTAGTAAATGGGAGACCATCAGTAAAGCAGAAACTGATGGGAGCTGTGGTTTGGTCATCCTGCTGTTTATGAAATGTCTGGTTTATAATCTCATTTTCACTTCATAATGGGAGAGCTGGAATTTATTGGCAGTGCCTTCCTGAATTTTTTCTCCCCCGGACTGGAAAACATTGATTGATCATAATGATAATTTTTAATGGATTCTATTTTGTTAACCAAGCTCTAGTTTCAGCAGTTTCGAAGATGGAATTTCTAGTTGAAGTAACCTGTTCCTGAATGGGGATTATTATGTCTGGCTGGGATGAGGAATGTCCAACTTGGTGTCCCCATTGTGTTAATTCAGCAGAATTTCAGTCTCCTAGAAGAAGTGGTGGGCTGGTGTATGTGTGTCAACCTTTCCTGCCCAAAGCTTGTCTTTGAATTAGTTGTTTGCTAGCAGTTGATGGCAGAGAACCCTGAATGGGACTTGTTCCCTTGGTGTAGAGAGAAGTGCAAGTGAAAAGGAAACTGTGGTTCAAATCCCATTTCTGAATCAGAACAAGGGCTTGAAGATTGCTTCACTTTACTGGCAGTGGGTGAAATTTTGGTTTCTATTTCTTGGTATGCCAGAAGGCCAAGGAGTACTGAGATTTTTGGGTCATTCAGAGACTTCCATCACTGGATGAGAAGCTGTCATGGGAACGGAGAGCAAAGGCAGTGCACATATATGAGAGTGGTTTGTTCCTTCCCTTTTTTCCCAGGTCAGAGAAAGAGACTCTAAACTGGAATGCTGCCTCAGAAGCCTTCCCTCGCATCACGCAGCTGCTGGCCTTGCCAGCATACCAGTACTACGTGCTGCTGGGGCTCTCCGTGTCTGTTGGAGGACTGACAGAGACAACGGTAGGGAAGCAGTGTGCCTGTCCTCTCTGGCAGCAGGAGGCATTTATTTACCTGATAAAGCTACTGGCTGCAGTGTTTAATGTATTGCACAGGTTTATTTCTGTGACTATTTCCAATGTAAGAAATTAAGTCATACTTTAAACCTGGTGCACTTGATAGTATCACTTCCTTGACTTACTGAGTGTGCTGGAAACAAGGAGTAAGGACATTTTGGTGCTCATCTCCTGGCCTGACAGAACCTGAGAGTTCCAGCCTGTTTGCTTAGTCAGCTCTTGTGTTTACTGGCTCAGTCTTCCAGTCTGTTAATGAAGGAAGAGCTGTTCAGCTGAGTGTTGTGACTGCTAAATGCAAGGTGATTGCTCTTTGTAACTGAGCTGAATGCCTGTTTGCATTTGTTACCTGATGCAAGTGTTAACTGTGAAGATAAAAAGAAGTTCTTTACAGTGAGAGTGGTGAAACACCAGAACAGGTTGCCCAGGAGGGTTGTGGATGCTCCTTCCCTGGAGGTGTTCAAAGCCAGGTTGGATGAGGCCTTGAGTGACCTGTTCTAGTGGCCTATGGTGGGGGGTTGGAAGTAGGTGATCTTTGAGATCCCTTCCAGCCTAAACCATTCTACGATCCTAGGTTGTCAATACCTGTTAACAGCATGTTCAGATTATTTTTTAATACACTTTCTACCAGAGAGATGCCCAAAGTTACATTCCAAATATCATTCAAATGTCTGAGTCCTCTGAGCTTTACAATTGTTATTTTATTCTTCTGTGCATGAGCAGTGTCTTTATCACTGGTTTTGGTAGTCTACTTTGCTGCCAGAGTCCTGACTTTATTAGCATTGTAGTGCGTCCCTGTCCTCGCATTACAGCTTGTCTTGCTCGTTTCAGCATTCGAGGTTCCAAGATCTTTTGGCTTCTAACTCTTTTTATTTGATGGAGCCAAAGATGTAACATATAAGAAAACAACTTACTGGAGTAAGGTCATGGTTCAGTTTGACACTAGAGGGAAATACCAGGCCAGTAACAGAATATTCTGGACTGTCAGTTAAATCTTTAAATTGCAGTGGTCTTGTAACAGGAGGAGGAGGTCATGAGTCAGCATCCCAACAGTGTTGAAGTGTGTTGCTAATTAAGATTGCCATCTCTAGTTAACAAAGCTGGTAGAAAAGGGCTGTCAGGAAACACAGCTTTTGTGGAGAGAGCTCAGCTCCTGCTGGGTTCACAGGATTGGGAGGGGGTAATCATTTGGAGCTCCTCTCCCATGGCTTTCGCTTGCCAGGAACACCATGTTCAGAGGATGCCTGAATGATGGGTTTTGTCTGGTGCTGTGGGTTCTGTGCTTGGGACCAAGACAAGTCCATATATGCCTTTGGGTTTTGTGTAGCTGAGAATTTGGTGTCTCTGCAGCCTCATGTGTTTAAACCAGTCTTGAGAATGCTAATGTTTCTAAAATGTCAACTAATTATATAGGGATGGCTATTTTAGAGCTCTGAAAACAGATGCTTGTTGGTTTGTGACAGTAGTTATCAGACAGACAATGTAACTCTGAACAGATTTTTCTTCAATAGTAGACATACACATGAAATTCAGCTTTTAGTCAAACACAGTTAATTATAGGAGGCTCCACCAAAACCAAAGTTATTCACACAAGTATAAAAAGGGAGAAAATTTGTGGAGTAACAGACATTCTGGTTGCTCACCGAGGTCACAGAAGAATTCTTACTCAACAGTTTACTTTTTAACATTTTTAAGTCCTGATTGTGTTTGCTTTTGAAAACTAAAGAGTTCAGCTGCTTCTAGCACCCTTCCCTTCTTACCATCTGCCAGTATAGTGAAGGGAAATCTTGTGTCCTGTTTTCAAAATACAGATCTGAAATGTTAACTTTCTGTGACCCTGCATTTTTCTTTAACACTAAAGACTTGTTCCGGTCAAAATACACTCAAGGACTTTGGCTTTAGCAAGAAGATGACCTAATTCTCTTTGGAGCCAGATAGCAGCACGAGGGAGGCTCCAAGTGTAGGGTTATGCAGTCTGTGCTGAATTACATTGGCTATTTAAAATGGCTTCTATAAATCCATATTGTTGTGTCCTACAGTGGTTTGAGTTTCACTGTGCTATCAAAGCCTGTGGTGTTCTTTGCTGAATAGCCAAGGGCTGATCTAAAGCATTCATTTTAAGATCTGTTCTTATTAAATGCATGTGAAAAATGCAAATGGTTTAAGTCTTGGGTGAAGGAAAATGGTTCTTGGACTATGTATCCTTGCAGTAACCTGTGTGTATTCTTGTGGTAGCTCCTTTTTTTACCTCTCACTTTAAAAATACATATGTGCACATACACAGATGGACTACAAAGTGAAGAGATGCTTGTGTCCTGTGGGAGAATCTGAGTTCAAATGTCAGTTTAAGTCATCTTGGGGAACCAGCAGCAGAAAGGCTCCATTGTAATTCAGCGGTCAGTGGCTATTTTTCCATAGTTAAAATTGCTCTGCAGTATATTTAGCAAGAGTAGTTCTTTGTTTTGCTTTTAAAAGAGATGTTCTGAAATGAGCTGTGTGGGGTAGCTCAGAAACATTCTGGTGGCAGCACGATTGCTGAAAGAATTGTAGCTGGAGCATTTGAAGTGATCTGGAAAAACAGAAGATGTCATTCCCTTTGGGATTTGGCATTCTGCTACGCTGCCTTGGTTCAAAGGGCACCTTCTCTGTGTAAAAGAATCTTCTAATTATATATCTGGCCCACAGTGATGCATATTTCTTATGGCTGCAGAAAAAAATCCTCTCAGCATATGGAAATCAGAGCTATACAATGGGCTTCTTTCTCCAGTTCACAAACCCTGCACTTACAGGGGTCACGATACCATTTTGATAGAATTTCCTTATTGTTGCACTACACCACACTGAGAATTTTATTAAGGCACAGAATGTCCTGTTGATTGCCCTGCAAGAGTCAAAATTGTATTTTACAATGTAGAGAAATACTAAGGGGGGGGGGAAGAAAAAAAAAAAAACAAANNNNAAAAAAAAAAAAGCCAGAAAACTGTAAAGGAGCAGAGCAGCCTCTGGAAACTCTGGAAAATGGGAAACTTTCTTCCAGGCCAGTACCAGGATTCCAACATGAGGTGCCAGTGACCTGTAACTATTGCAGTAACCACTTCCAAAGGCAAATGTGTGTTAAAGCATGTTTGGCTTTAGGGAACTCTTTTTTCTTGTCTTTGTTTTTTGGGTTTGTTTTTTTTGGGGGGTGGGGACTGACAATCCTTGAGCAAAAAACAATTGATGATAATTCCTGGCTTTCTTTCTCTAAAGAAATCCAAACTAGTGTGAATGTTCATATTTCTGGTTCTCACCAGATATCTCTGACCTGGGTCTTATGAGTTGCTGGCTTCAGAAGAGTTTTAAAGGAGTGTTGCAAGTCAAACAAAGGGAACAAGGTTTCATTTGTGCTAAAATTTGAATGATCCTTAATTTTTTTTTTTTCTTGTACTCCCACTTCAGTGCTATAAATTTGTCAGGATTAGAGGTGATTCAACACCAATGTTATTTATTAAGCTTAACATGGTTTCTTCTGCATGTGTTAGAGCAATGTTCTGTCTCTGTGAGCAGGCCTTGCTCTCTCAAAATGCCTCTGTGAAATACTGAGCCTTTAGCAACTACCTGTACGTCTGAATTCATCCAGGATCTGTGGTGCATTAGGTGCAGAAGGCTGAAGGTATCTACCTGGGGAGCCTGCTTAGATGGGATAGTGGAACCAGTAGGGTATTTCAGGCTACAGCATCTTCAGTATGTGCTCTTCCTCTCTTGTCTTTTCCCCCTGGCATTTTTGTCAGGTCTGTCCAAGATGGTACTGCAAAGTGAGAGTCTTATGGATTGGGCACCTTTGTAACTGACACCTAGCCGAGATTTTGTTTGCTTTCTTACAGACTGCATGCCTGAGATGATTTTAGTTTGGCTGTATCAGTCCCACTTGTTGCCTCAAGAGTCTGTTCAGAAGTATTGAACTCCAGGTTTGCAATAAGTTGATTAGGAAAGTTTCATGAGGGTTTATTCAGACACCTTATTTGTACACCGTGCACCTGTCCAGAGCTGTAGCTGCCTCCTGCCCTTGCTGCAGCTGCACTTCCTCATACTTTTCCCTTGGTTCAGGAGGTAAAATCCTTAGGATTTAATTTTATCATCAGATGAATAGGTCCCTTTGAACACTGTTGGCCTTATCATCTATTGCCTATCACCAAAGTTTCTGCTATTAGCTTAAATGATGGGAGAGTCAAGCTTGGCAAACCCTGTTTTTACTGTGTTTAATAAGAGCAAGGTCGTTCTCAGGCCTCCTTTTAAATTCTTATCCAAAGTTGTCCCAGTTCCAACTCATTAACCTCCTAATTTCCTTTCCCAGTCGTTGTGAAACCCCAGGGAAAGGTAAATGTCACACATTTGATACACTGTGAATTGTATTCTGCATAGATGAGGAAGAAATGTGACCATGCTCTTCTCTGCAAAGACTCATGAGCAGTTGCAGTCATAACTCAAATGCTGTCCTCAGGTTATCTGGGAAAAGAGGAGTGGTGACCTGAGGAGGAAATAAGGATTTTATCTTCTTGTGTTGGAGTTTCTTCCAGTAAAGCTCCTATAGTCTGTGCTGGCTGTTTGGAAAATGTCCCATTTTAAAATCTCCCAAGGAGTTCTATGCTGCTTTATCCACACCTGGACTTTTGCAGTGCTTAATTACTCACTAATGAAGAAATGCTGCTTTCATTATACAGCAGTTCTGATTTTCCTGCTGCTCCTTCTTGGATTTGCAGAGCTTTGGAAGATCCTACGTGCAGCTAGGCTTGCCCGTTTGTTTCATGCCCATTCTTGCCTTGTCAGTCATTTGAATCTGCAGGAAAAGCCTTTGAGTAGCTCAGCTTTCTTCAGAAAATGAGAGATCTGCCTTTTAAGATCCATTCCTGAGCCTTGACTTGGGTTTAACCTTTTTTCTGCTTATAACCAAGCTCTGCTTGTGCAAGGTATAAAGACACAGTATTTCTACTTCCTTTTAATGGTTTTAAATGCACAGATTGTTTTAAAGGGTACTATACAATAATTGATCAGGTTTTAACTGTTCAGGAAATCTCTGTTCCTTGCAGTTGTACATCCTGTAAAGACCTTTCAGGGTAAGGGTACAGTTCATACTCAGCACACAGGGAAAGGACCCAGCATTGCTTTTGGCATAAGAAAGAACCACACTCGGTTCAGTGCAGTGTTTCAGTTCACTTTAATGCAGGTGACTTTTACTAATGCCTCAGCAATTTTTATCACCTTGAAATCAAAATAACTGAACCTTTTCTTTAAATTGCTTGACCTTTTTCAAATAAATATTTCTGCTTCTGCATTGCCCAGGATGTTTTTTGCTCTAGAACAACTTGTTAAATAACAGGCTGTGCAACTTTCCAGCTAGTGTGGATTGCTATGCTGTGCTCACCACCTGACACTGAAGGTGGTGAGACACTGACACAGGTTGTCCAGAGAGGTGGTAGATGCCCCATCCCCAGAAATGTTCCAGGTCAGGTTGTTTGGGGCTCTGAGCAACCTGATCTAGTTGAAAATGTCACTGCTGACTGTAGGGGGCTTGGAAGATGTGACCTTTAAAGGTTCCTTTCAGCCCAAACCTTTCCTCATTCTGTGATTATTTTTATCCTCGATGATTTCCTTTGTGGCAATTTCTGTAACAAACAAAAACCAGACAAAAAACAAACCAACAAACAGAAAAGCCTCAATTTTTTCTTTTCATCCTTAGGAGAAGTTAGTTAATATTTTAAAAGAGTACCTGGAAACTCAAGTTCCTACCTCTCCCAGAAACAGAAAATCTTGACATTAGCAGCAGTGTTCATACAACGTGTTTTAGTCCTCATCCTGGCTGCTTGGGGGCATGGATCCCCCAGGAAAGGGGGATCCCATGGAGACTCTGCCTTCTCCTCTCTTGTGCTGCTGGTCCAGGAGAGGATAACCCAGCCTGACATGGGTACAGGAGTGCTGCAACTCCAGAAAGCTGGGACAGTGACTGCAGGGAGCTGCTGGGCCAGCACAGTGATATGGAAGGAGCTGGTGTGACCCACACAGGCTGATGCCAGCTGAACCTGGGATCTAAGCACTGACACCTCTGTCTGCCGTCTTTCTAAAGGAGCTGACTGGCATGACAAAGTTAAACCAAGGGTCATTATTGCTGAGCTGGTTTTAATTTTTAACCTGAGTTTACTTCTGGTTTGTGTGGCCTGCACCATATGCCCAAAAGCTTGCCTGCATTCTTCAGCTGCACAGCCTGTTGCATAAGTACTGCTTGTTGAACTCCCTGTGTACTCCTTAACTCTCAGAACCATAACATTATTATTATTGTTATTATTAGCCGAGCAGGATAATCGTAGTGGTTTGGGGATGTTCTCTTTTCAGGGAAAGGAAATAATGAACCTTTAATGTGGTCTCTTTTTCCTACAATGACAAAACTTAAAAAGGGAAAAAAACCAAACCCAATCTTTCCTTGAAACAAGGTTTGATGGAAGTAACCCAGCCACCTTCCTGGCAAATGTTGTCACTGAACTTAGCCTCTGCTGGAGGAGCTTGTGCACAGTGTGGCTGGTGGGGGGCGAGGTTGGGCTTTGGATGTGTGTTGGTGTGTTGAGGCTGGGTTTATCAAACCCCCTGTCTTCATATGAGGTTCTTTCTGTTGTAGCTCAAATACTCTGCTCAGAGCCTGTTTGACTACATGAAGAAAATCCAGTGTGATGCCAGTGCCATGGAGAGTTTTTGTGAGATGCTGCTGAAGGTCTTTGAGGACAACCTGCGGAACGATCGGTAAGGTTTGAGCAGAGCACTGCTTGAAACCACACCTGGGGCACATCTTTGCTGCTGTGCCTGAGCCATGTTGGTTCAGTTAGGAAGAGCAGTGCCCTTGGTAAAAGGCCAAAGAGTGGTGGTGGAACAGATGCAGTTTTGAGGTCCATGTTAGACAATGGACTCGATGATCTTAAAGGTCTTTTCCAACCAAAACGATGCTACTTTGCATTTAGTGTAGTTTGATGTTGTGCACAGTGTGATAAGCACCAGATTTCCTAGGGAGGGTTGGGTGTTGCTGCACACTGTTCAGTGCAGTCTAGGTCCTGCTTTTTCACAAATAGTTAAAAGTATAATTTTCTTGTGAGGATTTCTCTTTAAAGATGACTCATTCTGCATAATGAGATTAATTTGTCTCTAAACCTCACTCGTCCAGTGTGCAAAATAGAAAATATTCCCTTGAGGAAGAAACCCTACAACTATTAATAGAATTTTCTGGTTGTTTGGTTGTTTTTTTTGTTTTCTCTTTTATCTCTTGAAAATGTGGCTGTAGTTATTTGAGCAGTCCGTGGGATAGTCACCTGCAGTTGTAACTTGTGATACATTTTGTGAAAGACATTGTTTATATACAAGAAAATAAATTAATATTTTCCACTACTGTTAATTGTGATTTCAGAACCCTGCAAGTTTATACCATGTTGTTAATGAGGTTTTTTTTCTCTTGGCTGTAACAGAGAGGCCACCCCCAGACAATGAGGGGGATTTAGCCAGCACATAGAAGTTACCAAGCAACCCTCCTCTGGGTAAATCAGAGTCCTAATTTAAATGTGTAGGTAGATAGGAAGTTTCTTTCTTGGCTTCTCCTTAGAAACAGTGTCTATATGTTTGCCAAGAGGTGCATTTACATTGTTAAACTCTTTTCTTTCATCAGGGTGTCTGTGCCTCTCCTGACTATGCTGGACCAGATGCTGGCAAACGGCTGCTTTGAGATATTTACCATGCAGGAGAAGTAAGTCACTGAAAGTCTGTTTTGTTTGTTTTCCACATTGCAACAGGCCTCTTCAGTCTTACCCTGGCTGCTGCTGCTGCAGTATGCTGCTCTAGATCTGGGTGCATAGGACTCTTAAGTGTGAGTGTGAATGGATATGGTGTTCTAATGTCCTGAAGCTGTGACAAATTCTGGGCCAGATGGCTTTGAAAGGGTCTGGGTAAGGTCTTCACTCCTGCCAGTCTAGAAAGTGGTTATTGGTTCATTGTTTAACAATCAATACATTAACCAAACTCAATTTGGGTCTTTCTCCTGGCAGTCCTGGGCCAATATCAGATCCTTGAGCATCTTTCTTTTGCTAGCTTCCTAAATGCCTGCTTTTTAGAGCACATTCCTCACTGTGCTGTCAGCCTTTAGCAATGGCAGTGTCCTGTTGTGATGCTGCAGAGCAGTGTGCCTGCAAGGTAGCACTTACAGAATCATAGAATGGTAAGGTTGGAAGGGACTTCCAAAACCCTGCTGCTTTTGGTGAGGTGAATATTACCAGGGAAGTTAATTAAGGCTCTGGTAAGAGTATAAAAGGCACAGCTCAGTTTTTCCACACCGAGTTCTGAACTAAATAGTTTCCAGAAGATTGGAACAGATAAACATAAGATATTCCAGTGTGAAATCATTTTTCTGCACATGTTTCAGAAAGGAATGATTTTAATTTCAATAACACTGAAATATATTCCACAGATGCTCTCAGGCAGCATCTTGGCACAGCTGCAGGTATTTGCAGACTTGTACAATGTGTATCCCAACGAGCACATGTAGTGGATTTGGAATCTGTTGGTTCAGGAATTGCTTGCAGAAGATAAATTGGAAAAGCTTTCATCACTCTAAAAGTTTTAATGGCATCTACTCTTGTTCTGAAGGGTCTATTTAGATAATCTCTCATAAATCAAATTTGGCAGTCCCTTCTTAAATGGGAATTTAAAATTAATCAGATACAGATGGAATGAATATTACTACTTTGCTTTAGTGATCACACCAGTGACTGGGGACTTCCACACAGGCTCCAGTCTTCCCTGCTGAGGAAGATGATAGATCGTGGGTGGAAACCCTGGGTACAACCTCTCCTCCATGTCGTGGGTCAGTAAACAGCCAGCCTGTGGTACCATCACTGTTTGCTGTGTGAGACTCCAACTGAATCCTGTGGTGCCGTTGTAACGCTTTGTTAAAAAGGCCTCAAATCAAATCCAGGGGGACTATGCAGAGGGGGGAGAAGGATTTTTGAAGCTGATCCAGCTTGATTATGAAAACAAAAAAAAAGTATTATTATCCAGCCCCACAACAATGGAACGGAATAGTGGCATGAAGCACAAGAACTCGTTATCCAAAAGCTCAGGAGGGGCAGAGCTCCAGAAGGCTTGAAGACAGCTCGGAAGAGAGAGTTTAGTTCCTGCATGTGACAGACTCTTGGTAATAGAGGAACCTTATGGTCAAGGGGGAGTGGTGAACGAGGTGTCTGCTTCATGGAGAGCTGAGAGAGCCTGAGGTCCAGGGCTGTGCTGTGCTCTGGGAGCCTGTGTGCAGAGCCCCTGGCTGTGGCATTGCCTGAGGAGCCCAGGGCTCTGCTTGGTGTAACATTTGCATTTTCTTACCTTGGCATGTGTCCTTGGGGTGTGGTTAGTGACAAATAAACACCCATCCTGGCTCTGGGACTTGCCCATCGTGTTCTTGGATGCCACCTACTCTTTTTTGCATAGGTGAAGTGTGTGACTCTGGGCCTGGTTTTCCAGTGGGACTGTTTGTTCCCTCTTGAAATCGCCATGCCATAAAAATGTAACACCACACTGCAGAGTGAGCCTGAACTCTGCTCGGTGCCATGGAAAGGCCATGTGTGCACGTGGCTTCAGATACCTCACACAGAGTGTGCCAGCAGCAAGAGGGGGGGTGAGCTGTGTGGTTGTTTTTAGAGCAGTCTTGCTGCTGGTTAAGCAGCTTCCCTCTGGATTCGTCTGCTGTGGACCTCCTGCTTGTCATCTGTGTAAAGTTTTCGTTCACTAGAAACTGGCAATGAGACATCAGCATTCCTTGGGGTGCTTGGCTCCGACTTCATCTCCTTCCCTCGTTTTTTATCACATTGAGCTGAGTGAAGTTTTAACCAGTAAACTTGGGTTGTAGAATGCCTGGCATCAGGATTATGCCTACACCAGCTGCTTAACAGTCAGCAGTCACATTGAAAAAGTATTTCCAAATGCATTTTGAAGTTGTGCACTATCCTAGAGTTTTGGGGTTTTTCCCCCTAATAAAACATAAGCACTCCATAGCAGGTAATATCCTTAATTTAAACAGGATTAGTAGCTGTTGGCAGCTGAGTTTCACAGTGACCAGGAGCTCAGTGCTCCTGTTAAAGGAAATTGCCACATGGTGTCACTCCTGCCCTGCAGAGGTGTAACTGCCATGCATTCTCCTGTCTCTTCACACCTAAGGCTCCTAAAGTTCAGAATAGGCAGCTCGACACTTCTAGGGTAGTTTTGTAGATAAGTTTCTGTTTGGGAAGCTCTCTGGAGGGCTGATCTCTTGTGATCTTGGGGAGCAAACAGGAACCACTGAGTGTTCTTCCTCCACTATGATATTATGAATGCTCGTGTCTGAAATGAGATTTGTCCCACGTGGATCAACTCTCTGCTGGGGCCCTGCTGAACCTGCCAGCAGGGAAGCGAAGTGTAGAGTAAATACCTGTCCAGTGGGGTTTGAAAGGAATCATGGGAGTAATCAAAAGGCTCTGTCAGAGGCAGCTTTTCTTTGTTGTGCTTGTCTTAGTTTGGCTCTGTAATACAAACAGAAAAGCTTTACCTGCCATTTTCCAGGCCAGCACTTCATCCTCATCTGATGGTGGCATAAACCTGCAAGTCCAGCTTGAGAGCTTCCCCTCCCTTGAACTGTCAGGAGTGGTTCATATTGCCACGTGATGAATGGCATTAGAGAACTGTTCCAGGTTAAAAACATCTCTCACCCAGTAAAACCCAGCTTGAGATAATTCCTGGATCTGTTCTGCTGCATGCTCACTAATGGAGTCAAAATAAGGGGGAAGGTGGCAGGGGGAGCTAGGGGCAAAACCATTTCTGCTGGAAGCCGTGCAGCTGTTTGCTGGTCTTTGTGGAACTGCAGCAGCATTCACCTGCTTCCTGCCGCCCCAGACTGGGCGGTAGTTTTCAGCTGAAATGTCATTCCTCCCCTGCGGGGACACAACCTGAAACCTCCTGGTTTCATCTCTGTGCAGTCAGTTTGTGGAGCTGCATTCATCATAGTGTAGGGAATGTTAATTGATCAGAGACTGCTGGAGGCAAGGGGGAATGTGCTCAAAACGGAGCCGTCATGAGGAAAGGGGAGCACGCTGGGCTTCCCTCAACTAACCAGGGCTGCTCTTCAAAGACAGTGGTAACTGTCAGCTCCCTGCTGGGACAAGGGAGGGAGAATAAAGGAGAGTGCACTGCAACCACTTGCAAAACTGGCTCTGGAGCATGATTTTCTGGTTATGGCTCCTGTGGCTGGAGTCATTCTGCTGCCTTATGAGTGAATGATCTCCAGAGATGCTCAGCCTGCCGAGAGCCTGGGCAGAGAGCTGGTTCCTTAGAAAGTACAGGAAGGTCAGGCTGATAACCAGTGCCCTGTGAGCTACTGAGTATGCTTTGAAGGATGTTTCAGGATCTAAGGCTTTCTGGAGTGGTCAGTAAAAGTGGCATTTCTCTTCCCTGTGTTCTGTCTTTTCCATACCCAGCAGAAGCATTCATGTACTCTGTGTGTGTAGTATCTCTTTGCCAGTTGTACAGTGTTCTAAGCTCTTCTGCGCCTTACACGCTCCCATGGGTTTTTGTAAAGCAATCATCTTTGTGGCCTTCTCTGGACCTGTTGCATGTCCCCCTTGTGTTGGACTACAGAGCTGGACCCAGTACTGCAGGTGGGACCTCAGCAGAGGGGAGAATCATCTCCTTCCACCTGCTACCCACACTGCTGGGGACGCAGCCCAGGATGTGTTTGGCTTCTGGGCTGTGAGTGCACATCACTGGCTCACGCTGAGCTTCTCAGCACTCCCAGGCCCTTCTCCTCAGGATTGCTCTCTATCCATTCCCCACCCAGCCTCTTTTTGTGCTTGGGAGCACCCTGACCCAGGTGCAGGACCTTGCACTTGGCTTTGTTGAACTTCATGAGGTTGACATTGGCATGGCCCTCCAGCATCCCAAGGTCCTTGTGGATAGCATCCCTTTGAATCACAGTGCTACTGAGTGAAGAGCCTGGCCATGGCTGTTGGCTGTTCCACAGCCACCTCAGGTGATGTCAGCTGAGCTGCTGACACCAAGTTCACCTTTCAGAGGAAGAAGCCCACACCTCTGTGGCACCGCGTGCACCCAATTTACCTAATGTAAAGAATTTGGACTGATCTCTTTTCCCCAGAGGCTGAGGCTGTTTCCACTGGCACTGAGCCCACACAGGAGAAGGAATTTTCTCAATTTCCTTTAAAGAGGCCAAGCTATTTGAGTCATTTGAGATCATATGCAGGTTAGCTTTAGTTATTGCAAACGTGGACTTGGCAAATGACAGAAAGGAAAGTGCATCTGTTTTAAACACAAAATGCAGCTCACAAGGTGAGGTGCAGTAAATTTGTTCCAGATGCTCTTGTTCCAATTGGTCTCTTTGTTGCTCCCCTTCTCAGCGATGACCCTGTTGTTCAAACAGTTCAGCTCTCACCTAATTCACTCTGTTGCTGTTGCTCTCTGCTGAAAGCCAGGCATGTGGCTCCGGAATTGTAATCAGTTGTCTGTACAATGTCTTTGGGTAATTGGGGGTGGGAGGAGGAGAAATTCCACCAAGGTAAGAAAAACTATAGCTCCTCTTCATATAATATTAAGAGAGCAGATATGCTCTTCTGTCCTGTAACCCAGCCAAAGCAGGGTCTGTGGACATACAGACTCATTCTGTCCTACATACGTGCTTGCCATGCCACTCTGGAAACAGAGTGCTGGTGTCACTGCAGGCAAGGGGTGGCCTCAGACTTGCTCTGTAAGCATCTGATGCGGATATTTGTACTCAACCCTCCCCAGACTCTCTAGTCCTGAAAGCCACTCTCAGCTCTGAAACCGACTTAGGAAGCCTCAATATGAGCACTGAAACCTGGTGGTTTTATTTACTCTCTCTGTGTGGTTTTTCTGGACAACAGTGAGACAGCCACAGATCACACCATTTAGCTTCATGCTTCCCTGGTTGGGTGTTCAGCTTTTTTAACCAGGTCACTGTGTCTCAGTACATACCAGTACTTGGTTAAAATTTTGTTTTAAAATCATTAAAAACCACTAAGCCTTGTCTGGAAAGCTGTGTGTAACAAGGTGCATTAACTTAACAAAACATCTTGTCACTCCTATAAACCTCTCCTGCTAAATGTTCTTGTTTTCAGCAGATTAAACTCTGCAGCTTTTTTCCAGTAGGTTTTATCCACAGCTTTGAACCATGGCAGCAGAAAATGAAGTATTTCTGCATCCTGCTTTACATACAGAATGCAGCGAGGTTTCCAAAATACGTGGTCTAGAGGTAATTGTGTTTGCTAGACAAATATGAAATAGTTTCTTTTGCATTCGTGGCACTCCAGCTTTGAGTGGAGCCAGTAAAAGATTAAATAATTTGTACTGGGATAAAAGCAATATTCCCTCTTTACATCTCCTTAATAGCTCCTTGGAATATACCAACAATACTTGTGTTTGTGTGAGCGTCTGGGAAAGAGCCCCGAGACTCACGTTTCCCAGACCGCGTAGAAAAGGCAAAGAATTTGCTAAATATATTTGAAGATGGCTTCATGACTCCTGCACTTACAGAGCTGTAAGCCTTGTGTTTAATTACGTTGTCTGGAATCGCTAAAGGAATTTGGGCTGTGAAATGGTGCAGCATTTCACAGAATCACAGAAGGTTAGGGGATGGAAGGGACCTCAAAAGATCATCTGGTCCAACCCCCCCCTGCCAGAGCAGGAGCAACAAGAACAACATTCATCCTCTTTTATGTGAAGTTTGGTTGAAGACTTTGGGGAATGACCAAGCACTGCAGTGATACACAGACTAGACAGGTTTTGTTGGGCTATGGAACATGTTAACTCCTGACAAGGTATTTCTGCTGGTACCATGCTTTGTTGTGAACACAAGCCATGGCTAAGCTGCTGAATCAGCTTGGATAAAGGTAGTTCAGGCCTCAGCGTACAGCTAGCAGCAATGTAAATAATTCATACAATTTTTTTCCCCTGTTACAAGCAAACCAACCAACCAGCCCAGTGAGGTGGTGGCCAAACTTGCCTGTGTCTGTAGCAAAGGTCCACCTAACACTGGCTGTGCTCTTCTGGAAGAGGCATGTAGTGCTCTGCCTTGTCCTCCTTTGAATGGTTGTTTGACATCTCTGCAATTGTCAATGTGTTTGAAAGTCTGCTGAAATCTGCTCTTCATTTTTTTTTACTTGTCAGCCATCCCTTTTCCATGAAGCTATTTACCCTTTGTAAAGAAGAGATCAAAAGGTCCAAAGACATCCGGAAGCTTCGCTCCAGCATCGGAGTGTGAGTTGAACTAAAAGTTTTCTCTGCTCACAGAAGGGGAAGAAAATCTAACAGCCAAGGCTAGTCCATGTGAAATGGAGATGGAACATGCAGACAAACACCTGTAGTTCAAGGTTGTGAGAGGTTTGTGTCTTTCTGGGTAGTTGGGGTGAAAACATGAAGGATCTGATAAAATGTGAGTACTTTTATAATGTTGTCAATACTCCTAAAGATGCAGTGGGTCACTTCCTCATTGCCTTGGCTCGGTGCCAGTGCAAAATGGCTGTAATTGAATAGATCTTAGGTGTGAAGTAAGAAGAACTGGAAACATCTGCAAAACTGTTTGGCTTGAGATAAAAATCCTCAGTTCAGATAGCAGAGGCGGCAAAATAAAAGCACACCACTCAGGACAGAGAGGACGGGGTGAGAAGAGGAAGAGAGGAAAGGCAAGGAATGCAGAGCTGGAGGAAGGGTCACTGGCAGAATTACTTAGGTAGCAATGCCAAGCAATGGTTTTATTGCTTTACATTTTAATTCCTTTAGTGGTAGCATCTTCAGAGTGCAGGAAAGCCTAGGAGTGATTGCAGCCTCATATTCCCAAGTTGTCCTTGTCTCTAACCTGCATCACACATCACAGCCACGCTCTGCTTTTGTCGGTTCTCTCAGGGCTCTTGGCTCCCAGACTCTGGTGCCAGTCGGCAGCTTTCAATCCATATTTGTGTTGGCACAGATGTGCGGCATCCCGGGAACCTGCCTGGGGTTCAGTCCCTTCCCTCTGTTTGCTTTCCCACAGCACTTAGAACTGAGATTTCCTGGGGGTAGCAACACTTCCCTTCCCACCCTTTTTCCTGGTACACCTCTTCACTCTGACCCTCAAAGCACTCTCCTGCAGTTACAGCACAGGCTCTGGTGGTTCCTTTTGTTTCCTAGGTTTTGTGGCCTGATTCAGTTTGAAGGAGACATGAGAGAGAAAGTTCTGTTTCAACTGTTCCTCCTCCTTTGCCATCCATTTCCTGTAGTAAGTATTGAAGACATTGCACAGGAACAAATGTAGTATTTAAGGTACATGGGAAAAATAAGGTGCAGAGCCTCGCAGCAATGTTCTTTTTATCAGGTATTAATGCATAGAGCAGGTTTTAGTTAGCGTGGCTCTAGCACCTGCTGTCCAAAACAGGCAGCTGGATACTTGCAGCATACCTGCCTGCTCTAGGTGCTGCTCTTCCACTTTCTCTCCCAATAAGGTGCCTAAATCGTTTTTCACACAGGCTCTAGCACAGTAAAGATCTGTTCAGCAGTTAGTGCTTGAAGGTTCCAGGTGGATAAATCACTGTTAATTTGTGACACTCCCAACAGTAGCAGCACAGTAGTAGTTCCAGTTCAAGAACAATTATTTGTTCTTGTTTTCAGGTGTGACAAAAGCCTGTGCAATGCAGAGAAGTGTAGCAGGAGTTCACCTCTTTTCCTGTAACAAACCCCGAGTTACTCTTCTAGATATGTAAGAGAAGGTCATACAGGCTGTAACGTCAGCATAGTCCTTTGAAAGCTTTGTTGATGGCAGTTTTCAGAGAGGGACTGTGTTCACTGTACAGAGGGGGATGCCTTGACTTTGAGCTGCAGTGACAGCCAAACATGGACCACAGCTCTATGCTGTGATGGTCAGTGCAAGGCTTTCACCTTGGAACCCTGCAGCAAAGCGAGGAGCAACCCCTGGGCTGCAGGAGAAACAAAGCAATGCGTGCAATCCCCGTGAGGTCCTGGAGCGGTTTGAGGACACACTGAACAGCTGGTGTCTGGCCAGTGCAGACCAGCATTCGTCACTCTAACATTGATTCATTCTGCCAATTACTTCTTGATAAGGTTGAAATTGTAGGGTGGTGCTCAGCAAAGGTCAGGTTTTCAGCCCAGCTGTCCCCACGTTGTCTGGACTTCCTACATGAGGAATCCTTTGCAGGAAGGGCACAATGTAAGAACTGAAGAGAGATCATTTCAATTTCATGGGGTTTTGGTATGTTACATCACAAGGGTTTTGTTTTTACAGATAGGTCAATTTTATTTTGGCACTAGTACTCCAGAAATACCCCTACAATTTCTTTGCCTGCTTTTGCTTATCACCAGTCTTTCCTGGAATATAAACCTAACTAAGCAGAGTTTGGTTTTGTTGAAGTTCTGCTGTCATTCATTCACTGTCTTCCTCTGCAGTGTCCTTCAGAAAGCAGCCTTTCCCTCTAGCTCACTCCAGCATCTAAACAGTGCTCTGGGAAAATACCTGCAAATGAACTGCTTCTGGGACCCGGAGTGCAAAAGCTGACATTGCTCCCATCATCATCCCCTTCCCAAGAGTCTTTCTCATTCTTGGAATCTTCAGACTAGGAGATGTGTTTTGTGAGCCCACAGCCACCAAAGTTAGAGTCAGATTTTGGCTCAGTAACTTGATGTCAAGAAATGTTGCATTTGGGCCAGTTTCAGGTACTTGAATTCAGTCCCTGTGAGGGACAGAGCTGTAGCTGCCTTGCTCTGGCATACTGCAAGAGTTCAGTGCAAGCACACTGACAGCATGGCGGGAGACATGTAGCAGTATGAACTTCCTTGAGGTGCAGAAATTCAGTCCCTCCTTGCTGCAAATCCCTGTCAGAGGCATGTCTGGACAGTGCAGAAAGTGACTGTCACATGAGGAAGCAGTAAGGGCACTGGGCAGTTCCACTGAGGGCCCCTGCATACTTTACTGAAGCTTGCTCTGCTCTTGCCCACAGATCCGGAAAACCACAGCCAGTCAAGTTTATGAAATGCTGATAACCTACAGTGACATCACTGATCCTGCCATCATGGATGAGGTCATGGCCATCCTCAGTGATACCAACTGGTAAGTGAATTTGCTGCCAGAGAATGACAAGACTTGAAGTAACGTCTGCACCTTTTGGACTTAAGAAAAAGTTGATGTCATTGAAAGCTAATTGCAAAGGAAGCCGTAAGAGATGATGCCCTGGTTTCAGTTGTTCATTGATTCTAGGCCAGAAAAGCACTGCTGAGAGGAATTCTTCTGAAGAACTCTATCCTGTGCTGTCCCTCTGGAAGTGGGGTGTATAAAGTCACCCCTAGATCAAGGAAAATATCCATAGTTTGCTAACATAAAAAGGGAGGAGATCTTGGAAGTCCTCCATGAAGCAGAGTGACTGAGCTGTGCTAACCCTCCAACTGCACAGACAGTTTCTTGGCATTAATCAGCCCTGGCAGGATTTGGGGAAAGGAAGGATCTCTGCAAGCTGGGAAACAACAGAATTAGCAGAACAGCTCAGATCTCCCATTAAATGTAATTACTCAAAATGCTGCAAATGTTGTATTCAAGCAACTGTTTTGCACTAGAACAGTTTAGCTGTTTCCCAACACATAGTTGCATGAATTAAACAACCACTTCTCTATAAACCAACTCATTTATTCCTTACTGTTACCTGTAACATCAGCTGCTTCCAAGAGCAGGGAAAGAGGCTTCTGTTCCTTAGGAGCAAGAGTCACCACAGCAGCAAAGAGCCTTTCAGGAGCAGAAGGACCTTATTCAGTTTTCACCTTTGAAGTGACAGGAGGAGGGAATACTCACCATAATTTTGGCACTGTTTTTTATCCCCTTCCTCTGAATTTCAGCCTTGTTCATTAAGTCCCCTGGAAAAGTTTATGAACAACTGCATGCCTCAGAGTCTTGAGGAAACAGAGTTCTGAGGTATTAATTTATTTGTTTTGCTGCCACCTTGGATGTTTTTCCTTGTTACAGGTGATGCTCCTGGGTCATGGGTCTGCTAATCCTACACCCTGCCTCAGAGAGTACTCAAAGTTAATACCTGAGAATAGACAGGATATTAAAAAAAAAAAATTATGACAACTAAATAACATTTTATGGAAATAAAAAGTTAACCTAGATCTGTTTAGAGAACAACTGTACCTTGGGGTTGTGGTTTACATATTTTTAGACTGTACATTCATATTAGTTAACTTCTGTGTACTTTCTAGTTTATTTCTGTGCTTGAGCTTAAATAACTTAATATTTGGGAAAAGAAAGCCAAGTTTGTCCTTGTGAGGGGTGGCTGCTGCTGGCTTTTTCTGAGTTTTCCAGTACAAAAATACAGCAACAGGCTGAGATTGGAAGAACTGGTTATCAGCACTGCTGCCTGGCTAAACTGCATTTGCATGGTTAGTGCTGTGTTCAGTGTGACTCAGGGCTTGCTTATGAAATGGGAATTGAAGAGCAGGCTTGCTCAGAGGTTACATAAAGAATGTTAGCAGAAACAACTGAGGAGGGTTAGATTACTGCTGTCACCAAGGGATGTTTACAATATCAGGAACAGGAGTGGTACACACCAAACTGCTCCAGGAGAAGCAGACACAGGAGCTCTTGTCATCAATGGGTTACTAAAGCAAAGAAAAAAGCTTTCCAAAAAAACCCCTTCAGCAAACCAGATAACTCTGTTTTAATGTTTATTGGCATGTTTAAGGTGTGACTGGCTGGTCTGTCTTACTTTAGGGCTTGCTCTCAGTTCCCCCTTTGCAGGATGTCCACCCCACTAAGGCTAAGGATGAAGGGCCAGTTTACTTAAACCTTAACTGTTTTATCTTGGTAGATTTGAACTGTTTACAGAAGATATTCCAAGTCATTGCTGAGTGCCAGGGAGAGCTGCTTATTGTTCTTGGTGCTAAAACCAGCACAGTCAATTTCAAATTATGAAAAGCATTGCCATCAGGAAGCCAAATGAGGATTAAGGTTTGGGGCAGATGATAATTGCTGCATGCTTCTATCTGTTCCTTGTTGGAACTGCAGAGTTTATCATACAATTGTGTAATTCAGAGTTTTAAATATTCTGTAAATAATAATTTTTAAGTTACAGGAAGGTTTCAGCTATTGAATGTAACAATTTGTCCAAGGTGTTTTTAAAAAAAGTGATTTGGGTTGTTTTTAACTTGGGTCTTCATGCTGCTTCTCTCTAGTTTTGGACTCTTGCTATGCCAAGAGTTCCATTTTTAACAGTTCATTTACAGTTGTTAACTTAAGGAAAGCAAAGTAACTGTACTGAGTTGGTGAGCAGTACTGGCAGCCCCACCACATTCCAGGCTGAGGGGTGGGTATTTTACAGCAAGGAGAAGAATGCTGTTTGTATGGATTTTTTGGCATCTGGGGGCTTTTTGTAACTGACATTTCTTGAGGAAATGATCTGATGGACATGCTGCTATTTCATAAACTTGTTAAAAGACTCCCAAGGGTTAAGTCTGGATTTTCTATGTGAGGAGAAAGTTTCTTTAGATGTAGAATGTTCTTCAAATCCAGTGACACAGAAATTCTTGATATGAAGCTTTCTGAAGCTAAAAGGAGCCTTTACAGAATAAATCAGTGCAGTTCTAGTCAAAAGGGTTGTACAGCAGTGTCATTTCTGTGAGAATCCAAAACCCTGGAGCAAACAGCTTTGGGCAGGTTACTGGTAGCTGTGCCCTCTGGATGAGCTGCTGTGTATTTGTGGTTCATCTGACTTAAAATGGTGCAGAAGTGGTACAGGTTCTTAAAATGTTACAGGATAAAAACTGCTACAGTTTGAAGTGTGCATGAGATGGTGCTGGGATAATGACAGCCTAGGAAGCTGTATGCAGGCAGCCAGCTCAAACTAACTGAAGCTTCTTGCTCTCGCAGGGAAGCCGAGCTGCCAGTGGTGCGAGAGAAGCGCAACTCTCTCTGTGACCTCATGAAAGTGCCCAGACCACAGCTGGTGTCCAAGGTAAGGTTTGGAAATGTGCTCCTGAAACCTGCTAATGATAACTGTTCCCCAGACTCACTTCTGTACAGCAGATGCAGTCTCTCAGTGGTTCACGCATGTCTCGGTGTCCCCACAGCTTACCACAGGCTTGATGGGACTGCCGAAGACTTCTGTCTTAAGTCCTTCCAGTCTGCTTTCTTGACATCAGTCCAGACTTGCAGTGTGACATCTTGCTCAGGCAAAATGCAAAAACAAACCAGCATGGTACAGGTGTTTCAGAAACTCTTCATCTGCCCTTCCTGGGGAAAGAAAAGGATAAAGACTTCCCAGTCAATTTACAGCAGCAAAATTTTCATTCTTCATTCACCACAGAATTCTACAACTGCCTGCCAGGGAAAATATGAGCTAAAAGTTGCTAATGTGTAAGCAGACAGACCACACAAAGATCCAGCTTCAGCACAGTGCAGATAGTCTGGAATTGCCCATCTGCTCACCAGTTCACAAGTACAGAATTTTGAGTTTTGGTAAGCATTTCTCAGGAGTTCTTTTCCTCTCTGTCCAAAGCTGAGGAGGCTGAATTCTTCCTGCTCTAGAGAACATGTATTCACTTGGCAATTCACAAAGGCAAGCATCCACAAAGGTATTTCAGGTGGAATTGCTGTGAAGAGTGGTGCCATGAGATGTAGGGCAGTTGTGTGCTGAATTTGGACCTTCACCCTTTCCTCCACTTTTAACATAAGCAAATAGAATCACTTCTAGCACAAAGTTAAGCCTGCACCTGCCCTGAGAACTGTTGGAGTTCACTCCGAGAGTGATACTCACTGAATGTGAAGGACTTTGCACAGCTGTCCAGGTGTTCCTACTAGCAGCCAGTTTGTACTCACATGAGTGCACAACACACTGCTGCTCTTGAAGAGCTCACAGATCCTGAGAACAGAGGAAGCCAAGCACAACAGTATGAAAAGATGAATGAAGTTAATTCCATACAAAATCAACACTTATCACTCCTTTAAAACTTGGGCAAATAAAATTAGCTACAGGGTAGTTAACAATTAAGTTGTTCAAAAGGACTGTAAATATTACAGCTTCTCTATTTACTTCACTTAATTGGGATACTCTAAAGCTCCCTGCCCTCTTGTTCTCCCTCCTTGTAGAGCTCAGCATAAGGAGGGTGCAGGTTCTGACTGCTGGTTTGCAAGCTGAAGCTCTTGGTTCAGGTGCCACTGGGACACGCAGAGCCTGCACTGCAGCATCCCAACGAGCTGGATCCCCAGCACGAGCTGCCGAGGGCTTCTGAAGAGGAGGAGAGGCAGAGCTTGTGCCTGAAGATTCCTGCAGGTACACCACGGGAAGGCCACACAGATTCATCCTGCTTTCAGTTTGTAACCTCATTATCTGTAGCCACAAGATGGCAGGTTCTCTGCATCCTTCTGTCACCCCTGACCTGGGTGGTTTTGATGTCAGTGATTTATACTTCTGCAGCTCTGAATGGAGCCATTCACCCTCTGCTTGCATTAAACCTGACTTGTTGCATCCAACTCCTAAATCAATTGTTTTTCGGAGGCAAGAATGGCAACATTTAGTGACAATAAAGTCTTCCTGAACATAAAGAATCTCTGTGGGTAAGTCTCATTCTTATATCACAGCTGAACAAAAAAATCCAGGTTTAACTTCATCTACAGTCAGAGCCTCATGTAGAGCTTTTTATGTAACTAATTCAAGCAGATGCTTTTTGTGCTAAGTTAGCTTTCAGGGACTGAAGCTTGGTGGTTTTTTTTCCCCCCCTCCTTGGAAGAACAGAGGTGAATCAGTATTTCATGTAGCTGCTCAGAACTGAGACCATTTCTTATTGAACATCAAATGAAATGGCTGTAACAGTTCCTTTTAATAAGACCAATGTGGTGGGGAGGACAAATGCACAGGCAACATGATAATCTAATTACACTGTTATGCCATGGTTCTACTTAAATCCCAGTATCCCAGACCAGCACAGTGGCTCACTCTGTGTGCAGTGATACATAGACAGACAGAGAGAGATACCTACATACACTCCCTATAAAAAGTTGAAAGGAAGGAAAAATTTGGGGAGAGGAGTGTGTCTCTGTGGTACATGGTATGAGCTGCAGCAATCTGCTGTACCTCCAAACCTTCAGCCTGCCTCAGATTCTTTTGCCTTTTTAAGAAGATAACTGTAAAATATGTTATTCAGTAGGTTATTCTTAGGTACACCTGCACCTTGGCCTGGCTGACAAAATTCAGCCTGGATCAGTGTTCTTCACTCATTCTAAATCAAACAGAATCCAGGTCCCATACTGTGCAGATGGAGTTGGTTGGTTGGCTGCACACACCTCAGGGGCTGCTTCCAGCCATGTCTGCAGAAGATGCTCTCCTGCCCCCAGGCCCCCACACTGTTCCACTGTCAGTACCATGGAAGCTTCTAGTACATTCCTGAACCATCCTGGTTGTGTGGAGCTGCACCTTCTTGTCCCTGCCACTAGACAGACACAAGTTGTGTGCCAAAGCCTGGTCATTCCAAAAGATCTGAGATGGTCCAGTGAAAACTGTGAGCAGCTGTGCATGTGGATCATCTGGCTGCCAGATGTTCCACACAACCCTGAGTTGGAGGCTGTCACTGCCTGCTCTCTGGCCTAGCCCTGCCCAGAGCTTTACCTCTGTCTGCACCAGCTGCTGCTCCTGGGAGAAGGAATGAGCCAGTGGCAGGGAATAGCTGAGGGCCCCAAGCACTGTTTAACAGAAACCTCTCTTTACACTTTTCCTGGTGCGTTTTTAAGGCTTCCCTATGGTAACAGTCCTCTTGTGATCTGATGGCCTGGATTTGATGGTTATTTAAAGGAGAAATACAATTTAACGACCCAACTGAGTTTGGTAAACAGTGAAATGAGCAAATAGCACTGTCTGGTGTAAGTAGGACCTTCCTTAGAAAGGGGTCACACTGCACAAAGACTAATTTAGTGAAGCACAACTTACTAATAAATTCTAAGCCCCCAAACACTTTGTTCTTCCCATACACAGATGCACAGAGGATAACACAGCAGTATCACTGCCTTACCTTGCCTTTAGTTGAAGTGGTAATAATCCATCCCTTCCTTCAAGTTCAGCGTGCTCAGGTTTGTTTCAAATGCTCCACCTGTCAAATCCTGTGAGAGAAGAAAAGAAGAATTTGATCAGCTGGCCAAGCTCATTTCAGACTTAACAGGCATTGGGTAATTCTGGGTTTTTTAGACCATAGAAGAAAATCCTGTTTGTAGAACTAGAGATCAATAAACCAAGGGTTAGAAATGGTTTCCATTTAAAAATTTGGTGTATTTTGAAAAAATTATGTTGAAATTAATGGGGGAGGGGATGTTGGCCCACTCCACCTGCTGCTCTATAGCACACCAGGGCTCCACTAAGGACAGCTCACAGCCAGCTGTTGGCACAGGCTGCTTCCTACCATAGGCATGTTCAGAGACTGCAC
Organism: Eubucco bourcierii; assembly: GCA_013396675.1. Classification (NCBI taxonomy): domain Eukaryota; kingdom Metazoa; phylum Chordata; class Aves; order Piciformes; family Ramphastidae; genus Eubucco; species Eubucco bourcierii. The sequence goes on from VWZE01008295.1 coordinate 393,217, forward strand.
CAAGAGAAGAGTTAGACAAAATTCTGATTTTTGTACATTTTGAACAATGATTAAACTTGGCTGATGAAAAAAACCTTTCATCAAGCAGCTGACATATTTTGCATACCTAGAAGTGTTTCCTTTTGAGCCCTAGTTAATGTTACCTGCATAGGAACCTGGTAGGTTTGCTCCATGAAGGTCATTAAGAAAACACAGCAGCTTCAGCATTTCTGAGCATTTTTGCTTTGGTCTTCCTGGAGTCTTTAATTCTAGTGATCTTCAGGGATGTCATCAACTAAAATAATAAATTAAACCTCACAGTACTACAGGAGGTAGGTAGTAATGAGCAGTGTTCTTGTGACTGGGTCCACAGCAGCAGTATCAGAGGTTTTTATACTGCATAGCAGAGCTGCAAGTGTTCAGTAGAGGAAGTTACAGAACCAGAGTCCAGCTGAAGCTGTGGAATTCATGGAGGTGGAACACCAGGCTTTGGCTAGAACAACTGGATTCAAACAGTTGCTCTGGGATCTTTAATGAACCTGAGTTCAGTACCTAAGCTGTGTCCCCCAGATGGAGGGCTGTGCATCCAGCTTCCCAGCTCACCTTGGATCCATCAGCAGAACTGCTTGTAAACTGCTCAGTGTTTGGGTGGTGCTTGGAAGCCTTCCAGTCAAGGAACACTGCCATCTCTATCAGCAGGGAGCCTAACAACAAAACAAGCTGACCTGCATTGTTCCTGCTGAAATTAAATAGGAAAGGAAAGGCTGCACGAGTGCGTTTCAGACCTTGCCCAGACTGGTGCTCTGTGCATCAGAATCAGAGATTAATGCCCCTTCTGCTGTCCAGTTCTCACCTGCCTGACCTGTTCTGTGGGCACCAACAATGCCAACAAACACAACACAATCTGATCCAGAACTTCCACAAAGTACAACCTGGCATATAATTCTTAAGTGAGCTCTGATATTTACTGACCATGAGAGGACAGCAACAGCTAATGAATAATTTGGAGAAGGGCAGGGAGGGAGGGGCCCATGGCACTCAGCTCTTTGACAAGGGTCCACTTACATGAGGGAACCAATTTCTTACCAGAACAATAAGGCCCTAACAGTGAAAGATGAGTTTTTTGCCTCTTGAACTCAAGAACACTTGATGGAATTTAATGCTTTCAAGGACTGGGTCTGGTTTTGAAATTCAGTTAAGATCCCAGACTGTCACTGGTCCATCTGCACAATGCACCCCTCACAGTAGCAGGGAATTCTGCTCCCAAATACAGGCCCTGTTAACAACCTTTAGCCTCCACTAATGCTTTCATCAACCCAAGATTTCACAAGTTAGGACACAGGGTAGGAAACGGTTCTGTTTAGCTTGCTGAAAAACCAACCTCCATTAGAGAAGGGTTAAAACCCTTTTTTTTTATATCTATATAAAGACCCCAGGTGTTAAACTAAGTGGGAGAGTTAAAACCAAATCTTTCATTCCCAGAGCACAACACCGAGGTAAGAGAACAAGGCAGGGATTTACAATACTGAGTTAAGAGTAAATTTACTGACAACTTTATACAATCAAACCAGTGTAATTACCTAGACAGAAAAATAAAAATCCCTTTCAAGTACTTGGCAGCCCTGCCAAAGCAGGGCACAATGCATCATTCCTAAGCATTTTGCTTTTACCTCCAAGCAAGACAAAATGCACAGAGCAGACCCTCAGGTGAAGTCGTGCTGCTGGCTGCTGCTAAAGCTGAGCTAAAGCCACAGTTCTACTCTCTTCAGCAGTCAAACAGAGAGCACAGTTTCAGCTACAGCCCTTTGTGAAGCCCTTTTAAAATTCCAACTGAGCAAAGCTCACCTAGACTGACTGCATTTTCAAAAATGATTTTATACTTTAACAAAAGCAACACCAGTGAGGGAGAAATGGCCTGAGAAAATAAAGCAAACACTGCTCCAAGCCCATGGCCAGCAGGGTAATTTCTTGCAAACAACCCACTTAATAAACATTTCTGATCTTCAAATTATCCTCTAAGAGCTCCATGTGAACATGCAGGTTTTAGCTGTATCAAAACCAATCTACCATGAACAGTAAAATAAAAGACAATAAAGGCCCCAGCACACTTACTTCTTCAGAAGGAATGGTGATGAACTTCTGCTGGTAAATAATAAATCTAAATTCAGAAGCCTGGGATGTTAATTTGTCAATGACAAAGTCTTCTAAGAAATTAGCTAAGAGGATCTGCAGCTAACTCTACCTTACAAAACTTCCAACAGTTCCAGGCAACATGGAGCTAGGTTGCAACTGCTGCACAGGCAGCTGTTTACACAAGGAATGTCCACAGGTTCTCTGGAGCTTTTGTATGTCTGCACGACCTGACATGGAGCTGGGTGATGCTTCTTTTCCTAAATAGCATGAAAATACAGCTCACTAACCTCCTGAAATTGGGAGTTTTGTCCCCCTCTCTCCCAGTATGCACAGGGACAGCAGCCTCTCTGCAGAGGAATTTTGTGTCTCAAATGTAATTGTCGCCTGGGACTGCAATTTTTAACAGCAACAGCTCTTGCACAGTTTGATTTGCTAAATCTGGGTCAATGGCACCAGAGAGGCAGCAATAACTAGAGTAGAAAAAGGACACTTTTCTTTTGAAGCTGTTTCAGTATTTTATGTCCTTATCTTCTTCCCCTATTTTGTCCTATGCTCCCACTTTCAAAAATCATGTTGGAAGAAGAAATGTAGACAAGGTGACTAAAGAAAAGCAAGTGGAAAGGTTTGGGGTTTGCTGTCCCCTTCAGGTGTGGGCTGCACAGAAAGCAAGGCAAACGACTTTGAAATGCAGCAAAGCCAAAGAGCATATGTGCATTACCTAACTGATACCATGGCCTGGAGTGTTCTGTAGTCACCAAGCAGAAAAAGCTCAGTGGCCATGACTAGAAAAACACTGAGAGCACAACTAAGTCACAGAGCAGAGTCTTCAGGCAAGATGTTGTATAATAGTCTCATTGTAAGAGTTTCACAAACTAAATGTGCTTTACAACAGGTTGCACAGATGTTTTGTCTAGGGACTTCCACCCACCATTATATGTAGTAAGAAAAATTCAATTAGTTGTACTATTACCAGCTTATCCAAGAGTTATCAACCAACAGTACATGATAATGCCCTAAGGTGCTTTCAGTCTGGCTTTACAACTCAGTTATGATCTCAGAGTGGATTGTAAAGTTGGGAGTGATAACTTAAAAGCAGACTGTAGCAGATGAGGTTCAGCTAATCAATCTGAACAGATCTAGAATATCATTAGAATGTTGGTGTTTACCTAGAGCTACAGATTTTCATTACTACTAGAGGGTTGTTTTTTAAAGTGTTTGCAGCTAGAATGCATTTTCCATTTTGCTTTAAAACTTATGTGTTACCAAATGCTCTGTGCTTTGCTTTTCTAAATCTAACAGCAAAATAACTGCTGCTTATCATCTTTAGTTATGCTCTTTGGTCAGTTAAGCCAGGTGAAAAAAGAAAGCTACCACAGTCATGCACAGAAGAGGCTTCAGACACAGCACTGCCAAACAAAAAGGCTTTTAAGGCCTGATGGCAGAGACAAAGCCTTTGCTATATGTAGGGTTGCAACATACCAGGACTACACCAGGCCAGGTGGCCAACTGTATATGCTCACTTGTGTCTCTCTGTGATTATTTGTGGTGGACAAGAAAGTGAAAGAAATCCAAGCTCCTTTGCAGAAGCTGTACCTTTTAATCTTCTTGATGCTATTTTACTTAGTGCTGCTGTTGTGAATCCCTGCCATACTGTGCACAGTCAGATGACTGCACGCTGAGCAAACACAGGTTAGCACACAGAGCTAAGGGTCGAGGTGGTACTCACCAGCTTCACACAGATGATGAAGGGTGGACTTGCATCTCTGAAGTGACATACAGGAACCTTTGGTTTTGGTCTCTCCTGCAGGAAAAAGCAGCAGACCTCAGCAGAGAGGCACACAGTGTCATCTGTTAGCTTAGTTTTAGGAGTTACTAAGAGGAGACAAAATGATTTTCAGACCTTACACTGAACAGTCCAGCTGGTCACATGCTCATTACTTTGCCAGTAGACTCAAGTACCCCCTGTGCTCTTGCCTTAACCTGTCAGCAGAGTTATGTTTCTTTGAATTAAGTCACATGATACACCAGACATCAATGAAGAGCTTTCTACTGTTGAAAGGAGGTGGTCTCACTCCTCTCCTCCACTGCTTCTTCCTCACCTCCAAGCTAAAGCTCTTTCCCAAACCACTCTCCCTCTGATCTGACTGCAAGTTATGCTGCTTCAATAACCTACCCCACCTTTTTTTGGAAGGTTACTTTTCTGGCACCTTATTGAGCTACTGTGCCATCAGAGAAGCACCAGAGCAGGCACAATAGTGTATAAAAAGGAGAATCTTTCCCTCTTAGTAGAGGCTGTTACATGGCACATGCCCAAATGGGATCCAAGCTGCAGAATTTTCTAACCATTCTCAACAGGTTACAGCATAATCTTCTTTAGACTGGTATGAGAAGATGAGTCTGTCTTAGGAAGACAAATGGCCAGGATCTGTAACAATTAGCTGCCACTATTACTGCACTGGTAGGTAGTGAGTCCTCCGTATTCCAGATCAAAATCCTGAACTCCAATTGCTTCCATGCAGCCAAAGGCACACATTGGTTTCCCAGTGCAGAATCTGACTTGACAGTTACCCTAGTCTAACCACAAGTCCTATCTGAGGTGTGTCTTCACTCCTTCTACCCCTCTTTTGAGTCCTGCTCCCATCACATCTGAGGATCACACAGCCCCAGGGTAATTTGATTCACAAGATAACTTGCTGGAAAACTTTTCTTCTGAGGTTTTCCTTTCTGCCAGATCAGCTAACTGAACCAGGTCATCCTTTAGCCACAAGATTGCTAGACCCATGATAAACAAAGTAGTGGGGGTGTGTGGCTGAGGTCAGACCACCCTTGCAGTGAGACAGGCAAAGTTGCAGGGCTGCGCACTCATGATGGTGCTCACAGGATCTAATTCAATGCCCAGTGAAACCAAGAACTGTCTGTTCACCAACTGTTGTAGGCACTAGATCTGGACAAAATCTTACTCCAGCTTGAGCCAACTGCTATCATGAACTTCATAATGCAACAAGGCAACATTTTTTCCCTATGCTGTTTGTTTACTGTCATGCTTCTTTGTCTAGGAATAAATTGGTTGCTGCCTACACTTTTAGGCTCTAAAGGAACCTATCATTTATTCAGGTACAGTAAACTATAATATACATATAAGCTACAGTTCATCACAGTAGCTTTCACAGATATTTGGCCAAAATCTATTCCCACTTAAAAACACTGTCAGTGAAAGCTGTGTCCCACTCTATCATCGGAATCCTTTCAGAGTATTTTTTTGTCTCTCTAAACTGCCTCCAGAGAGTCATTCCAGTGTCAGTCCCCAGCTGTCTAGTCTTCTGTCACAGTCTACTCACCAAAATGTGTTGCTATCCAGTATTTAAAATCAGTGATGTGATCTTTCATCATATTTCCCAGACACTTGCAGATCACAGTTGAGAATGCAGGAGCACTTATAACTCACCTCAGATTCTTCATAAGTGTAGAATCCTTTTATTATTTTCTTCTCGTCGACATCACAGAATGCAGTTACCTGGCAAAGAGAAGCAGAGCATTTCAATGTCACTCTTTGCTGCCAGCAGGCATTTCACCTGGACTGTACCTATGTATGTAATGCTACAGGCATAAGAATAAACACAGGAATAGGGCAAAGCACCCAAGTCCTCCTACAGTGCTTCAGAATCTTAGATGGGCAAATTCTGCAGTTGTGGATGAGCACCTCCTGGTTTTAGGGACATGAGAAGAGGTGATCAAAGGTATTGACTATGTAAGAGAAAACATCCATGAGATCATCCACCTCATCCTGCAGCAATAAAATAAAAACAGAGACCAGACTCATTTTTGGCACTTCAAAACACCTAATATTAGATGATACAAACCTTCCTCTTTCTGCCCACCCCAAGCATAACATCTACCACCAGATACCTGAGTAGAGCTCTGCTGCACTATTGCTTTGGCTGCTCTGGTAACGCTGCCCTTGGTTCTAGACCAAAATACCCTAATTTGGGGAATTTCTGTGGTTCTGGACTTTCTATTTTTCAAAAGAAACATTCAGCAGATTTGGTGTTTAAACACACATAATTACTAATTCATTTGGGTTTCCTTACTGTAGTTATGGAAGCATGATTTGCAGCCCTCCTTGCCAAGTATTTCAGATGGATTTTTATTTGCATTCCTCATAAATATGCAGGCAGGATAAATGTCTGCGATCCAAAATACACAGTGGCCTCATTTTTGAAGCATTAGGTTGCCAGTAACATTTTGGAAGGCTTCTTACAATAAACATAGCTGTGTTTTCCTGACTTCCATTGCATCTATTCACATTATCTACACACAACTCTTACACTGAAGTGGAACAGTTGAGATAGTTAAGGTCGTGCAGGAATCAATTATTCTGCTGAAAGCTTGATAGCAGTTTTCCTATCTCTTTAATTGTTGCATTAAAAATTGATTAACACCACTTACTGCTGAGAAAAATTTGAAAAGCCAAACAGCTGTTTATTAATTTATGAAGTTAGAGAAGGCTGCAAAAAGCTGGCTTGCTTTCTGTGCCTACAGATCTCTCTCACACATTTTCCTCCTGTGATTAAGGATAGTTTTACCTAAAGTGACCTCACTCTGTCTGTGCAGAGGAAAGCACTGACACAGGAGCACTGGTGACACAATGCTGAACTTCTGCATTCTTCATTGCCACCTCACTCCCCACTCAGAGTGCCACCTTTACAGCCCGAGGGCAAAACTGCAGAGGAGCAGAACTGGTTCCATGTGTGTTCAGGCAGTGGCCAGCCAGAGCTGGATTCTCCTGCAACGTGAAAGGTGTTTCTTTACATTAAAAGCACTTTGGAGATATTTCCAATGTGCAGTGGAACAGTTTTGTATCCTTAAATACTATCATTTCATTTCTCCCATTAATCATCAGTGGAAAGAGAATTCAAACAAAAATACCAAGGCACTACAAATATGGCTGAACACCACTGCCATACAAAGCCACTGTGCAAAATACTGCTTAGACTGGAGGGGGTGGGCTGGGATAGTCCTTGGAACCACTTAGAGGCAGACAGTCATACCTGGAAAATAAGTTGCTTGAAAATGGGCACCAAAAGAAATAACAGAATATTAAGGAAATATTAATTTCTCACTTTGGAAATATAAAGCAGTGACATGCTGTATTACTGGAGTACTGTGTGCAGTTCTGGAACCCTCAGCACAGGAAGGACATGGAAGTGTTGGAGCGGGTCCAGAGGAGGGCCACAAAGATGATCAGAGGGCTGGAGTAGCTCTCCTATGAGGACAGGCTGAGGGAGTTGGGGCTCTTCAGCCTGGAGAAGAGAAGGCTTTGAGGGGACCTGATAGTAGCCTTCCAGTATCTGAAGGGGGCCTACAGGAAGGCTGGGGAAGGATTATTTACAAGGTCCTGCAATGACAGGACAAGGGGCAATGGGCTTAAACTGGCAGAGGGGAGATTTAGACTGGATGTTAGGAGGAAGTTCTTTACAGTAAGGGTGGTGAGGCACTGGAACAGGTTGCCCAGGGAGGTTGTGGATGCTCCCTCCCTGGATGTGTTCAAGGCCAGATTGGATGAGGCCTTGAGTAACCTGTACTAGTGGGAGGTGTCCCTGCCTATGGCAGGGGGTTGGAACTGGATGATCCTTGAGGTCCCTTCCAACCTTACCATTCTATGATTCTATGATTATGGGCCAGCAGATCCAGGCTTCTGCTTTGGATGATCCTGATACAGGAATCACACTAAGGACACCTCCCCTGGTTTCAGACATTGTAATGAAGGAAACAGAAAAGAGGTAATGTAGGGCAGTACTAAGAATTAATTAGTGCACAAGGTTTTTGTGGCTGATGCAGGCTGGGATGGACAGCAACAAACAACTCCTTCAAGTACAAAGACTAAAACCAAGCATCTTTCTTTTTCTCTTACACACAAGTTAACACACCCTGGCCCTGTTTCCATGACCAGGCTTTATTGTGGCTGCATCCCAAGATTTCCTCTGCACATCTTATACATGTGTGGATGTACAGATACAAATATCAATACATACATCCATCCATCAAGGGAAGCAAGTAGAAGGTACTGTGGAAAGGGAGGTTACTTAGCTGTAAACTTTTCATTTGCTTTAACCACCTTTAAAATTCTCCTGTATTCTGCAAATCTCAGTTCCACCACTAATATTTTGCTAACCTAGAAGCTGTGATCATTATCAAGAGAAACTGAGCAGGATGTCTTCACTGTCAACCCCACAGAGTTCTGGGAATAAATACAATCTGATACACTGACTTACCTTGCAGTAACTGGAGATATTTTTTCAGCTTCTAATATTGCTACAGATTTTTCAGTCCAAAACACCCAATTTTTTGGATGTAAGGTAAAGTGAAATTCTGTCTGCACTTGAATGTCAGTAACTGAGAAGTCAGCTGTAAGATCTGTGCTGGAAGGTATCACACTGCTCAGCCTCAGTCTGTTCTAATGCAGTTAGTAGAAAGCCCAGACTGATGGACAGATGGTGTTAGAGAACCAAAAGATAGTTCTTGTAGCACTAGATTACCAAATAATCCTAACACTTCCTCTCATCCTGTGGCATAACTCACACTCCAAGTGCAGACATTTCTGCAGACTGCCTTTGCCCTACTAACCCCCCCCCCCCCCCCCCGAGGATCTAGCACATGAAACTCCTGCTAACAGCAGCTGGGTGAAAAAAGAAACAAAACTTGACAGGTAAGTCTGTGACAAATTTCCCTTGGAAGAGGGAAAGGGCTGTAACTTTTTTTTTCAATGGCTTCAGCCAGCTTTGGTCTGATATTTACAGTATTACAAAACAGGTCAGACTTGAATGGGCAATTTTCCTGCCAGACTGTACACCATGTGGGTGGCCAGAATGTTAAGTCAACTGTTTTTCTGACACACACTATTTGTTTTCCAATTAAAGAAAATCTTTGTCTGGAGTCTAAATACAGGACTTGTGCACAGTTGTTTATGCTATAAGAAGAACTCAAGGCATCAGGCTTACAGGAGTTATTTACTTCATACTGTTAGGATAAACCCAGACTTACCTAGCTCTTTTCCTGTGTTAATGGGTTTCTTCCTTCTTTTATGGAGGCCATCTCTCCATACATGAACTACTGCCTCCCAGAGACAAACCTATGAATTATAAAGCTATAAAACAGTCTTGGTTCTCCCCCCTCTCCTCCCTTCCTTCTAACAAAATGCCTCTTGCAATGCCTATAACAATATGACAGTGTTGGAGCTTACAAAGTCCTCAGATCACACTTCAGTTTTAAGATAATATATCAGCAATTACATATTTTTGCTTTGAACATCTCTTGTATGAAAATCTGCACAACTCCTAAGAAAATGAGACTGCTCTTTCTCTCAGCTAAGACCCTGAAGAGACAGTTAGGTATCTGTGATATACAGACTATAATTGCTCTAAGTAATTTTTATAAATAGGGATTGCAACTTACGCAACAATGGTGTAAGAAAAAAGGAGAAAGTTTTCTGCCTTGTAAGAAAAGGTTTATATGGCTCAAAAGATATTTACACACCCCCCCAAAAAACCTCTGCTAGGGAAAGACATATTTGGGGAAGATAAAAGCACTTCTCTGGATGATTCTTTTTAATAAACTCAGCAGTTGTGTGAGGGGACACACAGGCTGGGACTATCAGACCCCTCCATGGTAAAAGGAGATTAATAGGCAGATTAGTCCTACTCAAAATGGCCAACCCCAGAAGTCAGTAAGAGTGGGCCTGAGGTACAGCTGTAATTACCTAGCTGTGGGAGCTGTGCTGCCAGTACACAAGAATTAAGTTTGCTTCATACTTGACTTGTTTGCTGTCTTGTTGGCTACTGCAGAGGATGTTTCCTTACACTTCCCATTCCACTCTTGATTTCCTAATGGAAAAAAGTGAAAGATTTCATCATCTTAGTAACATCCTCCTGTGGTGAGCGACCTTCACAAGATTCTATTCCCTCATTTTCACCTGTGGTCTGCTTTAGGTCTGCAGTGATGATGTACAGAAAGCAAAACATAATCACAGACTTCTCAAGATCTGTTCTAGCTGGAAGGACACAAGAGGCAAATTTTACATGAGAGGGATAAACTTAGTACAGCGTGATAGAAAAAAGGGACACCTGCATATTGTCTCTTCTTCTTTATCACATCAATTGGTCTCATAAAAAATATCTTTAAGGAAGACAACCTCCAAACTCTACAAAATCCACATGAGCAGATGCTCCCTACTGCATTCTCTCCACATCTCACAGAGTCCTTCATTTTAAACTTTCAGTGACCCTGTTGATTCTTCTATTTATAACTCTTTCATTCAAACTTACATAAAGCCTTGGAAGCATGTTAATATACATCTCTGCAAAAGCTAAATCAGTTTTGGCCACTCATGTCAAAACAAAGTAACTGAAAGCACTAAAATGCAGCTTTAAATAGCAACAATTAAATGCCAAGCAGAACAAGAGACAGGCAGAGGCATAAACATCTTCCAGTAAGCCACAGGCAGAACCATGCAACTAGCAAAGCAACTCACAACCCGAGTGAATTTCAGTATCAGAGTGCTGCTTTTATTTCAGCTCCATAGCATTATACTGGGCCCTGACAGAAGCTGTGTGTATCTTTTACATTCCAAGCATGCACTCCATGACTCCATTTAAAGACAGCAGCACCTTCCCTCTTTGCACATACATGTAACAAAGTTGCTCAAGAGAATTTTAGCACCAGAACCCAACACGCAAAATAAGCTTCTAAGTATTGTGCAGGCTGCAGTTCCCTTATTACACACAAAAGGCAACCCTCTTTATACCTAACAGTGTGGGAACTAGTTGCAAGACCCTCATTTCTCTGGAGCAGATAACTACATTAGTTCTGCCAGTCACTTCTCAAGTATGCACAGCTCTGTGCTGACAAAAGGGACACTGCCAAAAGCACATCTTCCTGTGCTGCAGCAGCGCAGATTTCCCTGATGTATTCCAACCACTGCTTGCTATAGTCCAAATTAAAGCCTGTTTTACCCTCTGTCATTTTAGGATGTTTTATACCTAGTGAAGCTTTTAAGTGTCACCTCTCCCCTTGTTCTGTACTTTCATACTGTCACTCTCTCCCTCCACAGTCCAGGCAGGTATAAATCTTCCTCTTGTTTCTGCTTCTTTGCTTTTACATCTCCCCACTTCAGTCTCCTACTGCCATCCATAGAGTAGTTAAAATGCTTCAAAATTTAACTATTTGTTGCTTTTGCAAGTGAGCTGAGGGATCAGAGGTGAAGAACATACTCAGTGACATTACTCTTACGAAAAGGTGAAGAGAAACTAATTATTTTAAATGGTTAATGGGCTAAGAAAAAGTGTGTACAAAACTTTTTCACTAAGCTTTCAAGTTTGCCACTGGCAGACAAGGTTGTCAGAGAGAACTCATGGGCTGGTTGCCTACTAGGACTGTTTCCATGCCACTAATTAGTTGATGCTTATTTGGTCCTTTCCCCCTCCCTTTCAGTTAGCTCCTTGAGCACTATTTTCAGCAATGACAGCTAAAAGTTCTCCTTTTAGCTAAAGTGTGATGGAGAATAAAAGAGCAGACAAGACAGCTCAGAAACCCTCCAGGCATACACAGCATCCCAAAAACATTTGGTTTCCATCTTCAGCTGCAAATTATAGACCAGACGGATGTGTTTTAAACAAAAAAAGTTCTGTTTGACTTCATTCTTGCAGAAATGCAAATACTGAACCACTGTCAACTGCATGAATCAAGAAGGGAACAGTCAGGAAACAGAATTTCCCTAAGAATACTGAGATCCTGATAATTAATTCATAAAAAACTTACTAGTTGAATGATTTTTCTCTTGTGTTGCTGTTTAGCAAAAAATACTGAGCCTTGGAGTTCTGCCTGAGTTCTCTGGGGACAAAGCATCACTTTAATATTCACCATACAGATGTCTGAAGGAAAGGAGGCAATATTGCTTAGGTGTCCTTTTCTCTTTTAACACAGCCATTGGCCAAACTCTGACTGTTTTCCAAACAGACTAAACTAATAATTTGCTCCTAAGTAAGACCACGCACAGCCTGCTGCTTCCTGGAATTGCCAAAATTTTGTTTTCTAAGAAAAGAAGCTGTTTGGAATGCAACATATTCATAATTTTCAAACATCCCACAAAACCCTAGTCAGTGTAAGAAACACAGCTGCTTTGTTCAGCAGGTTCTAAAAATACTACAACCATTATTTTCCCTGAAAATGTATTTTCTTATATACCCTAAGCTTGACAGTTCAAACCAATTAATTCCCTTCTTGAAGATTTACTGAAAGTATAGGGTTTTTTCATCATTACAAAATGACACAAACTGTATGGAATAGGTTTTGGGGGAAAGGAGGTAGTGGTTACTTTTTATTTTAGGGGTACATGTCCCAAATATTCTACAGGTACTTGGTGTCAACTTAGAAAACCACCCTGCTGTGACTCCCCATTCCAACTGAAGTCACTTTCATGACATCTAATGAAATTCTGAATCCCAACAGAAGGCTGCAGCAACACTGATACAGAGCATAGGTGACATTTTCAAGAGGATAAACTGACTTAAATTATAAAAGAAACTGAAATTAAATTTAGACAACTAAATTATGAAGCTTAGGTAAATTGCACAGCTTATTTTGGCAGTTTTAAGTGCATTTTAAAGAGTATTAGACCTTTTATCTGGAGCCCTCAGCACAGGAGGGACATGGAAGTGTTGGAGCAGGTCCACAGGAGGGCCACGAAGATGCTCAGAGGGCTGCAGCAGCTCTGCTATGAGGACAGGCTGAGAGAGTTGGGGCTCTGCAGCCTGGAGAAGAGAAGGCTTTGAGAAGACCTGATAGCAGCCTTCCAGTATCTGAAGGGGGCCTACAGGAAGGCTGGGGAGGGATTATTTACAGGGTCTTGCAATGACAGGACAAGGGGTAATGGGTTTAAACTGGCAGAGGGGAGATTTAGACTGGATGTTAGGAGGAAGTTCTTTAGAGTGAGGATGGTGAGGCACCGGCACAGGCTGCCCAGGGAGGTTGTGGCTGCTCCCTTCCTGGAGGTGTTCAAGGCCAGGTTGGATGAGGCCTTGAGTGACCTGTACTAGTGGGAGGTGTCCCTGCCTATGGCAGGGGGTTGGAACTAGATGATCCTTGAGGTCCCTTCCAACCTTACCATTCTGTGATTCTAGGATCACACTTTTGCACACAGCTGGTCCTTCAGAGAAGAATGCAGTAATTGCATTGGATGTACTACATCCCATTTTCTATTTAGGGGCTTTCAGAATTTCTTTTAAAGGTGTCTGTTTTTCATAATTGATGGATTCATATCCCAAGGCCTCCATTTATAAGGCAACACTAGATTCTACTTCTAGATTCAAAGTGTGCTGATTCTCTACTGTTCTCATCATTAACAGAATACATGAGAGCTTAAATTTTGTTAAGGTAGTCTTTAGAGGAACAGACAGGAAAAGTATTTTGTTGTTTTTCAGGGTTGGAAAGGATGAAGCAGCAGCTATTTACAACCTTTGTTCATATGGGATTTTAAAGTCTCTGGCAAGAGAGGAAGATTAGTTAGAAAATACCTGAAGGATGTTTAAAGTGTAATGTGGACTTTACCTACCCTTCTTTTCTGGTTATTAATTTGGAATACAATGAAAACTGCTAGGAATTACCTATTGAAAAGCTTCTTCATTTCTTTCGTGCAACTCCAGTAGCATAATCCTTTGACTAGCTCTTGGAGAAGTGAGATGTTTTAACTTCTGCAGCCTATTGCCAACCACCTACTGGGAAAAAGTGATCTATTATTTAAGCTTCAGTTCTGACTGAGGTGGACAGACTTGGGATCTCAGATTTTGGAAAAGCTAGGGAGTAACAATGGCAGTCATAACGAGCCTGAATAACTGCATAAACCTAATACTTCATTTGCTACAGGTAATTCTAATTGTATCAGAAATCAGCTATCTGAAAACTAGGCTTCTACTCTCACTCAGGGTGATGCAATTAACTTTCTGGAGCCATTTTTTCCCACTGGTTATTGAGGAAACCTCTGAATACTTCAGAAAGTATGCCAGACAGTGGGTAAGTTTGATTACTCTGTTTAAGGTATTAAGGATCAGTAGCTTTCTGCAGTACGTTTTCAAAATGAGTCACACTTGGCAAGTGCAATTGCATCTGGCATGTAAAACTGGCTCAATGTGTCTGGTGGAGCATCCAGTAATCAGTGGGTTAGTGCTCAATGTAATATCTCAATATCCAACTGAAACTGGAATACATGCAACTGCAACCTTGTCAGAAGCAAAACAGCATCACAGCCAAAGCAAACGTTAAGCAAAGGTCAGCTGGAATCAATGGCAAGAGCCAGTTAACGAGGAGCATGCTGACAGTGCTAGCATACTGGGAGTGAACAATGGCCTTACTGGTTTTGGTTCTTTGACCAAAAAAAGGGCAAAACCCCACCAACATTATTTTTCTCTTGCCCTTTTTATTATCATTGTCTGTGCTGAACAGGGTGTGAAGTCCTAAATGAGTCACCTATAGAAGTAGGTGGCAAATGCCACCCAAAACTAGAGAGGTGTTCTATCTTAATATCAATCTCTATTTTGGCTTGGCACAAAAGGGGGTGAAAATCAAAAACAAAGCCAAAAAAAAAAACCCCAAAAAACCAAACAACCCAACACCTAAGATGGTGCTACAAAACTAGAACATCTCAAAACTCTTCCCTTGGAACTTATCTTCTCATTCTCATAGTTTTGCAGACAGACAAGTGCAATGGTTTCTGGTGAGTCAGTGGAGTTCAAAGTGCTCTGCAGAATACTAATGTCAGAGAAGGTTCTCATAAACACCCTGAAGTCATGTACATGCTGCACTGCACCACCAAGATAACTCAATATATTTAATGACAGTTCTGTCCTCTTTGAATGATTTCACTGATTATTGCAGGCACACAACACTTAATTTCTCTTCATATGGTCTAACCATCACCACATGATGGCAGTGAAAGAGGGGTGGCATTGGTGTATCAAGCAGGAAATTCAGGTTCAGTTCTTGTGTTGTACATTTACTCTGTGAATCTCTCTCACTCAGCTACAAGTACACACATTTCTTCTATTTTTTTATATGTGTGTGGTCTGAGAGCCACAACATTAATCACATTTATATGTATTTGTCATCTTGTCTTCCCATCCATACTTTTAAGAAAAGAAAACACATTAGGTAATAAAATTAATGTTCTGTGGCTCTTGATAAGAAACTGCCATTTGACATCAGCCCTGAAGCCTTTATCTAACAAAGTTCTTGTGCACAAGAGAATGCTATAAAAGTAAGGCATTTAAACTCTCAGACAAATCTCTCCTGAGAATCATTTTCAACTGATTGTAAATGGAACTAGACAGTCATGTACAACAGTTTCTACTCATCTGTTCATCCCACCCCTAGTTTTAAACAATTCAGCTTTTCTAAAGGGAGTCACAGCACAGCTGCTCTTTGTGATACAAACCAGGCTGATCAGCTCTGATAGGGTTTAGGTCCAGCATCCAATCAGGAACTGGGCAAATATTATACCTGTATGAATAATTCTCAACAAGGCAGTTTAGTATCACATCATCCAAATAAGAGTTCTTCTGCTCACCTCAGGTACCTGACTACCAGATAGTTAGTTACATAGGACCAGGCCTTCAACAATATGTAGAGTCTCGCCCAGTGCTGTGCTCAGTCATCAGCAAGTAGAGGCAGAAGTGCAGATGTTGCACTACATACACACTGTGCACTATGTAAGCAATGTAGCACTGTAGAATATTGAGAATTCTCCCAGTTTATATCAATGACCAACTCTGTACTTAGTACTTGGGGACAAAACAATGTATGAGAATTTTGCCACATTATGGTAAAAGCAGCAAGGAGGCACAGGGAAGAGAAGGAAGTGGGTTTGTGTCCTAGGAGCTCACCTTTTTCCGATTAGCTGGTGACAAACTTCTGTAGAGCTTCTTGCCCTGCTTGCCAGCATTCCAAATCGTGAAAGACTTCCAGGAGCTCAGGACTCTGTCTTCAAGAAACCTGACTCGGTGATTCCAGATGGTTCCCCTGGAGAGTTAGGAAAAAGGTGGATTTTGACCCCTAAAGCATTCAGGATTGCCATGTACCTATGTATGCATACTCACACAGAAACCTGACCAAACTTAGTCAGACATCATAGAAGAAAATCCACACCTGTTTGTGGGTACTGAGGTGAATGTGTATCCTAATCTACTCCCAAAGGTTTGTTAGCAAACTTTGCTAATGCTATAATGATAGGGATTTGTGTTATTCCTTCACAGCCCTGAATGATGGTTTGAAAAACACACAGCCCTCACAGCACTAAGACATGTGGATTCCTGCTGGGATTGTTGGTTAGCTCCAGAGCCCACTTCACATCAGTGTGCCATTTCTGAGCATAGCCAAATCCTGCTTAACGCTTCAGCGTTGATGGTGCCGTGATAACTTGGGAAGGACTTCACACAAGTAAATACCCAACAACAGCAGCTACTCCATATTACATTTCCATGATGTATCAAGAACTATGGCTGTGCACCAGCACTTCAACTAATGGAGGGGGAAAAAAAAGCTCTTGATTTGATTGCAAATCTCTTCTAAGGCAAGCGCAAGCTGCATTCCTGCTGCAAAGCTTTAGCTGCTGCTGGCATCCTTTGACAGTAGCCTTTTTCCATGTTCATTAGAGCACACTATATTCCCAGAAGGAAAGTTAAAAGAAAGAAATATGAAAGTCAAGTATTTTTCCAGGATCAATTTACTGGAAATTTTAGAGCTTCTGTTAGCTTCTGAAAAGGAGGATTATTGCTTTACATGTAAATGGAAAGGTTTTAAAACTGATTTTACTTTGAAATGTGACTTCAGAAGGGCAACACTATTACATTCCAGAGGGACTGCAGAATCTGTTCTGTTGCCTTGACTGACACAGGCAAGTTTCTTTTCCACTTCAGTTGCAACATTAAGAAAGTTAAAGAAAAACCAGACTACCTTACAAGGCATAAAAAGGATTACCAACCAAATTCTAGTTGTATGGCAAACACTGGAATCCACTCCCAGGCTCACAGAAAATGTTTTTAATTGTCATGGAGATGTCCCAGCATGAGCTGTATCAATCTCTTCAAGACAATTATGCATTTGCTGTCTAAGTAATGGGTGCCTATAGCTCACAGGAGTCCCTACAGAGGTAACATTCAAGCAGACCAAATCTTGCTGGTAATCACACACAAACATTTCAGATTGAAGTAGATTTACTGACCTAACTTTATCTATTAATATTATACTGAAAAATGCACATGGGGAAAGTATGCCAGAGAACTGCACACAGAAATAAAAGGATAGGAAAGCTGTTAAACTCCAGACTGGACCACTTTTCAAATGCAAGAATATTGCCAGGCAGCTGCATTTAAGCAGCAGTAAGTGGTCTGTTTAAATGCCTATTTTGGGTCGTGAAAACGAAGTCAATGTCCCCAGCACTTGGGATTTTTTGCTTACATCACAGTTTGAGGCCTTCTGATGGAAATACTTACAGAAGAGAATTTAAAGAATCACCTTCTCATATTGTGTGTGCCCTTTATAATGAGAACTTTAAATTCTATCAAACACTTGGCAGCGTTGAGTTAACCTTGAAGATTTTTTACCAGTGCAAGCCAAGCTCATCAGATAAATAGAGAATTGAGGAGGCAGTTTGTGACTGAGCTTTAGAGTGACAACCCCAAACAACCTCTGTGGAAACGTGCCCTGCACAAAACATCTCTCATGCTGAAGCAAAAGGTAGGAGCCTTAAAAGAAAGAGTTTCAGTTATCCCCTTTGGGTTTCCGGTTCACCTAATTTGCCACATTTTTTGATGTTTCCAGCAAGGATAACTGGGATTCCTGCCTTGAGGGGTAAGGGAATGTCATTTTCCCATCCTTTCAGAGCCAGTGCAGGTGCAACAGGTAGGAACTGTAGCAACGTGCAAAGGATGATTAAAGAGAATGCCTGAAACTATCTAGAAGCTGTACAAACCACTACCCAGAGATCATTCTCACAGCTATATTCAGATTTTCATTTTACATATTCATAGCCACCAGCAAAATCTAGGAGCTATCATCCCAAGTCAAGGCTGATTTTCCTACCTGTGTCAGTAAGGATTAAAGTAAGCTGGTTTACAGTAGACTTTAGTATCATTGCTTAGCCTATATTCAGTTAACAAGATTTTCCTCAGCCAGAAGGTGTGATACAAATTCTTCTGACTGTAGAAGTTTGTTACCATGCACTGATACTCACTCATTCTTGATCCAGATCCTTGGAGAACATGATTTTCCCCAGTTCTTTCATTTTCTTTTCAGTTCTTTACGAAATAAATGCTAGAAGTATACATTTTTCTGCTTGGAAAAATCATTCTCAAGGCTTGCATAATTTTCCTGAGATCTCACTTGCCATGGCCCCTCAATTCTCATCAGCCACATGGTCTGGAAGGAAGAAAGGGAGCCAAAATTCTGCAGGAGTGAAATGAGGGTATTCATGCAGTGGGTGAGAATGACTACGAAGTGTGTTCCTCAGGCCCAAGTAGTTATTACCATACCATCCACCCAAGGAATATAACAATGGAGCTCTGTTACAAAGTGTGGTGACCTACTGACTGAATACAGGAGTCAAGAAACATCTGCTCCACTCCTATTTTTAAATGAAAGATAATGTGACAATAAAAGCTATATGATTTAGTGCCTGAGCTCAGTTAAACCTCACCATATAGTTTGAATGCCTTTCCTCTCCTTCCCCCAGTGAGGCTGCATAAGTGAATCAACAGAGCAAAGACAGATGTGCAAGTACTTGAGAAATGCACATGTACAAGCCCAATATCCTAAGCAGTACTGGAATTTTAGGTATTGATTACCATCCCCAGTAATGCCATAAATCCATACATCTGACCTTTTCCATAGACATTGGTCCTGCACACTACTCAGGTAACACCAGACAGGATGAGGAGTTCTTAAGTGAATGGTTTCTGCCAGTGGCTTTTTATTCATGGCAGGATTAGAGTCCTATATTATGGGTGAATCTCACCTGATAGATAATCCAGAGGTGGAAAAATAGCAAACCTTTTAATCACAGTGAGGGCTGAAGGAAAAGATTCTTTAAAGTTAGTCCTGCACACAGAATTCAAGGTCCTTACAATCAGAAATTAATCCCATTTAAACCTTGACCATACTGGTGAATAAACTGATTTTTTTTTGGTCGCTGTTGCTCTGTTGAACTTCATGTGAACTTATTAATTGCTGGACTACATCGTCCCACTGAGTTATTACATTTACACTGTTAATAGGTTCTATTAATGTCTGAGTTCATCTTCAGGTCATGGGTCATTAACTCAGGCACAGTTTGCATTGTGGCCTATTTTTCATGAAAGGCTTATTAAGAAAGACAGAAACTATCAATGTTAATGCCATTTACTTTTCAAGAATCTAATGAGGTCATTAGTTTCCACATTTAATTGAAGTGCCAAATGCAAGCAGAGGAGATAAAAACGCAGTTGACCTCATCTTTGCAGCAGTTGCAGAGGAACACGTTACACTGCTCCTCTCTCCTGCCTATTTTTGGATGGATGTTTTTGCAGGAAATGAAGCAGGCATTCCAGCGCTCATCAGCTATGAGCCCCACGCCTCACACAACGTCTACAACAACCAAATGTGTGTCTCAGACCAAGGGCCTGTTCTCCTTTGCTTAGATGACACTCCAGAAGCTTCTAGTGCCTGAAACCAGATGGTTTCAATAGATTACATCACTTTGGTGATTTCTGCAGAATAAGCTCTTACAGTATTAAGACTCCTTCTGAATGCACAGCACACAAAATTACTGTAAGCCCTGCAAGTACATTGCACCTTTTCTGCACAAAATGGCATCACCCGATTCTCAGCTGGAAGGTACAAACCTTGTTTTCTGTGTGTATGAAAATTTCTCTGGATCAAGAGCTTGTAACTTGCTACATGTCCCAACTGCCTGTCCTCATGACCAACACTACCTCGTGAGAGGCTCAATGTTTTATTGCTCAGCTTGTTCTCGCAATGAGCTATGTTGTTTTACATACAAGCCCTTTTTCTCCTCTTAGCAAGATGAAAACATATGCATTTCACAATGGTTTTACTATACACCAAACTTCCTTACTCCAACACTTCTCATTATAAAGCCAGCTTTGACACTGTGGCAAATCAGTGTAATGTAGCTACGTAGCACAAAGTACACACAGCCCTAGGACAAGCCATAACGTAAGATAAAATGATTTAGATCTAAGAGACACAATATGTGGGATTTTGTGTTGTAAATTCCTTTCTGAAGTTTCTCAAACCTTGTATTGCTCATTCACATTTAGCAGACATCCATCACAAATCTTAGATGGAATGACAATAAGAACGTTTACATTTCTGTATGCACCTAATGAAATCTAAATATAGACACTGTAGTTCATTCTGATTCTGTCACACATCCAAAACATTTAATAATGCAGTCTGATGCCTCCAGGGAAAGGAAGAATGTAAATAAGATTGTGTTTCCTGCTTCACAGATACTTTCACCTCTAGATATTTGTTCCAGAAGGATACTAATCATAGGAAATGACCTAAAAATCGTTAGTGTTTACAGTTGTACACGCTAAATAAAAAGAACTGAATGTCGCTTGCCAAGTAGTTTTATAAATACTTCAGGAAGTTTGGAAATGCAAAATCAGGCATTTTTCCCCCAATGGTAATGAAAGACACTCATCTAAACTGAAATGAGCCCAAAACAAGCTACAACTGACTGTTACCTTTGCTGAAAAGGCTGAATCATGCACCTTTGTATAAAACAAATCCTTTCAACCAGTTCTAATTGTTAGACTGGAACGAGGCATAAACTGCTGTGGTGGTGTTTTGTTTTTGTTTTTTAAAGTCAGCCTTCCTACAAGTATCATTTTGATCTCAGGCTAGCTGCTGGGCTAACAGCTTCCAAACTGAGCTCTGGGCTAACTCTGAAAATTCAAACACAACATACATGGGCCAGTGGCAAAAGGCAAAATGCCGCAGAAAATTGCTCAAACAAAACATGTCATTAGAAAAAAAGAGACCTCTAGAGAAGGCAAAACACACATTAAATAAGGTGGGGTGACCAAAAGGCAAATTAGGAAAGACACATTTTAAATTAACTTAAACTTTTGTGATAAGTCCATTGATGTCTCTGCTCAACATGCACCTCAACCTTCAGAAACTAATGCTGGCCAGCCCTTCACAGCTTAGGCAACAAAGAGAAGAACAGGCCAGGACAATGAGATGTTTCACAACCTCACATGTCAAAGTTTGCACAAAATATTATTAACAGTAGTACCAGCAAAATGCCAAGAGGAAGAGTGGCCAGCCTGACTTCTTCGAATGAAACAAGAACGGCGCCAATTTGGACATGCAGGCTGCACATCTGAAAGAGCTTTACAGTATTTCCACATTCTCACAGTATGTTGTAACTCAGGGTGCTTGTGCCACACAACCTTGTAGATCTGAATAAGTAACAGCTTGCAGTAAATTCAAAACAAACTCATTTTCAAGAATAAGATGTTTTCCCACAGATACAAGCACTAGGCTTCTGAGAGTTCTAGCAGCCCACAATGCATATTGAGAAGGTTGTAACTGACACACACTACAAGAGAAAACAAATCCTTAAACAGCAGTACAAGGGAAAAATCAGGTACCTCCGATTTCTTTGCAAAATCCAAATCATATCTTCTATTTGTTTGGAATGACTGTTTCAGAATTCAGTGATACTTATGCTTATACTTATCCATATAAACGTTCAACAATGACATTAACCATGGGCATGGTATTTATGTTAGAAAAGTATTTACAGTGAAACAATACTATGGTATTGTATTATAGAATCATAGAATGGTAAGGTTGGAAGGGACCTCAAGGATCATCCAGTTCCAACCCCCTGCCATAGGCAGAGACACCTCCCACTAGCACAGCTCACTCAAGGCCTCATCCAATCTGGCCTTGAATACCTCCAGAGAGGGAGCATCCATGACCTCCCTGGGCAAACTGTTCCAGTGTCTCACCACCCTCACTGTAAAGAACTTCCTCCTAACATCCAGTCTAAATCTCCCCCTGCCAGTTTAAACCCATTGCCCCTTGTCCTGTCGTTGTAGGACCTTGTAAATAATCCTTCCCCAGCCTTCCTGTAGGCCCCCTTCAGATACTGGAAGGCTACTATCAGGTCCCCTCGAAACCTTCTCTTCTCCAGACTGAAGAGCCCCAACTTTCTCAGCCTGTCCTCATAGGAGAGCTGTTGCAGCCCTCTGATTATCTTTGTGGCCCTCCTCTGGACCCGCTCCAACACTTCCATGTCCTTCCTGTGCTGAGGGTTCCAGAACTGCACACAGTACTCCAGGTGGGGTCTGACAAGAGCAGAGTAAAGGGGCAGAATCACTTCCCTTGTCCTGCTGGCCACGCTGCTCTTGATGCAGCCTAGGACTCGGTTGGCTGTCTGGACTGCATGCACACACTGCAGGCTCATGTTGAGCTTTTCATCAACCTGGACCCCAAGGTCCTTTTCCTCAGGGCTGCTCTCCAGCCATTCACCACCCAGCCTGTATTTGTGTTATATACAGTTGTATTATATACAACTAAAAAAACCCCATAAAACTGTTTCATTTTACTAGTCAGTTCTGCAAAGCCATACAAATAGGACTGTCTGAAAAGTGTATTTATATCATTAAGAAAGTAGTTTACTTAATTACCATTGTGATTCAGGTGTGGGATTCCTAACGGACAAAACAACTCACAGAACTTTGCATTAACGTCAATGCACAAGAGAAAGAAACAACTTTGACTCAGCTTGCAGGACCTCTGAGCAGGAAGAAAGTCTTCCCTAGGTAAAACCAGATGTAGAGGAATCAGTAATTGACAATTTAAAGTTGTCTTTTAGGGCAGAGCAGCACCCAAAAAGCAGTAGGCAACAGCTTACAAGCAAGCACCTGAGATAATTACTCCTAAACATCCTCAGGTATTTTTCAAACCTCATTATCTGATTAAGGGGGTTTAGACTTTTTAAAACAGGAAAGTAATATATGTAAATGCAGCACATTATCAGATTAAAGGTTTAGAGGGTTTTGTTTGTTTTTTTTTTTCTTTTCAAAAGAAGGTTTTTTTGTTGGTAGTACAAGTTTCTGTTTACTGTTTCAAAATCGAGACTGTATGGTTTGAAATGAAGAAATGAAGCTTCAAAACTAATAAATTATCTTTTACATTATGGTTCACATGGCAAAAAAAAAAGAGAATCAAAACCACATCTACTAAAAATTCTAATTAAAGCCTCCAATAAAATTTCACCACTAGGATGTATTTCAATCATCTTCTTACAATTATGTTCAAACTACTGAAGGAATTACTGCTTCACTGTTCACTTTTGCCATGTTCAGAAGTTGAGATACATAATCATATAAGCATTCTTAATATGCTTTTAGGGTAAGAAACTCAGATGCTCTAGATAACCTGAGAGCTTATTTAGTCAGATTATGACATCTCACAGTTACAGTCAGCTGAAGCAATGGTAATGATCTGGACGAGGGCACTGAGTCAGTCATCAGCAAATTTGCAGATGACACCAAGCTGGGGGCTGATGTTGCTGGGTTGGAGGGCAGAAGGGCTCTGCAGCGGGACCTCGACTGCCTGCACAGATGGGCAGAGTCCAAGGGGATGGCATTCAATAAATCCAAGTGCCAGGTGCTGCACTTTGGCCACAACAACCCCATGCAGAGCTACAGGTTGGGGTGGGAGTGGCTGGAGAGTAGCCAAACAGAAAGGGATCTCGGGGTGCTGATTGACACCCACTTGAACATGAGCCAGCAGTGTGCCCAGGTGGCCAAGAAGGCCAATGGCATCCTGGCCTGCATCAGCAATAGTGTGGCCAGCAGGAGCAGGGAGCTCATTCTCCCCCTGGACCCTGCACTGGTTAGGCCACACCTTGAGTACTGTGTCCAGTTCTGGGCCCCTCAATCTAAGAAGGACACTGAGGTGCTTGAGTGTGTCCAGAGAAGGGTGACGAGGCTGGAGAGAGGCCTCGAGCACAGCCCTATGGAGAGAGGCTGAGGGAGCTGGGATTGGTTAGCCTGGAGAAGAAGAGGTTCAGGGGAGACCTTCTTGCTGTCTCCAGCTACCTGAAGGGTGGTTGTAGCCAGGGGAAGGTTACCTTATTCTCTCAGGCAACCATTGACAGAACAAGAGGACACAGTCTCAAGCTGCACCAGGGGAAGTTTAGGCTGGAGGTGAGGAGAAAGTTCTTGCCTGAGAGAGTCATTGACTGCTGGAATGGGCTGCCCAGGGAGGTGGTGGAGTCACCGTCCCTGGAGGTGTTCAAGGTGGATTTGGACGTGGCACTTGGTGCCGTGGTCTGGTCTTGAGGGCTGTGGTAATGGGTTGGACTTGATGATCTTTGAGGTCTCTTCCAACATTGGTGATACTGTAACTAGAATTTGAGAACACAGTACTGTGGTAACAGTTCCCAAAATGCTTCACTGCTCCTACAATATCAACACTGAAAAAACTTCAGAAACTATTGCAAAGACAAAGTTTTTCTTAATTATTTGTCAAATGTTGAAGTGCCTCCATCCCATCTCATGCTGGGTAGGGTGAATGGCTCAAGAGCAGCCCTGAGGAAAAGGACCTTGGGGTCCAGGTTGATGAAAAGCTCAACATGAGCCTGCAGTGTGTGCATGCAGTCCAGACAGCAACAGAGTCCTGGGCTGCATCAAGAGCAGCGTGGCCAGCAGGGCAAGGGAGGGGATTATGCCCCTTTGCTCTGCTCTCCTCAGACCCCACCTGGAGTCCTGTGTGCAGTTCTGGAGCCCCCAGCACAGGAAGGACATGGAACTGTTGGAGCAGGTCCACAGGAGGGCCACAAAGATGATCAGAGGGCTGCAGCAGCTCTGCTCTGAAGACAGGCTGAGAAAGTTGGGGCTCTGCAGCCTGGAGAAGAGAAGGCTTCATGAGACCTGATAGTAGCCTTCCAGTATCTGAAGGGGGCTACAGGAAGGCTGGGGAGGGACTATTTACAAGGGCTTGCCATGACAGGACAAGGGGTAATGGGTTTAAATTGGCAGAGGGGAGATGGAAACTGGATGTTAGGAGGAAGTTCATTGCAGTGAGGGTGGTGAGGCACTGGAACAGGTTGCCTAGGGAGGTTGTGGCTGCTCCCTCCCTGGAGGGATTCAAGGCCAGGTTGGATGAGGCCTTGAGTAATCTGTGCTAGTGGGAGGTGTCCCTGCCTATGGCAGGAGTTTGGAACTAGATGATCCTTGAGGTCCCTTCCAACTTTACCATTCTATGATTCTATGCCTCACTAAATCATGAGCACTGGTACACAGACAGCAGGAGTATCTGAATCAAAGACTTCAATTCATAACTGCAGTTCCACCACTACAACTTGCTACTCTGAAGCAAATTATTAGCAAGAACATATACAAATCTAAGCTTCCATCATCAAAAGAGAACGCTACAAATATATGTTATGCTTAAAACAAACAAAATAACAAACATAACTAGCTAATTATTGTGTGATGTCTTGAAGAGATAAGGCATCTTTATTGCCAATCATCCAACATTAAGCTAATTATTATGTACTACCAAAAGAGGTAACTTACTCTAGGATGGAATGAGTTGCAGCCTGGGGATGGTAACGGTACAGCAGGAGGCAATGGTTTACTCGAAAGACTTCTCCACCCTTTTGGAGATGTTTATAAAAAAACAACAAGTCTTCTGGAACACCCTGGGAGAGAAACAGTATTTCAAATCAGGGAGTGACTGGCATTCAGAGTTACAATGAAATTTTATTTTTTTTCCCCCCAAATGAATAAGGTTTAACAACATTTTAGTCCTGTAATTTCTCCGTGAAGTTATTGAATGGCTCATTAAATGTCTGTCCAAAAAGATAAAGGTATTTTTAAAAGTAAGTAGTGGTATTTAAAAATTAAGTATGCCTAACCACAAGGACAGAGGTGGAAAAATAAACATCATGCCATCTTGCCAGGGATGTAAAGCCTAGTACAGGTTAGTACCAAATGAGAGAAACTCAGATACTTCATGAAGCCTGAAGCAGCAGAGAACCACCCAGGTTACTGAAAGGGATCAGTGATTTCAAAAGAGTGTTTTGTTGTGTATGTTTTTTCACTAGAGTTATTGTTCTTTCTTTAGTCACCATACAAATACCTAAGCTGTTCTCTGAGAAAGGTTAATCAAACCCCATAAGAGATCTTATTAAAAGTAACCTCGGAATGAGGCAATGTCTGCAAGCAAAACTAATTTTTACCCCTTGCAACTTATTTCCATGGTACATTCCTTCTTGATGGGATTGAAAGCAATACTGCTGAAACACTGCAAAAATTCCCCTAGAGTTGTGGAGAGATACACACACATACATATATTACATACACGTGTGTGTGTGTATATACACATACATACATACACACACATACACACACACACAAAGTTTTAGGAAATAACAGAGATTTCATGATCACATGCAGTATTTCCCACCTAAAAACCAGAAAATCTTCATACCAATGACACAGCATCAGAAGGACAATCTTTTGGTGCATAGTATTCAACTGCCTGTCACATCATATGAAAGCATAAACCCACCTTTAAAGATACAGCCCTATATTGAAGGTTAAAAAGTGGCATCTATTTACATTTTGCAGTGGTGCAGCTTCTTGCAATGTGCCAGAATATTTAATTTTTCTGTGTTTAAATACAGGTTTTTCTTCCCTCCAACTCAGTGTTTAAAAGGTCACACAATTTTATCAAGTTAAAAAAAAAAAAAAATCTCTGATGTAGAAAACCAGGTGGGACAAATAAAATATTTAAGTAGCATTAATAAAAAGCTGGACTATAACATGACAAAGTTGAGAGAAGTAAAAGGAGGGAAAGACACTGAAATACATTTTGTTCTGTAGGCAATAACACACACAAGAACAACAAAAGCATAAACCTCAACCTCAGTTGTATTTCAACACAAAAAATAATAAGGGTGCAAGTTAAAAATAAATTGCATTTTCCCCCCATTACTCCAGATTCTGAGTTTCTTCCATAATTAAGTAAAGGAGATTCTTCCAATTAAAGTGCTGAACGCAAAATCCTTCTGTGGTTTCTTCTGGCCTTCCAGTTCTAAGTGCAACACAGTTCAGTGACTGCTTCTCATATCCATCAGGCTGAGTAGCCAAGGGAGGGAGAGGAAGAAAAATGAGCCCAAAAAGCTTTGAAGTGTGGAAAACAAGTCTAAAACACTCAACTGAACATATATATCTTGGGAGAAAACAGAATCAAATCAAGCTCTCTCCTCTGCAGCTCCAGACTTCACTATATGATGGATTGATTTACAACACTGAACTAGGCCACACTCCCAGATTCTGAACAAAATGGGTTCTGATCCGAGGGCAGCTTATCTCTAGCTATTGTTTGTCTTTGTAGATAGATATTTGTCTGACTTCTAGGTTAAGAGCTGCAATTTTAGAGAAACTTTATACAATCAGTGCTTTGTATGAGCCTAGTTTGAAAGCCACAAAGTCTAGCAGAAGCTGGAGAGGCAAACAGCAACCAGAGTCATGAAGCATCTAAGAAAAAACAAATTCTTTCCATTTATCTTGTAGCCTTTTCTATCTTTTTCATATTCTGGAAACACTGAGAGTCAACAGCAAAGCTTAAACCTTTCTCTCTTTTCCAGTTGCACACTAGACTGCTAGGTAGGACATCAGTTTTGTAGCATGTGTCGGTTTGTTGCAGTGGTCACATTTTGATTCAGATGTAGGATTCTACCACCTAAGTATCTGCAATTCATTTTAGTTTGGATAAGCACTTATTCAAGACAAACATTAATATGTAACTTCGAGAGGAGCCTTACTACAAAAGGATCTTTCCAAACGCTGTTTGGCTCCAAGTGTTCTTTTGGTTCCTTCTGGCTAGCAGGAGGAGTTTCAAACCCAGCACACCCAGCCCCAGGACCAACAGGTGCCTTGCTCTGCTCAGCAGTGGTCTCTCAAATTACAAAGGCACAGCACTGCTGCGCGTTTTTCAGGGCAGGAAAGATGTTGACTGTGTTATAGATCCTGCAGGGATGGGACTTCCCATGGCTCTTGAGCATGTTAAGTTTGTTGCAATACAAGAGTTTCTTCTCAATTGAGACCTATTATTGGATCCAGATGGCATTTGAAACACCAGGAATCTCTGTCAAACACCACAGCCTTCAAACAAAAAGCTGTTTAACCACTAAAAGGAATCTTTTAACGTATTTTTTTTATTGTATACTTGCTAAAAGTATCAATTGACAAGGCAGCATTTCACCAATAAGCTACCACATAAATAGCTTTCAGCATTAAATAAATACAATTAAATTACAAGGTTTAGATGTTGCTGGACTGCCTACAGCATTTTCCATGTTATAGGCAAAAATCCAACCCTATATGCTCTGCTGCACAAAGGTATAAACTCATTGGCCTGTCCTTACTCCAGGTTGTACTCATCAGTTGCCAATTACAACTCCGAGTGAAAAATACCACCTCAGCTTTGCTGTTCCAACCAGCATGCACTAGCCACAGGCAAAGTCATCATTTACTGGAGCATAAGACTACTAAAGAGGGGAAGGATTTGTGTTTACTCAGTATTTTGGGCAGATATCCCTTGCTGTGCTGATGTTTGACTGTACAAGTGAGCAGATTGGCTTTGTATGCACAATAGGGTGTCAAGCAGAATCTAACTTGAGTTAAAGTAATTCCTTGTTCAGGGACCACACTAAATACCCCACGATTCTCCTCTTGTTTATCTTCTCATTACTTCACACTTCTAGATCACTGTGCATGAAATGGTTCTCTAACCACAGTACCTTCAACATATATTTGGCAAGGAGGTACAAGCCACCTACCACTACAACCAGCAATTCTGTCTACAGTTTCTGCAGCTCCACCAACAGTAATGAGGAGGAGCATCAACAGGCATGAAGGTAGTAATCAGCAATTTTGGGAGGCCTTTTCTGAAAGTGGCCATCTGTGAGGTGCTGGTACTAGTAACACCTAGAGAGATTTGTTGAAGCTACCACTAAGGCTGCACAGGCAGACACACAACGTAAGAGCTGCCATCAGTTGCTTATCCTAATATAGGAGGTTGATTCTGCCACATAATCAACCTGTCCCAACTTCCTCAGGCCATCTCTTTTCCCTCCACTCAGTCTTTCAGTCATCTGTGACATGTACTCTTTCCCTGTCATCACCCAGCAGAAGGCACTCTAAGAGGTGGCAGATCCTTGTGAGCAAAGCCAGTAGAGATTTAGCCCATGCAGAGCAGAAACTAGTGAAAATGGGGAACCCAACACAACATTTTCTATTTGCAGAATACCTGCATTTATAACAAACAGCAACAAGAGAAGGGAAGCAAATCCATCTACACATGAAAAACAACCTTCAGGTTTGAGAAAGCTTAGTCTTTCATCTTCATCAGAGGCACCAAGAAAAACTGGGCTAAACACTTGACACATGTTTTGCAAACCAGACAGCATGATCAGAGTAACTGATGGACAGAATCAGCCAAACTGCTTTAATTCCTCAGAGAAGCATAAAATTGGTGAATGGGAAGGATGAATCAAAAAGTAAGTAAGTGTTGATTCATGCTAACACGTTTCTTACTCAGGAAAGAGTTTGTTTCATTGCTGTTTTTTAAACTAACTCATTTCACAGTGTACATTTTAGAATTTTCATTGTAAAAAGAAAACAAAACATGTCACTATTCTTTTTATGCTAGAGTTGCCTAAAGAGCAAATCAAATGGTGCATATTACACCACCTATGATTAAACAGGAAAAAAGATTTTCAACTCGGAGCCATTTGGCAACAAAGCAAAGATGAAGAAGATGAGTAAAAAACAAAAAAACCCAACAAAACCAACTTCTTTTCTTTGCCTTTTTCAGATTTCATATGCCAACAGTTGCATGTGTAGAAGTGAACACAGAAGAGTCCCTACTTCAGAGGAAGTACTCCTGCCTCAGAAAGAAATGCTGTTCTGTCAGACAAACTCTCTTGCCAACAAATGTTGTTCAGTGTGCTGCTAATGGGGAACAGCTAAGCTGCTGGAAGCTAAAACTAAGTAATTCCAGCATTTCCCTAATTTAAATGTAAAGCTGAGTTTAAAAAAAACCCAGAAAACAAGAAGAAAAAACCCCAGAAAATAATTTAATCAAGAATTACCTGGTTTTCAGTCTTTCCCTAAAGACAAGTTTTGTATTAAATGCCAATTGTATTTTGATTTTGTAGTGAACAACTTCTAATTGAAATTATTTACTTCAGGGAGAAATTATCATCAATTGAAAATGCTCCTTAGTTTAATTTCCTTTAGGACAGCTATCAGAAACATGAAAGCAGACTAACCACAAGTTAACTCCATATTAAATAGCTATTAATAACTTCTCTTAAGGATTATCCAAGATATTCTCAAGTCTCCCACCCTGTTCCCATACAAATCATATTTTCACATCATTTTGCCTTGGGATGAGACCTGAAGCCTGTAACATACATTTCATTGTTTGGGAAATAATAGGTTAGAGAAAACTCTCAAAGATGGCTTTCATCCAAATATACTGGCACACAACTGCAGTTAAACAGAGATGATGGGCAAGTCAAACAGAAGGGAGGTGGTAAATTCTAAGTGACATTTAATAACAGACTAGCAAAAAAAGTCATTTGACATGGGCTATGGAGTGAGTGTACAAATACATCATCAAGTGTAATTAATCATTGCTTCCACCACTATTTCTTACCTTTTTTTTAAAATCAAATACTAATCTCTGTTCAGCCATCAACATTAGTGCCTGTGTTTCATCCAGATTTTTCCCCAGAGCATCTTGATGGGTTATTTAGCAGACCAACTGTATTTTAATTCCTGTTCCAAACCCCCAAATTCCTACTTAGCCTTTTACCTTTCAGGTGTTATTGCAGCTGCCTGCCTTTGTGGAGGGAATGACATTTGTGTGCTTTGGCACAGAAAAATGGAAAAATGCATTAGTTGGCACCTAATAGCCTACAAAGCTATCTTAGAGCTTTAGAGCATGTGTGAGTCCCCTGTGCAGCAAAAGGTATTTTGACACCTCTTCAATTTGTGGGGGTTTTTGTGACCTTTTATCACAAAAATAGATCAAAACCAAGCTCCAGACACCTCATTCAGTTTGCATTCAGAAAGGCCAGAAGCAGTTTATAATATGCTGTTCCATCTGGGGCTCATTAAGAATAATTTCCCCCTGTTTACACTTTGAGATTAGCTTAGAACTTTAAGGCTGTCACTATTTTTAGCTTTCATACACTTAAAAAGGAAGGTTAAACACAGAGGTGACAGGAAATCTGGGACCAAGTTGTGGTAAAACTCTTAGAGAAAGAACCAGCCGTGGCATATTATAGCCATGATGTCAAGAATAATAGTGCTTGAATAAAGCCCAGACTGTGCCATTTGCCACACTTCATGGAGTGGAGTCTGTGGGTTAGCAATTTATACAGTTATTGGACTCAAGATTTCTTCAACCATTTATCTAAAGCTCCAAACAAGGTTGGCTTAGCTTACTGCCATTGCACTCAAGTGACTACAACAAAAGGACAACCAGACAGTGAGAGACAAATAATGTGCCCTGCCTGTGATACTAACAGCAAATAAAATATGTCCTTCACCTGAAGAACACATTTAAGTGAGAGGACACAAGGTCAGTCAGATACAGTTGCAAAATGCTGGTATTGTATGAAAATTGAAGCATGCTGTCAAACACTTTAAGCAATACCTTTGCCTGGCCTGTAACAGACACCATATCTACCTCTGCACATGCTTTTCTGCGTTTCGTAACGGATTATAAAGCTCCCAAATCTGCTTTTCATATCATACAAGACCAAGTGCACTTTTCCTCAACATAATATTTTATGACACTTTTGGACACAGTTATGACTTTTCAACCATGGTGTTGGCTGTCAGAAGACATCAAAAGAAACAGAAGCAAAACAAATCACGCAGATAACATCACACACTAATTTTCAGCTGCGAGTTCTGAAGGGTTTAGTAAAGTCCTACTACTTCTTTCAATAAGGAATTTCTGTACTCTTTATCCAAACCAGCTGAATTACAGGATGATCCCTTTTGCTTTGGTTTCCTAAAAAATTAAGTCAGAAACATGGTTCACATTGCTCCCCTCCTAGCAGTGGATCTTAATTCAAATCTATCTCTTTATACATTTGGGTATTATTGTACTGTATTGTTCCTGTATTGTTATATTATCCTGGTCTCAGAACACCATCAAAACTTGCTAAAACCAACTACTCTTTAGTACTTCTGCTTTAATGATCATATGTCAGAGGTTGCAGAAGTAACACCTTTACCAATGGAGTTAACCAGTGCATAAAGCCAAGCTGTCAGGTTCTTAGCCACCATTTTCTAGTCAGGGTTT
The DNA here is from genome assembly GCA_013396675.1 of Eubucco bourcierii. Lineage (NCBI taxonomy): Eukaryota > Metazoa > Chordata > Aves > Piciformes > Ramphastidae > Eubucco > Eubucco bourcierii. Next base: position 425,794 of record VWZE01008295.1, read on the forward strand.
TGCAAGGGCATTGCACAGTGATTACCTAAAAGGAACAAATCTACAACTGTTGCAGATCTTGAACACAAAGAACTTCTTAAAAAAACCAAAAAAACCCCACTGTTTGTTTTGGGCTTTTAAAAATCTGTTTCACATGAAGCCTGGATGGACAGAGAGACACATGCACACCTATCTGTAACAATAAAAAACCCACAACTACAGCACAGCTTATATATCTATGTTCTATCAGTCCACTCAAACTATTAACATAAACATCAAATCACCATTTGATCCATGAAAGAATTGTCTTCCATTTGTTCCAAGTGCTGAAATATGAAGAACAGGTGTTTGGCTTTAATTCCAAATGAGAATTGCAGCTTTTTGGCATGGAAACAGCCTAGGAAATGGAGAGGGTTTAGATGTGGAGATTTGTTGGCCTGCTTCTTGTGGCAATGTGACACTTAGAGCTCACACTGTTAAATGCTAACCCAAAAATGAAGATGGAAGTGGTCAAATTAATATAGTCAAATCATGGCTCAGGATAGAACATATACACACAGATAAGATCCTTACTAGCAAGTCAGTATTAGTTTGTAAGAGCTCTATTGAGACTCAGAGGAAAAATCTTTGCCTCAAAATAATTCTTTTCAAACTGAATGAGGTGAATCAACACTAAATATAGTGCTAAATGCTGAAAGATTTAGGACTTGATTTTGTGTCCTCTAAACCCACAGAGGACAAAGGTTTGACTCCATTGCTTATGTTCATTGCTTTATTCTGATCTGTCATCACCCTCTTCCATAGGGTTTTGGGTTGGTTTTTTTTGAAGCTCCTCTGTATCAGTCAGAGTTTGCATCGTGACATGTTGGACATTTCACAATAGGAACAAAACAACAAGTTTAACTTAGCACTGGTAATTTTTAAAACTAGAAGGACATATCATGCATTGTGACTGAGATACCATTAAGATTGTCAACATATTACATCTGAACAGCCATGGTATAGTTCCTATACAATTATATAGAAAGAAGAAAGAAAAAATTAAAAGGAAAAAAAAAAATTCCAAAACTCAGAGCAAAAAGCACAGAATGACAGACTATTTAACTTAACCTCTTGAACTTTATTATTAGGCTTGCTGTTCTCTTCTTGTTACTTTGTTTTAGCTTGCTTGCTTTCTTTTCTGAGCTTGCTAACAATGCTCAAGAAGTTAAGTCAAACGTTCTTCAGCGAATGAAAAACACAATGATAAGGAATAAAGAAGAAATAAAGTACATGGGTCAGCAAATGTAGATTGTGTTGGAATCAGGCACCGTTCCCAGCTCTTCCACTCAACCAGCCACGTAATTAAGGTTGAATCTTTTCACCACTCTTAAATTCTGTTCTCTGTCTGCCATCTCCTTAAACTGTAATTCTTTTTGGCACCCAAAAGAATAGTATTTGTGTATCCTCAGACACACATGTAGATGTGTGTATTGCTCCAAGTGTATATGTACACACTGCATGGCACAGGAGGCTATAAAAAGAATAATCATCATAATATGTTGCAGTTTACATAATAAAATAGGAAATAACCTTAACAGAGGTTTTGTTGTTTGGTTTTGTTTGTTGTTGCTTTTTGGTTTTGGTTTGTTTTGTTTTGGTTTTTTTTTTTAAGAGTACTATTACATGAAAGCTTTCAGGAGGAAGAAAAAAAAATAAATTATATCAGAACCACTCATTCTAGCCCTAAAATCTCACCAAAAACATTGGAAGCAAAACCTGATCCAAACCAGGGATGAATCCAAACATGTCTGAATTAGATTTGTTTGCCAACATCTCTCCTGTACTACCACAACGAATATTGCCAACAGATAGGTTTGGATTTTATTCCACAAGAAATGCTGATAAGCCTAAAGCAACCAAATTGCATTCATACAAAAAAAATCTAGGTAGAAAAAGATGACCTGGCAGCAGAGGAATACTTCTCAGATAACAGTTATTTAATTTGTAGTTTCTTGGTCCTGATCCTTGAGGAAAAGCTACTTAACATCTGGGGACAAGCCTGAGAACTAAGATTGACAAGTGGGTGGATAAATGAGACTTAAAGATAGTAGTTTTATGGCACATTGTGACCTCCCCTCCTCCTTTGTTCTTCACCATCAGGACAATAAATTTTTGCCCTTAGGAGAATGATGGCTCCTGGACTGCATATCCACAGCACTCACCTTTCCACCCTCATCAAATTTTCCCACGTGAAAAAACCATTCTCGAGAACAGAACCAGGTTGGCATGATCACCGTAGGTCCATGGGAGGTAAACACCTAGGAAAAGGATGAAAAAAGCCAGTCTGAGTTAACAGAACATTAAAAATCAGCATCTTTTGGGGAACAAAGTAGATCTCACTTGAAATCCTGCTAATCATTTCGCCTATACTTAACCATCAGCTGTTTTAAACAGTAAGAAATGCAAGTGCTTAGAATTCAGCATGTTCTTCCTTTCTGAACTGCAGTGTGTACCAGCACCTGTGAGGTGTCCCAGTCCAACAGGTAAATCTACTTCCTGCTTCATATTCCACAGCCTTCCCTTCTGTCATAAGATGCAACACATACAGGGCACTTCAAACTTTATTTCAAGTAAAGACACTGGACATGACACTTGCATTAGTAATGGCGATGCTGACACTGAAGTCAATGAACTAAGAAGAAAGAATCTTTACAGTTCTTAACCCCACAATGGTTGCATATTGATTTTCCATTGTATATTCCTTATAGAGACAGAAAGTAGACATTTTCCTCTCACTGATCTTTTATATTTAGAATCATAGAATGGTAAGGTTGGAAGGGACCTCAAGGATCATCTAGTTCCAACCCCCTGTCATAGGCAGGGACACCTCCCACTAGTACAGGTTACTCAATGCCTCATCCAATCTGGCCTTATATCTTGGACAAATAAGCTGCTATTTATTTCAAACATGAGAGCACTGTGGATTTGCCACCCAGTGGTACCTACCCTACAAAGATGTTGGTAAGGAAATGCTTTAGGGTTTGCAAAGGGAGTGCCTTCTGATTTGTCCTCTTGACTAGTGACAACCAAGAACTACACATATCAGCCTTTGCTGCATTAAACAAACTTCTTGTAAACACAGCTACAAAATAAACCAGAATCTAGATTCTGGAAGGTAAACTGGTTCTTTCTTTTGTCTCAAGACAAAGCATCTAAGCAAACAAGAGACTGGATTTGTCAAACAGAGCGTGCCAAGTTAAGACAGGAGACTGTGCCTGCTTCCGAGAAGTACCAGGAAATAAAGAGCACAGTCTGGTTTACAAGGGCAGAACAAAGAAACCTCACAATTACTGCCAGTCTTCAAACACTAATGAAAATTCTGAGCAGATGATTTCATTGCAGCTATAGTGGTAATCTTGACGTTCCTTTATAGCTGCCATTTTTCAGCATCAGTGCATGAATTTAAATTGTTTCATGTGCATCTAAGCATTTCTATTTTAAGTGTCCACCTGAGAGAGAGTTTCTTAAACTCTATCTGACAGCTTCCATTTCCACAGATAAACAGAGATTTAAACTCCAAATTTTACAGGCTCAGTTCTATAGAGACTCAGACCAACTCTCCAAACAAGTGAAACTGAAATGAATTGAATTCAATTGAATGAAGTGAAGTGAAACCTAATCAAAATTCAACATGTGATCTAGTCTCACTTGGGTTTTTTATGGCTAGAACCATCTGACAGGAATCCAGCTTAGAGTAAAGCATATCTCCAGGAACATAATGATAGAACTTCACTGTCTATAAATTGGGTTTAGGGTAATTTATCTGGAGGCAGACACTTAACATTAGGCAGTCATATTTAGTGACCATAATCCTATCACTTAATGGCTATGTTTTAACAGATTAGCAGCTTGCCAATAACTGAAATACACTTAGCCTCAGAGGTGCTAAATGTCAAACACTCACCCCAAAAGTCAGTGGGAGCTGAGAGAGTCAAAACAATCCCTGAAAACCGGAGCAGACGTGATTACTCTGTACACTGTTATTAAGCTCTGCACTAATTACAAGGGCAATTGAGTACGGCCTGAACCGAACAATGACCAAACGGTAATCCCAAAAGAAAACAACAGGCAGGAGAAAAGCTGGGCTAAAATGCATTGACTCTCACTCCTGAATGGAAGAAAATCTTCAAAAGAAAGTCTTGAGCCTACTAGTATACAGAAAATGTGTTTGGAAAGGCAAGAATGTTATTTCTTCGGTGTAGCCTGGTTCATCAAAGAACATAAATGCACTTAATCTTAAAGATGTATCTCAATGTGATTAGTCATGCTTGGGTGCAAAGAGCATACATCCTAAACATCTTAGATATTCTGTGCTCCATTGACCTAGATACTGAAATAAAACCACACAGCACAAATTTGAAACACATAAAAAAAAGAAAAACCCCTCTGTTTCTCACTTTGTGAGATTGCCAATCAAGATTTTATCCATAAATCTTTCAGATTGCCTGGACTGGAACAAGAGAAACAAAGAAGACATGCCAGGCTGCATCTGAAAATAAATCAAAAGCAGGATTTGACTGATGATGCAGTTCTCTAACTGTTCTGCTTAGTTTTCTTGGAAACGTTCTCTGGCTCTGCCCAACAAATGTCCTGCATCACCTTGGGACCTCAGTGGGTTTCCAGCCAGTTCTCCTCAAGGAATTAATGCAATATATTGGAAAGCAGTTTGGACTGTGAACCTTTCAGATGTAGCTGTATTGGTAGATTAATGCTTAATAACAGTTATTAATTACAGTACACTGTATGCTGTAAAGATTGTCTAAACAATCTAGTCACATGAAACCAATTCATTAAAATATAACCACAGATCTTGTAGATCAAAGTATAAATTTATTTAGAATTCCTCAGAACACAGAACTGTCACAGCCAAACTGGAATCCATCTTTATCAGCTTCCAGGTAACAGAGGCAGGCTGCTATTTCAGCACTGCATTTGTTAAATTATTTAGAACTTTCATTGTCATCTGGTTTTATTCCAAGGAACAAGTAGCAAGCAATTGAAACTGATTTACTCTGGTTTGTTCTTGCTAACTGTTTGGCTATTGAATTACATTCAGCTATTACAAAGGTTCTCTGAAAATAAATCTAAATAATACAAAGAGTTGATTAAGTGATTTTCATTTGTTGTATTTCAAAGCTGTCAACAGCACATGTAATCCTGGTCCCCACTGATGCTCACTTCAGATCACGATAGGAAATTTCAGTTCCAATACTGAGAAAGGCATTCCTGTGTTTATAGTAACACTTCAAGGAAAGCTCCATTTCCTAAACCAGCAAATCAAAAATCTTAAACAACAACATGCCAAAAGAATACATGCAGATGGTGAAACAACCATTACATCACACAGAACACAGAGAGGAGACCAGGCAGTTCACAAGAGCAGCTTGTTTAATCAAGGGCCCTGACTGCTTTCCAATGTAACAATCTCATTCCCCAAAACACACAACACTTATTTCTCCTTACACTATAGCATTTATGAAAATTACATCTACACAGACCAAGGATTAAAAAGAAGCTCCTCTGTTATGCTAAATAATGCTTTCCAACACCCAGGCTCACACATTCAAATATCAGAAGGTGAAAAAAAAACAAAAACCAACGCAAACCAATGAAATTCTTTAGAGTTAAGTATGGTGAGACACTGAAACAGGTTGTCCAGAGAGGTTGTGTATGCCCCTGTCTGGAGGTGCTCCAGGCCAGGTCAGATGAGGTCTTGAGCAACCTGATCTACTGGAGGGTGTCGCCGACCATGACAGAAGTGTTGGAACTATGTAGCCCTTAAGGTCCCTTCCAACCCAACCCATTCTATGCATCACATGGCAGACTCTGAGCTACAGGCAAACTAGAGGCTAAAGGACATCACTCAGAAAATAACTCTGTTAAGATACCAGAGCACTAATTCAGCAGTGAGAGTACCAGAATCTCATTACTAAAGATTAGCAGGTTTACATCCAGAACCAGGTAAGGGGGGGTGTGTGTGTGTTACAGAGACATAAGGAAGGTAGGGAAAAGACTCCTCATGCTATTTAAAATATATATATTTGGGAAATAATCTTATTTAAAACAAGCAAACAAAAAAAAACCAACCCACAAAGTAAGATAAAATAATTACAGCAAACTTTACTAAGCTTTAAGGTACCTACACAGCTGCTGTGGTAGGGATTTCATTCAGTCAGTTTATAACATACTGCACTGTTTTACCCTCTCATATGCTTATATAAATAATTGCCTGTATCACCTCATCACTGCATGCTTCCACATTAGGTGGAAATCCCTGCTCTAAAGAAGCTGGGATCTGGCACAAGAAAGTACATTGCAGAAATAAACCATGCCATGAGTCTTCATACAGAAAGGGTGATGCATGCATTCTATTACAGGTTTAGCTACACACCAGCAATACTTAACCTTCACAATCCCAAACTCTACTTAGCAACAAAACTAATCAAAAAGAATTCCCAGAGTCCTAAGAACTGCTAATGCCAGTGAAAGCAGAGAACAGTCAGCACCTCTGAGAAGGTATCTCAGCCCTGCTCCTGGAAAAATTATGACCTACAGCTTCCTACAATTTCCTCTGGATTTGAAGACTTAATGATGGTTGAAGTATTCCAGAGTTTGCAGGAAATACAAACTCTTTGCAGGAATGGAACCAAAGACAGCAGTTATAAGATGATGCTTTCTTATCTATCTAGTGTTCCCTGCTGCTCTTTGAAGGGATATAAGTGTTTGCTTTCTGTAACAATCAACTAGATCATACAGCTCATTCCCTTTCCAATATACAGCTGGAGAGCAGAAGTACTGTGCTGCAGAGATGTTCTCTGACACATCTGAGTACAGTTCCTGCCAACATTTCCAAACTTAATTGAGGTTCAAAATAATATACCAATAAAATAAGGGTTATAGAAGTTGAGCAATCTCCCTCTTACTCAATCTCTCAACACAAACACAGTCCAACAATCACATCAGTGTACAAGCTGCAGAAATAATAATTCCTGTTTGATACTTTTACTTACACAGCCACTGTGTGGCTGACACTTCACTTCTCTGAAGTGGATGTTAAAGAAAAAAAAAAAATCTTCAGCCTAGGCAAAGGTGCAGTCAATCAGCAATATAGTTAGAACTCCTGCATAAAGTATTATATGATTTATGAAGTGATAGAAATATACATAAATGTTAAAGAAAGATTCTGCAAAGTCATTAGAACCTTAGTTATACAGGCTAAATTACAGCACTTGCAAGTGTTGCTTTCATACACAGCCTCTTTTCCTGAAAACCCAGAAGGTTAACCAGGACATAAATATTATTACACACAAAAAAGCTGATGCTTGCTTTTTGGTTTAGCTTTTTATTCAAAATATATGAGAGATTGAAAAGAAAAACTGCTCATTAAAACATTAGGATAAATATTAATGCTGTCTAAAGTATACCTGAATCTCTCACACAAATTCCTGCTCCCCACTTCCCCACATCCAGACACTTCCAGTTCTCACAATGTAAGCAGATGACAGCAATGGGAGGAAAATGGAGTAATGGACAGTAGTGCTGGGAGAAAAGAGATTAATTGGTTTAAACTGTTGTAATGAACTCTCTTGTCCCTCATGGCTTACTACAGTCTTGGTTCTTGTCACTAGGCTTTCAATTCTACAAAAAAAGGAAGGTTCCTTTTGTAGCTATTTAACCATTAGACCCAAACACAGCATTCTATACAAATAGTGTTCCCTATATTAAAGAAAATCTTAATAACCGTTATCACTGTTGGATGTGAAACCACAATCTGAAGGTGTGCATTACCCTGGCATCAACTCCTCCTCACATCTGTGGCTACAACAGAGTGGCACAGAGGACGAAATGCAGGCTAAAGGCTGCTTAGAAGTGTCTGTACCCCACCTCTTTTTTTTTTTTT
>VWZE01008295.1:433757-463337 GCA_013396675.1 Eubucco bourcierii
TAAACCTGCAGCTGAAATCTGTTCACAAATTTTCTAAAGGCAAACATATTAACTTCGGGTTTATAGTCTAACACAGATGTATTGAATTAGCTGTGGTTTTGCTTTTTGTGAAGTAGCCCATGCCAGCCTCATTGTGCTGGGTAATTGAGAGTTGACTATACTGTTGAACATCTCTTTTCTTGTAGTTGAATGCTCCCAGTAAAACCCAAGAGCAAGTGCCATTCTTCTTGGTTTTTTCAAAGCTTTTATCTGTTGATGGCAATTAATTAACTTACTGCTGAAACCAAAAGAAGAGACTTATGCAAAGGGAAGAGCCTGTATGATTCCAACCTTAGTTAACAGAAAAACAATACAAATACAGAACTGCAGGTAAGGAGAGCACTTTCACATTTGGAGAGTTCAGCTGTGTGCCAATGGCCAGGCAAAAGATCCACAGGAGAAATATTAAATACTCAAGTAAACTTGTTCTATTTGTTTCAGTACAAATGGTATTTCTCTTGTGTGGGTTTTTTCCCCTATTGGCTTTTAACATTTAGAGAAGGTAAAAAAAAAAAAAAAAAAAAAAAAAAAAAGAGTATTAGACTACAGATTCTGATTATGTGATTAACAGCTGCAATAGTAGAATGTTTTCTTTAGGAAACCAAAGCAAACTTTACCCTAAATCGCTCCCTCATGTCTTCCATCATGTCACGAGTCGTTGGGGAGTATCAAAGTACCAAATACATTCCAGTGCCCCAAGACTGTTGGATTTGCACTCTGTATCACTTCAAAATCGCAACCAGGAGAACAAAGAGCAGACAGAAAATACAAATCAGCTCTTCAATTAGTTTAGAATAAATTTCACTGCTAGTGCAAAGGAGAGCAAGGCAGTGCATTTCACAAGGGGGGGAACCCAGCTCTTCAGAGTTTTGTTTTACATAACTGGCCTAATGCTGGCCTTCTGCACACCACTTCAAACCTTCTACCCCACAACATACTGTCACAATGATATATACTAACTGAGGGGACAAAAAATAAACCAAAACAGTACCTCTGCAGACATTTTTGCGTACACATGCATTTTTGATAATGAAAAGGCCCCAATGCACGTCAAGAACCCAGTGATCTGTTACAACACTTTTGTTTTTAACAGTGCAGAAGACAAAACCAGAAAGACCTCAACCAATTCTGAGAATATGCAGAAATAAAAATTAAGTGCCCCTCAATTTGTAAAAGTCTGAGAAAAACCAGAGCTGAGAGCACTACAAAGCTACTCCCTCCTTATCTACGTTCTCTTGTTTCAGCCTCCCTAATAACTTGTTGAGGGGTTTATATGTGGGATTTGATTTTGTAGGTTCTTTCACTGCCTTCCAGCCAACAATCCAATCAACATTTCCTTTTACTTGTGACTGTTCACTCCAAAACCAAAATGCTCATAACAGGGTCAGTTTGAAGGTCATACCTCTGAAACTGGGCTCTTAGTATACATCACACATGACATTCATTCCTATGTTAAGCTCTGTCTGAACTTGGCATTTCTCATCACTGGTTTGAATTAGTTACTCTTCAGATAGGCAGTCATTCAATCTATCCAGCATGTTAAAATATTTTGCAAGTCTCAAGAATTCTGTGATAAGAAAGAAGGTAATAAACAGCTTAAGATCTTCCAAGTGAAGGTTGGTATGAATTAGCTTCAGGACTATATGCTCCAAATACAACAATACAAATACATATTAAAGAGCAAGGATTAGGGCCCAGATTCATCTGCAGTCAGAGATGTTCAAGCAAGTAGGGTAGGCAATATGGGTCCTCTCTACCACTGACAATTGGTGCCATGGGGAAACTCAGCTCTAAGATCTCTGTTGTCATCTGTAACGAATACAGTGGAACTACTGGAGAATGAGGTTTCTATATTTGTTAGTTCAGGAAGCCACCTTTAGCAGGTGAATATTTGCCTAAGCCTCAAGCATCCACACATTCCTAGAATCAGACTATAGCAATTATTCTCAAACTGATAAGAGATCATCTCTAAAATTTGCTTTGATATGCCACGTGAATTTAAGAATACAAAGTGCAGATCAAATGTTAAAAGAATTATGACTAAGTCAATTCTGCTACATAGATAAAGAAAAAAAAAGATTTTTTTACATTCTTTTATAATACCTTTTTCTTATCCTGTCTTGCAGAATACTGACACCTCAAAGGAGAGCAGACATGTACTATCTGGCACTCAGAGCATTAGTAAATGGCAATGGCAGAGCAGAAATATGGCAGCAAGAAGGGTCCTGCTATAATTTCAAAAGGAAAAATAAGTATTTAAACGAAGTCACAAAACCTGGATTTTTCCAACTGAAAAAAATCAGTGGAGGAAATGAATGCTAGAATTGTACTTACTATAATTAAAAATGTGAATAGAGAAGAGCAGCTTTGGCTATACTGAAAACCAAATACGGTTACAGCAGCAGCTGGGAAGGATCTAGTGAGCAGTTCCTGTGATTTATACCTTCCAAAGTTTCACGGGTCGCTCAGTATAAACACCTTTGTTTGTCACACACATCCTGTTAAAAATGATTAAGATTTAAACAAGGCTTCAGATCTCTCAACTGCCATTTCTGACAAAAGATAATGCAAAACACAAAAGTACAATAACGCAGTAACAGTGTAGCTTACAAACACTGTGTTTAAAGAGATGCATTAATGCTAATTTTCCTGTCATCACCCTGTAAAATTTAGGTTCAACCTCATTTTCCCCAAAATTGTATAAAATTGCAACAAGAAATTTGCATGTTACTTATACAAAAAACCATAAAGCAATCCAGGAAACTCAACCTTTCTCTACACTTTGTTCTAATAATCATTGATGCAAATTATGATGAAGGTTGGTCCTTTCTAGAGCAAGAGCAGACACCAACTGGGACCTTCCCACAGGGATCAGCAAATCTCTAACAGCATGGATGGAGAATTCAGTGTTACAAACCAAGCAAATGAGGTTTTTCACTACCACAAACAAGCCATAGTGACAAACAACTAAGCTTTGAAGCTCAAGGACCGATGTCAGCATGAAAGAAAAAGAGCAAGAGCATTAATCAAGACTTTATCTAACTTGGCCTTGCATTAAGCAGTCAGTAGATGAGCAATACCTACTTATTTCCTATTACATATTCCTTATTCTTTGTATTTATTGCATTAAGGCATTATGACTTTTCACTACTATTTTGACTCTGGACTTCCACTCAAATCTATGAGAAACTAAGCTTCTTACTAATGACATGTATGATTTCTAAACATGAAGCTCTGAATGCCTGTGCAAGATGCACAAATGTCCATTTCTCAAGCCAAGGTACCTCTGCCCTGCAATATCCCCAAACCTATTCTTTTCAGTTCCTCTTGGCTAGGACAGGAAATTTGGGCTGTTTTGAATCCAGTTTAGGAATATGTACATCCTGGCACTGCACAAGAAACTCAGCAAATCTAACTCTGGGAATTAGACTCCAGTGTTTGGTTTAATAATACCCCACAGAAGCACTATAACCACTTTTTTTGGAAGTAGGGCCCTCTGCTCTTTCCAAAAGTGCACTTCACAGTGCATCCCACATGAAAACAAATTATAGAACCAGAAGGACACACATAGTAAAAGAGTCTAAGTTCCAAAATCAGCACTAGGTCAGAAACTCCATTCAATCCTATTTCAGGAAATCGTCATTTCAGTTGCAAGTAGGCAAGCTGCATATGTTTAAACATTCAGCTAGGCTGAGGTATAGGAACAGCATGTGTTGTTCTGCCCCAGCAAAATTCTTTGCAGCCTGGAAGATGACAGTTTTTAAAGAGAGAAATATCCTGAAAAAAACACCAATTCATCTAACAAATGTACATCTGTTGTGAAGGTTACTCACATCTTCTCTTACTAGCAACAAGTCTTTTTTCTTGATTTGAATTCAACCAAAGAACTGTAAGTTTTGCTCTTCCAAACACAGCTGAAGTGTTTTAGCCACGCACCCAGTTCCATGATAATAAACATGTTCTTCCCCTTCAAAAGACCCTTCAAATACTGCCAAAAGACCATAAAACTAATGAGGTATAATACCTTCAGGTCTTGTTACTCTGGTATATTTCAACCAACACCCTGTGAAAACGACAGCAATGCTGGACCCATGAAATACAGCCTGTGTTAGAGCAGTAACTGGTCACCGAGGTACCAGCCAAAGAAGAAAGAAGGAACTCCAGCAGCAGTTCTCTGGACTCAAACCTTCAAACCTAGTAACGTCATTTCTAAACACACCAAACACTGACTGGTAAGTCTTCCAGCTTGTTAATTAAAGTGAAGACATCATCTCTTTAAAGCACCTAGAAGGTGAAAAGACATCCAGTTAAAATTTCAATTTATCTTCCTCCTTCACTGAAATATGTAATAATGTAATTCTAAGAACTAGAGAACACGGTGTTGTATGTTATTGAGCTGTGCAACTGCCATGGAAGAAAGAAAATATCCTCCAGGCTGATGCAACCTGTTTAATAGAAGTACCAGAGGAAAGGAGGGAACTACATTTACTTTAAGCCATGCACATGCTTTAGCTGCTTCCCTGCACCAGGTGTGCCAAGTTTTTAGTACTGAAGCAAGTGTGACACTTCAAGCACTTTAAATTGAGTTAGGTTGTTTATAATAACCTCTTCCCTTCATTTCCAAGGGGAACTTCTCACATGTTTCATTCCATACAATGATACTATGTTTATAACAACCGCCACTTAGAACAGACATAACCCAGGTTTATACACAGTATCTGCAAAATGTAAAGTTAAAATATGACACAGAAGGGCTGCAGAGTGTTTTAAGCTAACTAGAAGATGTTTCTGTTTCCACTTATATCAGTGGAAATATAGATTACCTTTGCTGACTTTGGTAGAATTACTGCAGCCAGTGCATAACTGGATGTAATGTTTATACCTTCTGATCCATGATCCATTTCTGACATAACTACAAGATCCTCTGCAGGCAGATGTTAGCTGTCTCAGTGAGAGGAGGTGTGTTAGCTCAGGCACAGTGCCATGCCAAGCCTGGACATGGGGCTTCCCATCAGATCAATGAGTCAGCAAAATTAATTCTGCACTTCTTTAACCTGGGATAAAACTCATCATCAAATGGGTCAACATACCCAGCACAGAAGGCATTTCTGCTGCTTTATGAAGCTTTTGACAGTGGCCTGTCCAAATACCAGGTCACTTGGACATCAAAAGTGTACTTGAAAGTTTTTTTAGAAAGTATAAATAATTTCAAAGCACAGCTGCAACTGGAAAAAAAAATCCAAACCAAAACAACAAATCAACACTTCTGTTTTCATGCACACAGAGCAGGACAGACTGGAATAGATTATTGCAGTTGGCAGGGACCTATGAGTCCAACTAGTCCCAACTGCCTGGCCACTTAAGGGCAGACCAAGTTAACGGAGGTCCAAAGGCACTGCCCAAACACCTCTTAAAAACTGGCAGGCCTGGGGCACAGACCTGCTCTTTTGGAAGCCTGCTAAAAAACAACAGTTATTTTTATTTTATCACCACCAGAAGACAAGTACAAGTTTTACTCAGCCTTATCATGTTACTTTGAGCATTTCTGTGGCAGCCTGGGCTTATTCTCAGTTTCCAAGTTGCAAAGTTTCCAACATTCATGCTACCAATCTCGATGAATTCCTGCACATCTTTTCCCTTAGCTGTTGTGCTGGTGACTCCTCTGGGCCCCTCCGGCCATCCCATACCATCCTATCATCTTCTCAGAAGTGCTTGCCTCCACAGTAGCTCCACAGTGGGATTCCCAACAGAATTCCATCAGGTAGCAGTTTGCCTTTCATGCAAACTCAAACATTCCTTCTTGTGCTTGAAATTTTCATTAAATGACAGAAGGGTGTGTCTTCCAGTTTTCCTTTAGGGAACACAAAAACCTCCAAGCTGTCTTTAAAGAAAAAGGACAGGAAAATAACAAGGTCTTCAGGAGAAGAAAAAAAAAAAAAAGAAGAAGAAAAAAAGGAAGAAAACTTGAAACTTCCTATGCTGTCACAGCTGTGCGGGGCCCAGCATTCTGTTTAATATTTTTCAGTCTAACAGTCAAACAGTTCCAACTAACACAATGTGCATGTTCTACAACAACTATCAGACCTGGATTGTTTCATTTCTGCTGAAACATGAGACCTAGCATCTCTTCACCCAAACAGAAATAAATAAACAAAAAGGAAACTTCTAAGATTAGTGGCATGACAAATTATTCAAATTTATCTTTTCCTTTTGCTAAACTTTAGAAAGCTAATTAATTACACCTTTGATAACTAAATGTTCATTGAGCTCAATCCTATTTATGATCTAAGTTTTTTTGGTAGAAGTACATTAATACAAACTAATACATAATAAATTCTGTAACATTATAGTTTATCTACTTATATATTAGTTGTAGAACAATGAGGGTGACAAAACAGGCAGCCCAGAGAGGTTGTGGAGTCTCCTCCTCTGGAGACATTCAAAACTTTCCTGGATACATTCCTGTCAGAGTTACTTTAGGTGATCCTGCTCTGGCAGGGGGGTTGGACTGGATGATATTTTGAGGTCACTTCCAACTCCTAATGTTCTGTGATTAGTTTATTTAAAATAAAAATATATATACTTTGAGGGGTTACTTTATCTTTTGTGCTACACAAAAGATGACAAGGACAGCTAGCAGCGATTCAAGTCAGCTTATTCAAGTTAAACCCAACTAAGCTCCCTACCCCAAACCCAGGCATTTCCTAATGGGAACACTTAATAAAATTGCTCCAACTTCAGGAGCCATTTACTAAAAATTAATCTCAATATTTATTGTACTAAACTAAATATTGTGAGTCAGAAATATTATGAAAGAGTGGGTACATGGAAGCATGTTCCTCTTGGACTGCTGTATTTTAACAGATGTTATTTTCACAGGGCGGCAACTTTTAAAATCTCCACAATAAAGCTTTTTCAGTGATAAATGCTGTATTAAAGGTTTGCTTTTTTAACTGTACTTTATGCATTTCATTCCCTTTATTTAAAAAAAAAAGACTAATTTATGTATAAATCAAACCAAATATAGTTTTGACAGCATCTTAGTGTTTCACTGAATTTTTCCAGCCTTACCACCTATTGTTGCAATAGGGGTGTTGTTCTAAATAGTTCTTAACTTCCTGAGAGTAAGGTAATTGGTATTCTCCAATTCAACAGAGTTTCTCCTTAGCCAGCTGCAATCAGAAGATCTCAGCGTTGCAGCTGCTTCACAAATACAACAACAACTTAAAACCTCAATATTTAAAATAGCAAGAGAAGTTAAAATCCCAAACCCATTCCATATTAAACCTCACAGCCTTGTCAGGAACAACGTTTATGTTCCATATACTTCTGTTTAGTTGAAATAAACTATTCTCTTGACACAAAGATGAAAGCAAAGCTTTTTCTCATGCAAAAGAAACTAAAATCTTTTATGCTTTATATTTGAAGTTCTCCATGAGTGTGTGCAGTTTCAAAATCAGTTTCAGCCAATCCACTGAATTCTGGACTGCTCCTAAATGAGCCCTTGGACTGCAAATGAACCCTACAGCTTTAAAGTAATCACAGAAGCACAGAAATGTATTATAGGCTACTATGTGGGCCTGTGCTATAATTCATTTGCAACAGTTGGAGCAAAGCATGAGCTTTTTACAGCATATTACTTTGCCACTGTTGTTGCTTTTCATAAACAAGATAAATGTCCTGCAACACATTGGCCTGTGTCCTACAACTCCAAGACAGGCCAGATCTTGTGTGCTGGGCTGACCTTGGCTGGCTGGCTTCCAGGTGCCCACCAAGCTGCACTCTCACTCCTCAGCAGGACCAGGAAGAAAATAAGCTAAAAACCCTATGGATTGAAATAAGGTAGTTTAAGGGGGGTTAGGGGGGGGGATGTGTGGAAATAAATAAAAAAAAAAAATTAAAAAAAAAGGATAAGAGGTTGCACATGGAAATGAATTTAAAAATAAAAGGAAGATTTATTCTCTACTTCCCTCAGTAAGTGATGTCCAGTCACTCCCTGGGAAGCAAGGTCTCAGTACACATTACAGCTGCTTTGGAAGACAAATGCCTTAATACCAAATGCCCCTTCCTTTCCTTTCCCTTAGATTTTATTGCTAAACATGACATCACACAACCCCTTGGTCACTTGGGGTCAGTTGTCCTGGCTGTGTCCCCTACCAACCTCTTGCCCACCACCCCCCAACCTACCGGAAGTTGGTGAGACAGCTTTGCTGCTGTCAGATCCCTGCTCAGCAGTAGCCAAAACACTGCTGTGTTAGCAACACCTTTCTAGCAACCAATACCCAACACAGCACTAGAGAAAATTAACTCCATCCCAGCCTGAGCAAATATACCTTTATTTGTACTTTAAAAATAATTTTTAAAACAGGGCTTGTGCATATCAAGCAATCTTCTCAAGCAAGTTTTCAAATATTTGAAATTATCTGCTTAGTAGTTGCCATCAGTGAGCACAACCATGAGGACTTTTTAATGTTATCTATGAACTAAAAGCTTGGCTACATAAGTAGACCCTAGTTAAGAAGAGTAACCAGCTTCCCCTAAATTCAGCAAAAGAAAGAACATGGTATTAAAATCTTGAGTAACTCAACAGATCAGAAGTTTCAACCCCGTAAGTGAGAAAATTTTTTACTTAAAAGAAAGGCTCTTGGAACTCTTAGATGATTTGTGTCACCCTTGGGCACTTCTCTCTTGGTATCAAACTAAAAATGAAATAAATTATGTTAACAATCTTCCAATCAAAGAGTATCATCAGGAAACAGATTTTTTTTTTCTTTGTGTTTGAAAAGGTAAAACAGTGTCCTCTGGGAAAGAGAAAAAAATTTATGTAAATATATATAAAATCACAAACAGAATTACAAAAGAAAGATCCAAAGATAACACACAGTTAAAATTTGTCTCTGCTGCTAGAGACACTGACAGCTTCCTGTCACAATGCCCACAAATTGGTCAGGTGCAGACTGCTGAAATCTCTCTCAAGATGACAATCACAGTATCTGACCTGTATGTAGCAAAACCAATATTCAGGTTTCAGTATGAAACAGGTAACTGAAGCAACAAGAGAATGACTGAAATAGAGCAAAGTGGAGGAAGGTGATGGAAATAAAATCATTCCATGAAAGACCCTTGGGCAGGATCCAAAAGCTACAGATAAGACTGGAAAAACCTGTAGAAAAACCTACAAGGTTGGAAACAGCAAAGAAATTGCTCACCTTTGCTTCTCTATGCTTTGTTCAGGGAAAAAAAAAAAACAAAAACCAAACCAAAAACATTTCTTTCACATGGGTTAAGAAACTAGACTATGTCAAGAAATATCTACTGCTTTCATCAGCTTATCCCATAACAGAAACAACTCATGAGACCCCAAAGTCTGCCTATCTACACAACTCAAAAGAGGTGATGTTGTTTGTAAGGCTAATACCTTTCAACATGTTCCAACACATCTTGTAACTCCACAGTTGGGTCTAATTCACATGAAGTCATCTTAAAGAAAAACAAAAGTAACATGATATACCAATTTATAAATGTCTGCATCTCCAGACTAAAACATGTGGATTTGGTTTTAATTTGGTCTAGTTTTATTGATGGAAGTCCATCCTAAATCACCCCACATCAAATAGAAAACTGTAAATTAATTTTAATACATTTTATCACTTGTTGCTGAGCTCTAGAGGCTATTAGAATATATCATTAAAGGTCCTTTAACAGATCTGATATGATACACAGAATAATAGCAATCACTCATGAAAAATTACTCCTCTGCCATTTGCATGTTCTTTTTTCTCCCTGGAAGTTTATGGTCCACAGAAGGCAAAAATAACAGACAACTAAAGAAAACAAACAGTTTTGTCTTTGCATAAACACTGTCTCACTGGAATCTGCTTGAAGCTTAAGGATTAGCCCAGCCCACAACACACTCCTAGGAAGAGGGATTGAGACACTGGTCTGATAGAAAGGGTCACAGTAGCAACTCCATGAAGAGAACCCGGGGATGCACTTGCATGAAATATATGTATTTGGCATATACCAAAATAAATCCAACCAAACATAAAGCTTGTTCACAGCTACGCCTCATTTCTTATTTGAATATAGACCACATGTTTGAGGATTAAGCTGGTGAACCCAATCCGTCTCTTCCAGGAAGCAGCAATGTAACAATTGGGCTATAGAACTGTCAATTATTTCATACAGACCAGCTGCACATGGAGCATGCTGTGCTCCACAACACAGCCCCTGACTACAAGAAGAAGATCTTCTGTAACAAGAGCCTTCGATTCAAAACACACCCACATGTAATTGAGCCTGCAGTCTTTCCACAGGGGTGGGGGGGAATAAAAATCCCTACACACAAACTGGGCCCCCAAGTTTATGTAAGACATAGAAGTGTTTGAAAGAGTCCAGTGCAGAGCCATAAAGATGATTAAGGGAACAGAACATCTCTCTTACGATGAAAGACTGAGGGAACTGGGGGTTTTAAGCTTGGAGGAGACTGAGGGATGACTTCATTCCCATTTATCAATATGCAAAGCCTGAGTGCCAAGAGGCTGGAGCCAGGTTCTTCTGAGTGATGCTCAATTACAGGACAAGGGGCAGTGAGTGGAAGCTGAGGCATAGGAAGTTTCATGTAAACATGAGGAGGAATTTTTTCACTTCGAGAGTGACAGAACACTGGAACAGGCTGCCCAGGGGGGTTGTGGAGTCTCCCTCTCCGGAGATACTCAAAACCTGCCTGGACACATTCCTGTGTGATCTGGTATAGGTGACCCTGTTCTGGAAAGGGGGTTGGACTGGATGATCTTTTGAGGTCTCTTCCAGCCCCTGACATACTGTGAATACTGCAAACAGTACTACATCTCCCAGTCTCCCAGTCTGAGTTGGACTTCAGATATCCCCATTTACATTTGATACTTCATTTTCATTTACTGGAGTGGGGCTTATTGTCATTTCTTATAGGGGGAAAAAAAAATATGAAATTGCACTTGTACTTCTCCATCTACTTTACTACAGCTCAAAGTATGTTCCAGACAGCAAGCAGACCTCTATTGAGAAAGTAGCCTGCCAAACTCTAGAATTGCTGGTTAAAAACGAGACACGAGCCAAACGAGCGGCACAGGATCCATAAATCTCAGGCAACACTACATTGAAGTGAAGCTTATTTTTCCTTTTGATCTCAACTCAGCAGATTAACCAGGCTTTTCCAGCAATCAGTACCTAATACTTTGAAAACAGACATAGAAAAAGTTGACAGTTTTTATAATTCATTTCCAATACTTAATGCTTTTTTTTCCAGCTCTTTTCAAGAGTGATACTTGCACATGACTCCAAGGGTATACACAAAAGATGGATAGTAAATCCTGATGGGGAAAAGGCTCCTATTGCTTCTCATCTTGCACTTCTAAGAAAGTAAACCTTAACATTATGAGTCATGCTAATGGTTTATTAACATAAGTCATGTTTAACCATACATGTTTTATAAAAAGCTTGCAGGCAACAATATCTGAAGCAAGAGCCTCAGTCTTGTTTGCCTGGGTACCTCTTTTTCCTTTAGAAGTCAAACATAGGAAAGCAAGTTAAATAAACTAGAGAAAGAAGTCAGTGAAATCTCAGCTAGGAATCAGAATGAAGTAGATGAAATAACCAACATTACAATGTGGACAGCCTGAAAGAAAACAAGGTTCACAAAAGTTACTAAAAATGTCTTTTGTAAGCAAGCAAAAGCTTCTTACTATTGGATGCCAATCAATTTCCATTATTTGAAGAGTTTCCCTGTAAAAACTTGCCTTATGTGACTTTATTACAGGAGCAGGGCACAATTCCTACAATCTTTTTAAAAACTGCACAAGTCTCCTCCACTGAAGAATTTCATTTTGTCCTTCCAATCACCTGACTTAGTAAACCAAACCTGGATAACACAATCTTTTTCTGCACATACAACCTTACCACATAACAAACATGCAACAGTAAAATGGACCCATTTTACAAGTGTCAGCCTAAACAGAAAGCTGTGCATGATTTTGGGTAAGAACATACCTGCTGGAACAAGACAGAGTTATTCAAATTCTGCTCCAAGCTGACCCAACAGGACTTCTAAATCTAAAGGTCTGATGCTCATGAGTAAATATTTTCACTTAGAAGTAGTATTGCTGCTATTCAGGCAAGTGCTTCTTTACAGTAAAAGCTTCAGGAATACATGGATGACAGAAAAAGGCCATGATAAAAGTGCACACCTCACGGTCCAAAATTATGCTGTCTGTAGCATGTGTCTTCATCTCTATATATCATCAGTCCTGTGACAAAAAGTTAGGGAACAAGAGTAGGGCCTAAAAAGAGACCTAAGATACTTTGAAGTATTGCTTCACAAAATGAGGCAGTTTGCTTCTCTCATGAGCACTGAGATGAAGTGTTCAGTGCAGCTCCAAGCAGGTCAGGAGCACGCCTCCTCTCAGTAGTCAATACAGAGTTAGGATTGTAGGTTGTAGACTTTGGCAGCTTCACTGCATCAAACTGTGGCAAGCATGATCTGAAAACTCTAAACATCATTCAGTATTGAGACAGGAAAAGAGATTAGAAATGAAAATCTTGTTCAAAGTTGATGCTTATGCCAGACCCACCAAGTTGCTTAGAGAAAGCTTTACACAGAGAGTTAAAGCTGCTTTGTTAGGAAGCTTTAGAAATATTTTGAGCTGTGGGAATTTCTCTCCAGTTCTCCTTTCTCCCCTCTTTTTTTTCTTTAAACAAGAACTTCTATGAACCAGTATTCAACTCCAAACTTCAGAAAGCATACAGGGCCACTGGGTCATCTGCATCACAAAGCCCGATTCATCATGTATTTATATCGCAAATTATGTTTCACTATAAGAAAAATAAGTTCCTGTCAAAATGAAAATGCTCGGTTTTGACAGTTAATTTATATGCCTGACTAAAAAACAGACCCCAGCCAAAAAGCCTCATTAACTTAATTCTATCTAATGCATACCCATATGGAGGCAGAAAGGGCAATTACAGATTCATAATTTCATTATGTGGATTGGATGATTATTTTGGAATAGGCAGAGAATGGTCTCACACAGCTATGAAGTTGTAAAGATACTGGACTGTTAACCACATTTGTATTGGTTATGTCCATATTTTAGCAATCTTTTCATTTTTTCTTTATGATGTCTGGAATTTATCTAAATAACTTTAAGCTCCAAGTCACTTCAATTTTTCTATTGGAAAACTTTATGTTTGGGAGACAAATGTTGTCTATTGCCAGGGTTTTTTTGTATCGTTACAGAAGATTTCTGGAGCCCTGCAGAGTTCCCTCCAAAGTAGGAAAAAAAATGTTATATGTGACTAAAAGAAGCTGCATTTGATATAGAGCTGTGAATGTAAAGAAATCAGCACTATCAAATTATGTCCAGTAACTATGGAAATTTCACAAATGTCCTTTGCAAAAATGCAAATTATTTTTCAGCACAGCTTATATAATTTTACAGTCTAATAGTGCTACAAAGTAGCTGAATTTCTGAGACTTAATATCTAAGTTAACTTGCCATCATTCTTTTTTTTCCCCTCCCCTCTGTGTCACCTCTTTCCACCTCCCCCACAGCAAGTCCTTAGCTTGAGAGCTCAGTATCTACTGAACCAGCCTAACCACTTGGAGCTTTGCAAACCGCTGATAATGTGCATGTGGAAACTGCTCGCAGAGAGGACTGACTGTCATTAGCAGAGCAATCAGAATGATGGAAAGCAGACATCATGCTGGAGTTTCATTTCTAATAAACAGACTGAAACATTAGCAGGCTTACTTATAGAGATCTATTTTCTAAGGTGAGAAAGTTGTATTCCTGAGCACCATCCACAGTCATCTACTTTACAGCAGTCATTAGAAGAATTGCAGTGAAGGTCAATCTACCCGAAGTAGTCAAGAGTAACAGCCAAGGCATTTTGAAAACTAGGATCTTGTGCCTCCTCTTTGTTAGCAGAAGCTCTGCTGTTATGGGCAGACTATATACTACGTACTATTGAAAGATGCTGCCAATATTTTAAGGTGATTTTGCATGCTTTTCTAACTTTATATCACACTAAAAACCTCTCATTCCTCAGGAAAACAACAAATCAGTTCAGGTGCTTGTCATCCTCCCTGTTTCCAAATGGAGCAAAACTAGAAGTGGGTAGATTCACATTGGATGTTAGGAAAAATTTCTTCACCATCAGAGTGGTGAGACACTGGAACAAGTAGCCCAGGGAGGTAGAGGAAGTCTCATCCCTGGAGGTCTTTAAGGCTCTGAACTTAAAGTGTGAGGTGTCCCTGCCCATGGCAGGGCATTTGGAACTAGATGATCCTTGAGGTCCCTTTCAGCCCTGACAATTCTATGAAAATAGCAGAATTAAATGTGCCCACATAGACACCTCTCCCAGAGATCCATAAGTCACAAGTAAGCCTGGTTGCAAATCCACAGTAAATAACACACAGAATTAGGGCAGAAAAATGAGAATTTGCTCCTAACACTACTCCAAGCAAAATGTAGCAAGTAAATCTTTCTCACTTCAGACTATCCAAAATTAATACACCTAGAATTAATACAGCAGTATTAATACAGAGTATATTATCAAAACCAGACCTTAAGTAATTGTTGGATTAAGGACAGCTAGAACTAGTTTTCTGCTTTTTCTGAAGAAGATTTTCTCATTTCTATAGGTTTTAACATTGGTTTCAGATGCAAACAATGGACCTTCAGAACTGCAGCAGTTCCAAATAGCTTGAAAAATATAAGTGCCACTGACAGATTTTATTCAGTGAAAATGACATCAGCTGTCAACAAACCAAATGCTAAGAATGAATTAGAATTCCTTTTCTTTATTAAACTCTCCTAATCACACAATTATAGCTTGTTAGGACAAGTTCCCTACACAGACCTTCTTTCAACAACAAATAATCAGCTTCATCCACCTGAAAATTCAGATAAACTATTTGAAATAATAATGGGCAGCTGGCATAAGTCCACTCTTTGTCTTCACTCATGGCATGTGCAAGCAAACAAAAAAACCTTAGAGCAGATTCAATGAGACTGAGCAGTGCACTCATCTGCTCAGTTGTCTTTCTGATATCTTGGGTTCATCTAGGCTGCTATACAAACCATTACCAGCTGAAAACATGATCCATTTTCATCTGACAGCCTTTTAAACTTGTCACAGAAGTGTTAGTGTTATACATCCAGTTTAATCAGTAGGAAGAGACATGACCCACTGGTCACGAGCCTGGGAGAGAGCCTAAATCAATCTCAGAACCAACAGAAATCTACCAGCACTAACACATCAAAGTCATTTTTTTCCTTGACCACAGATGGCAGTTTATCACATTTTCTGATAGGTAAGTCCTTTGACTTGCGATTCACATACAGTGAATCCCCAAAGTTTATTACCTGGAACCATGGGTCTTAATTCACTCTTAATTTTCTCTGTAATTCCTTAAAGAGGGAACCCTAAAAAATGAAAAAGCTTTCTGTTCAGTTTCTCTGCCAGTTTATTGGAAGGAAATCAGATCTGGCCCCACTGTCTTAACCACCACAAAACTGAGTAAGTCAGTTAAAATTAAAAAAGTCTTGCACAGAGTAATGCATTCTGAAGAAGGCATCAGTGCTTTTAATAACTGAACGAGGCATTGCAAGCTGTAAGGATATTAAAATAACCCTGTGAGTCCAGTAGGAAACAAGCTTTGCTGGAAATCTTACATGAGGACAAATGCCCTAGATTAAAGGATTTAAACAATAAACTGTCAAACAAGACTTCTAAGGGTATTTACAAGAAGGATTACTATTTTTAAATCCATACAGAGCTTCCCTGTACTGCCTGAAGAAAGCCAACGCAGCCATCCCTTCTGACATTCACGCAACAGCCCAGGCAAGCTAGGTCACATTAACAACTAACAATGTTGAACAGAACACAAGCAGAGAGGTATCCTCTTTCTTACAGGAATGGGACATAGAAAGGACATGAGAATGTTCAACTGCCAGATTCTTAAGACCTAGCACTTTGGATTCTACACAGCCACAAAACCAGAAACAACAGCTGGAATATGCAAAATTCAGGAGAAAATAAATCTGCTGGAACAATGTGCGAACATATCCAGTAAATATGATACTCTGCTTCCTGCACAACATAGTCAGAAGGAGGATTTAATGCTGTTAGGAAGACAATAAACAAGAACCACAGATCCACCATTGTTTTTGTTTTCTGCTCTAAACATGCAGCACAGACAGAGAAAAATGCAGTGTTTTGCACACTGCCAAAAAATGTGCCCAAGGCTGTTTACCAATGATCACTGCTTGGGACACACACAGCATCAGTGTTTTAAGCTTCTGTAACAGAGGCTGCTAACTGAATTTATTCTCTCTTGTCAGGGCTATAAATACCACCACATCCCCACCTATACTGCAAAACTTTAAGGGTTTTCCTAACTTCCAAGCTGTTCCATCCAAACCAGAACATTATAAATACTTATTTTCCTAGTATTATAAACCCACTGGTATTCCATATCTTTGTTGTGTAACCCAAACATACATGCATGGAGCCAAAAAATACCCAGAGTCTGCAAACCTAAAATTGCTGCAACTAGTTTGGTGGGAGGTTTTAATCTTCACTCACTATCATCTTGGATAAAAATAGAAACATAGCTTCCTTTGTATTTTTTAAGAGGTCTCAGAAAGTTAGAAAAGTTTTAAGAATCTACCTTGAACTCCTGTTAGTTAAATGTTGCTGTAAGCTTCAAAGGATCTGACTGCTACATTTCCAAGCATTTCAGTAATTCAGAGGTTAGGGGAGAGAGAGACTGGAGGGAGGAAAGAGGCTTCAACAACTTCATGTCAGCATTGAGTTGAAAATAAAGGTTAAAACCACTCAAAATTCTATCTTTTGTGAAGATTTCATGAAGTCTTCACCAATATCAATTAGTATTATTCAAGGTCTACAGGTGTTTCAGATTCCTTAGATGCCCTGGTGATTCTGAAGTCCTGGTAAATGTTATGTTTCTACAACCACTGTTAAGCTTTCTAAATGAGCAAATTAAGATTCCATAAGACTAGGAAGGCCAGGATTGTTTCAGTTCATTAGAGTTTGATCCCCAGATTCCATTTATCTGCAAATCCATTTTGTTAGATAAGACTAAGTTTATACTGTATGAAATTACTTTTATTTTTTCTTTACAAATACTTGCCTCAAATTAGCTCTACAAGTTCCCCAGGAAGCTTCTCAAAAACATGCACTTTTGAGTTTTAATCACAGGATACTGGCCTAATAGACAGTGTGTTGGACATACGAATGTACTACATACCCTAAAAAAACTAAAGCTGAATTGCAGTTTATTAAGCACAGTAAGTGCTACAATTTCATGATGTAACTACTGATTCCCTAAGGCAGAGCAGGTTAGTTCTACGCTACACAAGCACAGGCATTGAGAACTGGTAGGAAATAAAAGAGAACAGATTAATGTTAAGAGAATGTATTTGGATGACCTGTGAATAAAGCAATGAAATGACTGAAGATGACAGCCTAGCAAAATAATAATCAATTTATGTTCTGTAGCAATATACACACTTCCTCTGCATCAGCAGCAACCTTTGCTAGCAACTAATAAAAGGAGCTGTCATTTTAAAGTTGTTTTCTTCATGCTTGCTAGTTAAAGATTAAAAGAACTGGAAATAAAACCCACAGGAAAATTTCAGAGTTAAAGTTAATATCAAGCTAGGATCAGCTCAAATTGAAAAGAAGAAAACAAAACAAAACAGGGAAAACATTTGCCTGGATAAGCTCTTTTAAGGTTTTTAGTAGACAAATGTCATGTAGGTTTTGGTCATAGTGCAAGAATGCCATAAACTCAGAACTGAGTTGCCACAGCTACATCTAGCAAAGGGCTGATAATCACTGCACCCCATTGCTAGAATCCTTTATTAAACACCCAGCTGCTTAATACAGTCTCTCAGTTGTGAAAAGCCTTAAATTCTCCTATAGCTAAAACTGCAAGCAGACATTTGCTGTGATCACAAAGATTCTGCGTGTGTGCATTGCACTGCTTCTCTTAATGAAGGGGATGCTCATATCTTCCTGGAACACCTTCACAGAAATGCAATTCTGAAAGCAAAGCTAGATGAAGGCAGCTGGCATTGCAGGCAAATCTCTTATCTCAGCAGATGCTCAGCTAGGAAATTTGTCACATAACACGTTTTGTTCAACTACAAAATATCTCTGATTTTAAAAAAAAAAAAAAAAAGACATTAAACCATATTATTGGTCTACACCAGACTGGGTATACAGGACCTCTTCCCCTATCTTCTTCTGAAACATATATATAGTTGCCAGACTTTTTTTTTTTTTTTTGGGTCTGGTACTTTACTTTATAAACAGCCTGTTAGAAAAATCATCATCACCAGCACAGCTCCAGCTAAATCACTCTCTAGGCTTTGTCAGACTGTCTTTTTAAACAGGAAGTCAAAACATATAGGTTTTCTTTTCTTTCTTTTTTTTTTTTTAACTACAACAGATGTTATCTTGGTTTACACTTTTTTTTATAAACACAACTTTCAAGACTTTACCTAAAAAAAAAAAAAACACTGAGATTACCCTTCACCCAACTGCTCCACCCACACAGCAGTAATACAGTGCTGCAAGGGAAGCAGAACTTTCCATAAGTCATATTCATAAGCCTATGAATAAAATATTTAATTTTCTATGTCAATTTTGCTCTAAAATCAGGTGCATATGTAATAGCTCCTTTAAACTGCAATGAGCAGGTATATTGTGAAAACAAACACATTTTGTTTAATTTCTTGATGTAAACTAAGGGCAAGTCTAAGTTCTGAAAAACAGGTTAAAGGGCAAGAGTGGCCTGGTGACACTAAGAAGACGAGAACATATTAAAGCAGCAAAGAGATGCTGAGAGAATTTGATTACTCATCAAGACAAAGGGGAGTGAAATTTGGATAACTTTTGTCAGATTCTTCCCACTCTTCCTTTTGACTGAAAGCACTACACCATGAGTTCAACTATGCTGATCCATAGCCTAAAAGGGGAAGAGGTGGCCCCACATCACCCATGACCACTATCCCTCCTTCATCTCAAATGTCCATCCCCTCCCCTGCACTGGTTTTGGCACCCCTTCGGCTATATGATGAACTGATTCAGCTTGCTAAGCAGGCAGAAATAGATACCGCTAAACGAGAAAAAAAGGAAGTGAGAAGAAGAGGGAGGGAGGGGCTTGGCGGAAGTTTTCGGTGGCAGAAAGCCAGATCAGCTCTGCTGCATTATGTAGCTGCACCATGAGCATGAAGCTCTGCATGCCTGAGCTGACGTAACTGCACACCGCTGCGGTCACGGAGAGGATCTGCTGCTCTTTCCCTCCTGGCCACACATTCCCCACCATTTCCCTTGCCACAGCCCTGCTGTTTGTGTAAACCCTCAGCAAGTCAATTCAGATTGCTAGCCATGCAAAAAAAAAAGCTAAACAACAACAACAACAGTTATTTTTCTCTATTTCCTACCCGCCTAAGCTAAATTGGCTCGTTCAGGAGATGACAAGCACCAGAAATGGCTCAAGAGAGGGTGCCATGCTGCCTTGGCAGGGCTCTGGATTTCAAGGTAACAGGGAGTTCTTCGACAAGCTCAGCAGCTCTTAAGGAACTCTAGGCTGGAACCCTTACACGGATCTAAGTAACCAGATGCCTTGCTTTTGCCTCCTCCCTCCATTGTGCCAGCACAGGTGCTCCTCCACACCTGGATGAAGTAGTACAGTACATTAAAACAAACAGGAAAACTTTTTTTCCCCCCCCTTTTCTTTGTAAAGAGCTGAATTGACTCATTAAGAAGTCGGTTAAACCCTTGTACAAGCAAGGAAATGGGTGGGATCGTGAAGAAAGGAGAGAAAGGGTGTAGGACTTATGTAAACTAAAATGTCAAAGAACCACAGTTTCAGAATACAGTGAAGTGCATTTAAATACAGAAGCCAAGATTTGAATTGAATCTGAAATGGGTATCTACTGTAAGGCAAACTTTATGCTGAATGATGCTTCATTTAAAAAGCCATTGTTGGTTTGTAAAGAACAACAAAAGACAGAGATGAACACACTCAACTTTGCCTTACAATTGTGCAAAAATAAGAGATTGTTTACAATGGTTTCTATTACTTTCAGTCCCACTATTAACTAGAAATCCTCTACATGTTCACCTTACAAATACAGCCATAAAGGATCCAACACAAAATGATCTGGACACATGACAGTAATCACAGCGGTGATAACCACTTACTTTCTGACATTAAATATTGCCTACTGCCTGTGAGCCATGACTTCTAAGATGGTTTCCCAAGAAAGAGCTGTTCCCAGTACCTCTCTACACAGTACTACTTAATGCCATGAAAAAACACTGTCAAAGCTGCATTTGGTTGAGTTCTAAACAGAAAATAACTTGCTGATTATATGTTTTTATTTCAAATTTCCAAGTACAGCTGGATACTCATGCTCCAAGTAAATAGTTGGGCTAATCTGGCAGTTAGATAGTATTTCAGACTGATCATATGCCATTTTTAATTCCACATATAAAACCAACCAATCAAATAAAGTTGAGGTCTTCATTCTAGTCCAAATTTTACTCTTGCTATAGATGCAACCACAACCTGCATTTCTCCTGAAAACAAGGAGACAAGGGCTACTCTGCTTTGCAGAAACTAGAAAGCTGGCAATGCTGTAGTCATGAAAGCTGGTTGAAAGATGTCACATAAAACAACTGCGGGAATGTAGCCTGTTGTGCAGACTGGAGAAAGCAATAGAAGAATAGAATATTCCCCTCTTGAACATCACCATCGGAGCAGTGTGGGAGTTCTCATAGGATGAGAGAACTAATCTGTTCCTAACTCAGACACTTTTCCTTCAGCTTGGAGGTCTTTCAGAGAGGCTTGCACTTATTTCCATGGAAAGCCTGAAACTCCAAGTCTTTGGACTGGCAACCAAATGGGATGCACATGCACCAACAAAGACTCCTTTAGCAGACTCCCCTGGAGTAAATCCATGCAGATGTCTTTGAAGCTGACATGACTGGAATTTGGTTAGAGCTTCTCTCATGGCTAGACTAGATTGTCTCTAGTCTCGTGCTTGAGCAAGTGATGAATCTTGAAGCTACTGAAAATTCCAGATTGATTGTGGCAGGACTTCTCTCTTGGCCATTTTCAATACAAGCACCAAGAATGCAAATCATTGAATGTGATGCTCAGATTAAAGGACAAAAGTAGCAGGTCTTCAAAAAAAGACATCAAGGGAAAAAAACATTACACAGATGGAAAATTGAACATCAGGTTTTTTTGACTCAGAAGTGGGCAAGATACTCTTCAATGGCAACTGACAAATTCACACTTAGATGAAAGTCATCAAACAGTTCCAGCTCACCTCCACAGACGCTGGAAAAGCAAAGCTTTCCAATCACTCTGACAGGTGAAGAATACACTCAGAGTGAGCACACAGCAGGATTCTCTGTCAAAGGACCTTTCTGTCAGACTGCTGGCTTACCTCTCAAAATAAATCAATTCCTAAAATAGTCTTTTAAGGGAGCTTGGTTCCAGTTTAAGAAAAGTTGACCAAAGCCCCCAACCATCTTCACACTCTGGTTTCAGCTATATCTAGAAGCATATTTGAAAGCAGTACTGAATTTCAAGACTAAATTACTTTGTGGCTTAAGCCTCACAGGGCAGACAGAGGTTTTTGCACACCACTTAGGTGACCATAGGAAAGTTTTTAGAAATTCTAGATTCTAGATATGGAATGACATACAAGTTTGAAAGGTAGAGTTGTGATGTTTCTTCTGTAGACTTCTGCACAACATTATTACAGATGTGACTTTCTACACTCCCAATTATTCCAAGGCTTCAAGTATCATCCAACCTATTCTTATTCCTTTGCAAATGACCATGTCATATTGCATTTTGTAAGACATTGCTGTTCCTGTTCAGTGACTCTAGATTCAGGCAAATAGTCCAAAAGGTTCTATTCACCCCAAATATAAACCTTTATATGTTCTTTATTGGTGGATATGTGCCCACTGCATTCCCCCAAAATCACTAAATCATGGCAAGGTATCATGGTGGACTTCTGTTTGTCCTGATGTTCTTGGAAACCAATGAGCCAAACTTGACAATCCTGATCTTTAGTGATGGTGGAAGACCTTCAAAAAGCCACCAAAGCAAGCATATCAAGAACAGAGGAAATGGTTAATTATTAGACAGAAATATACCTTTTTTTTTTTAAAAAAATCAGGTTTTCAGTATTTTTAGAGCTCAATTCTGTGATGGAGTCAGTCATTACAGTACAGCTCCAAGTGTATGTTCACATTTCCAAGTGTTCTATTTGAGCTAAGTGCACAATGAAGGTCAAATCTGTTAATAGATAGAGAACCTTAATTTACTAGTGGGTACAATCCAAATCTCTCTTAACTGGTTTTAACTCGAGTAACTATCAGAAAAACATACTTGAAAAATTAGCAGCTGAATACAAGCTGGACAAAAAATAAAATCAGCAATTGAAGATGAGAATAAGAATGGCTTTTAAATGAAGACAATGCATTTTTTTTCAGTAAATTTATGTCAGACATAGAGCTTTTGACAATGAGCTGAAAACATTCTGTGTTTCTTTCCCTTGATTACACAAAAGCAAGTACTCTACTCAAATATCACATGCATTGTTCTTGTTTTCTTGGAGCCTTAAGTAGTGAAATAACAGCTACTTCGTAATGTAATAAAGAAAGATGTTTAAATACAGTCATTTCTGTCCAAAATTAAGGAAGTCATACAGTCATTAGCTTCTTTTCCTCCCCCTAGTCACTGCTGGTATTCATTTTCTGTTGGACAGTAAAGAATTGAACCATCGTAAACCAAAATTGATGTGCACACTTCATGCCTCACTGCATATTGTATGGTAACTGGTTTCATGTCAATACCAAGAATAAATTCTTAATTTGATTCATCATTAGTACTGTGGGCAAAAGGTGGCAAACATTTGCTGCTGATAACCAGATTAATATACTAGGTTTTATTCTTTTTTTTTTTTTTTTTTCCTTTGGAGTAGCTGGCAAATTAAAGCTGACCGTTCAGTTTACCAGAAAAACAAACAAACAAAAAACCCTTAGCCTTAAAAAAAAAGAACCACTTCCCTCTGGTGTTAAAATCCAGCACATCTTTAGGTTTGTGTTCAGTTTATGCAGCTGACAGAATTAAGAATAAACATTACTATAGGAAAAATGCTGACACAAGTACCAAACCACAGAGCAGCTGATCTTCCGTGCGTGCATAATAATGAACTCCCTGATGTAGTGTTCAACTTGGAAAACCCTATGGGTCTTCTCTTTTAGATTCCTTTCAACAGTTAACAACTAAAGGCCTTATTCATGAGGGAAATTTATCTTGGGAAATGCCCTGGAAGCACAGACTGTACTCTTCCTATGTACAGTAGCTTACTATTTTCTGAAGATTTATCACATACATTTCTCAGTAAGAGATTACATTTTGTGATTTCCAAGACTGATTATATTGCAGACATCATACAGTACTTCTACTAAAGGTTGATTTTTTTTTTCATGATCATTCTCTTCTGAAGAGCCTTACCTCATTATATAAACCTTGTAATTTAGACTCAATCATTTTAGCTGTGGTTTTTTATTGTCTTGTGTTTATTTATTGTTACAGCAGCAGCTGAGGGAAGCATTTGGAAAGATCTCACAAGGAAAAATTCTTGTTGGCTTTTCCCACTAGTAGTGTCCAGCCAGCTTCTGTATAATCACACAATAGTCAGTGAATTATGGAGTGTGAGTTTTAATTGATTGCAAGATTTCTTTTTTTTTTTTTCTTGCAGCACAGATCTCCAATCCCAGAACCACATCCAAAGTCTAGATGGTTGTGGATTTTGGTTTCAGTTCGTTCTTTACTTTGGCAAATGATGTGAAATATAAATCAACCATACAATGGAACAGAGTTGATGTTTGCTAACATTTATTTGACACTGAAATGCAGTGACCTGACATGAGAAAGCTAGAAAATAAGAAGATAAAGATGCATGGTGAATATTTATGATTCCACCTCCCAAGAATGTCATCCTCCACTCAGCTAAAGCAAAGAGCTGAAAAGACTGAAGTGGATTTTTTTTTTAATATTAATTTAGATTATATTTTAAATTATGATCTGTAAAGGAAATTAGCACTAAATGACAAGCAGTTTGAAAAACTACTTGTAGGTAAGGATGCAAGTTTTCTTTAGGTTTAAATCCTTCTCTACCAAAATGTCCTGTTCCAGGCTATGCTCTTAAGAGGATAAACAACACAAGTCAGCTTTACTCAAAGCAGTTGAAAGATATCCCAAATTTTCATTATATATGTTAATAAAAACCTTGGATTTCTCTGAACACAGGAAAGCCTGTCTGCTTTCTGACCCACAGAACTTAGGGAAACTGATTCAAAAGAACAAAACCACACATAGAAGGAAGGAAGGTTTTGAAGTCAAGTATGTAGGTAAGTTAACTACTATTCTGTATGAGCATCCAAAGAATTCTAGCTAAGATTATGAGGCCTTTCATTCGTAATTGCTTTGATATAGGTGAAATCTATGCACTCTTTGTATGAGTGTTTTACCCTTAGGAAGTGATAAACTGCACAAAAATACAAAATAGATCCAACAATTCATATTGCATTTCCTTGAATTTCTTGAAGACTTCCAACACAGAAGAATAACAACAACAGCAGATGCATTTCAAAGGATTAGACCACCACATCCAACACATGGGATGAGGAACAAATAGTATTGCAAAGACATGCAAGAGAATTATATGTTTCATTGACAGATTAACTGGGAAGTAAATGAATTGATTATGAGAGAAAAATGCCTTGTATTCAGAAACACAGACTAGTACAAAAGGGTGCAGGACAGTATCTGACAAGAGGACAAACTTAGAGTAGCCTTCTAGTATCTGAAGGGGGCTACAGGAAGGCTGGGGAAGGACTATTGACAAGGTCTTGCAATGATAGGACAAGGGGCAATGGGTTTGAACTGGCAGAGGGGAGATGGAAACTGGATGTTAGGAGGAAGTTCGTTGCAGTGAGGGTGGTGAGGCACTAGCACAGGTTGCCCAGGGAGGTTGTGGCTGCTCCCTCCCTGGAGGTGTTCAAGGCCAGGCTGGATGAGGCCTTGAGTGACCTGTGCTAGTGGGAGGTGTCCCTGCCTATGGCAGGGGGCTGGAACTAGATGATCCTTGAGGTCACTTCCAACCTTACCATTCTAGGATTCTATGATGAGGCTGCAGTCTATGCAGGGAAAAACAGAGCTGAAAAGCATTTAGATTTTGTATACTAGAAGCAAAACACAGAAGATTGGAGAGAGTACCAAACTGGTTTCCTTTATGGAAGTGTTCCTTAGCGCATACAAATAGATATTCTATTCCTTAATAGTACCCTGAGCAACTATTACTGACATTTCTGTGTTAGCTATTGTAAAATAAATTACTTTATAATATATGCAAACATTAAGACATACAGAAAGGGTGCCATGTGTCTCTGCAGATGTTACTGATATTCTCAGTAACAGAGGCACAGGAGCTGAGAGCTGTTTCAGTGGAGACAGTGGCAATGCCAATAACCTTCAATTTAAACTGTGAAGAAGCACAGCCTACTTCCAGACTTGACTTCTCAGCCTGCTTTTCCCTGTGGATTTCTACAGCATCTCCTGGGTTTTAATTTTTGTCTTGTTCATCTCAGTTCGCTCCAACTGATGCTGCTGAGCTCTGCCTGTTCTGTTTCAGAGCCTGAAAACTCACAGTCCATGTCTTGTCCCCACGTCCTTCACTGTTGCAGGTGAATCTTTATTGCCTTCAGTTCAACTCCATTTAATAATCTCTTCATGGGGTAAAAATACTACATAAAATCCAGCTACCTTCTCTGTCACGCTTCACCATCCTGTACACAGCATAAGTGAACTTCTCTGAACACAGAATACACACAGAAACTCTACAGGGTTGGGGGTTTGGTGGTTTGAGTGGGGTTTGAAGGGGGGCGACTGTGTTTTTGCATGACCTCCTAGTATCACCTCCTGCACACTTCAACATCAGTCAGCGACAGGTGGTCTAGGCTTTGTTGTTGTTTCATGTTTGGGTTTTTTTTTTCCTTTTTAATTAAACAGCTTTTGTGGTGGTAAGAGTCTCAGTTTCAAGTTCTTTGTCACGTTTCCATTCTGCTGTAATTCAGTAGTACCCAGTAGTGGTGTAAGTTTAGTTTTCTTTTAAGCAGTATTCAGTCTTCTGGAATATTATAGTTCACAAGACTATAGGACAGATACTCTTACGTA
Organism: Eubucco bourcierii; assembly: GCA_013396675.1. Taxonomy (NCBI): domain Eukaryota; kingdom Metazoa; phylum Chordata; class Aves; order Piciformes; family Ramphastidae; genus Eubucco; species Eubucco bourcierii. The sequence goes on from VWZE01008295.1 coordinate 460,138, forward strand.
CCAAGCATAAAATCACACCATTCTAGCAACTTTTCAACTCAGAACAAACAGGGATTTGCTGTTATTTTTAAGAGTTGTAAACCATAGACAAACAGATTTTACAGAAAAGATTTTTATACTTTTTCCAATAATTCTACTTTGATAAATTTAAAAAAAAAAAAATTCCTAAAAGCCAGAATCCATTTATAATTTTTCATTTGATGGCCACAACAAATTGTTTAGAGCAACAGAAATTATCCATTCCTAGTCACTTTTCCTACCACAGTGAGGCTTCCTTATGGGCACATTTGGATGGTTGAAGTTGATTTTTTTTGTGATGAGGTATAACTTCAACTTGCTAAAAAAAGTTTCTTACTTTATTATGACCTCCACATTTTTATGCTGATTTGGATTATTGGAAAAGTAGTTTTTCTTTTGCTATATTTCTACTTTCAGTTCTGCTTTTTCTTGCTATCCTTCTAGGATCCCTCAAGAATTGACAGTCTTAGTGGCTATTTTCTCAACGTCTTGCACACACCTGAATTTTTTTTTTTTTTTTTTTAATATAGTCAGGTTCAAGTCTTCCAGGAATAGCTTCCCACATGAAGGTTTATTTAAATTAGAATTTCTATGCTTTCAAGCATTACACATCTGAAGAACAAAGTTGTTGATAAATGGATCACAAGTTACTCCCTCTGTCTTCTGTGAGAAAACTGAAGAAAAAATAAAGTCTAAAGCCAAGAACAGAGGGAAGAACTTTCAAGACATCATAGGAGGAAAGAACAGGAAGAAAACACAACAGGCTTCTCAGGATGCTGCTCCCACCAAAAAAAAATGTCTGCTTCCATAAAATGCCCAGAAATTACACATTTTAAACCGAACTTCAGGGCCAACCACATCATGCATAGCACAAACTGAACTCCACCCATAATGCCCCACCATGAAGATGCAGAAAAATATAAATGTCATCTTGTTTTGCTGTTCGTGCATGGAGACAGCAGACAGGACAGAAAAGCTCAGTGACAAAAAGAGAATAGGCTAGGGCTGTGGTTACCTCACCTTCTTGCACACTGCCTTTCACTTAATTCTTTTGGCAATACACAGTGTGTTGGTTCATAAACATCATTTCCATTTCCTTTTCAGGGTGTTGTCTATCAACAGTCATTATTAAAGTGCTCTAACTATGTCAACTGCACATAAAAGTTCCAGCTTTCTATCCAAACATCCCTCTGCTTCTCTCTCAAAAGGCTTATAAGGAAACACAATATAAGAGCACTGGAGCATATGTCTATACACCTCTGCCATCAAATCAGAAAAATCACTGACCCCAAAATACTCTGAACTGCATATGGCTCTCTAAAGACAACAGCAATCAACAGAATGGATCTTGGCTCAATACAAATCCCAGTAATATTTTCCTTTTCTGGATTTTTTTTTTCCCTTTAATCAAGTGTAACTGTAACCTCTCACAGCATGTGATGATGTCTGTAATAAGAAAGCTAGAAGTAACCAGGGTGACCCAGAGCCTGTGGAAATACACTGTGACTTAAAACTAGAACTCTAACCTGTGAGAAGAAAGGAACGGATTAAATAAGTTTCTTCATGAAAAACCTTCTAAACCCCTGGTAACTGTGGTATCCAACAGATCTTTTTTTCTCCAAAATATAGCATGGTGCATTTTCACAGATCAAAAGGAAAAGCAGATGGAATTCTGTTGCAGGAGTAGGTGATGGAGCCACTTGGCATTTAGCAAGATTAGTTGGTTCTGGTTTTTAAAATGTATTCTTTTATATGCTGAATTTATTTCACTCATAAAGCACATCATTATTTGCTGTACAATCGCAAGAACTCAAGTTTTTTCTTCATCTGCTTAGATGATACTAGTTTGAGGGGGGTTTGGTAGGTTTTTTAAGATCTCACCTCATTGAGTAAGTAAAAAAATGATGCTTGGATTATTTCATAACATGGCACCAGGGAAATAAGCACTTATAGCTGCTGTCATTGCAGAGTATCGTCTCTAAAATTCTGTCAAACAACTGTCAAAATTGTTACATTTTCTTTGATATACAATAAGACTTACTTAATATCCATCCCTGTAGTGGATCTAAAAGATACAAAATACAAGCCTGCCCCTAAGTGCTCACCTTAAAGATGCTACTGTTTAAATTAAGAATAAAGTAGAAAGCAACACACTGCACTTCCTAAAATGTCTAACATAGAAAACACAGTCATATTTGCCAGCAAAGCCAAAGTCAAATAAAATCTAAACCCACTAGTTTTTAAGCTGTTAAGTGTCTATAGTGCAAATATATTGGCTGCTAAAATACATGCTTTACAACACACACACACAAAAAAAGAGATCCCAACTATTCCATGTTACTAGCCAAAAACTGGTTCTGAAATAAGGACAGAGACAACATTAAATTGTAACTTAAAGGAAGAAGAGCCTAGAAAGTAAGCAAAAAAACTGAATACCTTATCTTTATATGTTTGCCTTCACAAAAATATGCCATCAAAACTCACAAAGCTTTTTCTTTTTGCATCTGAAGCAAAAATAAATAAGCCTTTGTTCAACATCAATAACAACTTAATAACAATGTTGCATAGACAGAATTCCAAGCTGCCTTCATACACAAACTGCCATAGTGACAGTAAGTCAGAGAGCCTTTCATACACCAGTCCCTTTGATCCAAATATGCAAGAAGCTCATGCCCAAACACCCTCACTGAATCTTCATGCTTCAGTTCACAAAGGACAGAACAGCAATTTGAGTGTGTCAGGCTTGTTAAGCAAGAGCAAGAAGATAATCCAGAAACAATCACACAGTTTGTTATTTTTGCTCCAACAGTAACTGGCATTTCTCATCAATAATTGTTTTTCACCATTACAACCAATTTCTGAGTGCTAATATAGCTCTCCTCATGTTTCACCAAATTCACACTAAGCCACAGCAAACAATCCTCCCCATGAGATTTGGGAAGATTTGATCCACAGTAGACTGATCAGAGTTATTAATTCTGCCTTCTCAGTCTTTTGCCTACAAATTACCTTCCTTAACCTCCCTTCTCTCACTTCAGATTCTTTCCTCTCCATATCTTTCAAGACAATCTTCAAAACCACACTGCTCAGTAAGCTTCCCAATCCTTTCCTTTCCATCAATTATCTCAGGGGGAAAAAAAAAAAAAAAAAAAAGAAAAACACAAAATGTGCACCACCTCTAA
>VWZE01008295.1:463368-484866 GCA_013396675.1 Eubucco bourcierii
AAAAAAAAGACGACAAAACCAATATGTGCAGCATCTCTTATCCCATTCCTGGCATCCAGCAGTCCTGCTGTCCAGCAGACACAGCCAGCCATTAAAGTGTGATATGCTCCAAGGGTTTGACAGTAAGCATCTAAGAATGCTCCGTGTGTCTGTGGGGAGCACTTGTGCATCAGAGTTGAAATGACACGCTGAGCTCGGCAAAAAGATTGCTGGACCTTGCAACTGCAGGAAAAAAGCTGTCAGGGTGGGAGAGGGAAAACCATTCATGTTTGGTGAGGAAGGTAGAAGCATTTAGGATTAAAACTATTCTTTTCTGATTGAAAACAATCAAAAGCTAAGGAAAAAGAGGCATTTTGTTTTCTAATTGCATTCCAAACGATGCCTTTATTGATGGAGCGGGGAATTCTGGCAGGGAGGGTCGTTGATGCAGAGGAAAAGTGGATGAACCCAGGGGATACAAAGAAATCACTGCCAGAGCAGGAAAAACAGAGAAAATGGACTGCAAACGTTAGAGGCAGCAGCAGAATCCTGTGTGTCAAGAAAATGAAGGAGGCTGAACAATAGCAGGATATCTCTGGGTACCGAAGGACTAAGAGTCCTACGGCATCATACAGGCAAGATCAGTGCACATGACTTAAGTTGTTTGTAGTGGTAGGTGTGAAGGTCAGCCACTTATGGGCACTTAATGTCAAGTGACATTAACAAGGACAAAACAGGATCCTACTTTAAAACTGATGCTTGTTTTTACTTACTACTAATGAGATATAATCTGAAGAGTTTTAAGAGGGACTGGCAGTCAGAATAATTATTTATGAATCTAAGGACAACTAACTAAACAAATGCAATTAGGAGTGGAGAGAAAGGGTTAAACCAGCCATTCTGTGCTAAAAACAAATAAACAAGCAAAATCTTTCTTCAGTTCAGGCTTAGAGGTTTTCACTTCTCCCATAACAGAATACAGATGATTCACAGCTGTTTGGCATCTGTTGCACTTCTACCTAGTGAATGCATTCTCTTTGTCATCGGATATCTGCAAACACATGGACTGGAGCACTCACTGGCCTCCTTTCACTGGAGTATGTGCACCCTGTGTGTTACTGAACGTTCCTTAGACACTTCTGATGGTGGAAATGGAGAATTAGGGACCTACACACACAGCAATGTGAAAGCAGTACCTGCTTACCTGTGCCTAAGAGAATGCACTTCTGCTTAGGACAGATACTTCATTTGTAAGAGACTAAATGAAGCATCCTCCAATTCCCAGTAAAGTTTTTATTGTGGGCATTTTCAGCAAATGAAAAGAACTTCTTGCAGTTAGAAGGGCAGAAAATCTGTCAGTTCATCTGACTTATGTTTACTGGATGATTCAGGAAATGTAGCTGTTACTTAGCTGCAGTATTTTGCTAATGCAAGATGAGCCAAACTTTTGGTTGTTTTGTTTTGAAACACAGAAGCTTTTGACCATATGAAACCAATTTGTGTATGCCACTGATTCAAAAGAGAAGTTTACGCATTACTTTTGGCATCAAATTCTTCTGCAGTATCACATGGATGAAATACCTCAGTGAAAACAGCTGTGCAGAGTACTCAAATTGGCTTGTTTTCTTCCTCTTTGATAAACCTCTAGCTTGCTTGGAAATTCATCCTTTTTCCAGACCTCAGTGTGGTAGGCTTATTTGACAATCTGTCACCTTTCACAGGCACATACTCTCTCATTTTCTAGCAGCTGTGGACATAAAAATTTCAATAAAAATCTACATATATCCACTTAAAAGATCAGATTCAGAACCTTCAAGCCTGCTAAATCAGGAAAGAATAAAAGCAAAGCACAAGTTGTTCCTGAGGTCAATTGCAAAAATAAGACATAAAAGTGCCATTTATCTATTTTCTTATTTCAAAGTTAATAAGAAACCAAACACACCAAGTTTTCAGGATAATAGAAGCACATCTGTCATGAGTGTATTTCAAATTCATACCTGCTGGCCCTGCAACAGTGCCCAAAACCATTAAGAACAAACTATTTTAACATTTGCAGTATTTATAAATGAATGAACAGCAACAAATGTAAAGTTCTAGTCAAAAGATATGCAAACTTAACCCAGATGCTACAGCAAGAGGGCACAGGATTTGCATATACAGGCTACCTCTGCACACATACACCATCCAGGGGTCTCATTAATTGTGCATTTCTGACAATTACAAGCTCTGAAATAACAGTAACTATTTCACATCGTTTAAGATAGTAGAAGTACACCTTTGCCCAAAACAGCATGTTCAGACAATTTCTCAGCCTATTCCTGATGATGGCTAAAGCCACAACATCCTTGCTTTTAGCAGAAGTGGAAGAAGTTTTTCAAGTATTGTTAGACTCATTCTCCCCATCCTCCCTCCTGGACAGGCTGAAGAGGTGGGCCCAGGCCAACCTCATGAAATTCAATAAGGCCAAGTGTAAGGTCCTGCACCTGGGTAGGCACAATCCCAAGCACAAATACAGGCTGGGTGGTGAATGGCTGGAGAGCAGCCCTGAGGAAAAGGACCTTGGAGTCTGGGTTAATGAAAAGCTCAACATGAGCCTGCAGTGTGCACATGCAGCCCAGACAGCCAACCGAGTCCTAGGCTGCATCAAGAGAAGCGTGGCCAGCAGGGCAAGGGAGGTGATTCTGCCCCTTTACTCTGCTCTCGTCAGACCCCACCTGGAGTACTGTGTGCAGTTCTGGAACCCTCAGCACAGGAAGGACATGGAAGTGTTGGAGCGGGTCCAGAGGAGGGCCACAAAGATGATCAGAGGGCTGCAGCAGCTCTGCTGTGAGGACAGGCTGAGGGAGTTGGGGCTCTTCAGCCTGGAGAAGAGAAGGCTTTGAGGGGACCTGATAGTAGCCTTCCAGTATCTGAAGGGGGCCTACAGGAAGGCTGGGGAAGGATTATTTACAAGGTCCTGCAATGACAGGACAAGGGGCAATGGGCTTAAACTGGCAGAGGGGAGATTTAGACTGGATGTTAGGAGGAAGTTCTTTACAGTGAGGGTGGTGAGGCACTGGAACAGGTTGCCCAGGGAGGTTGTGGCTGCTCCCTCCCTAGATGTGTTCAAGGCCAGATTGGATGAGGCCTTGAGTGAGCTGTACTAGTGGGAGGTGTCCCTGCCTATGGCAGGGGGTTGGAACTAGATGATCCTTGAGGTCCCTTCCAACCTTACCATTCTATGATTCTATGAGTCTCCCCCCACCAAGCTCTGCACTAAGATTAATGAAGCACTTCATGCCTTTTAGAGCTACAGGAAGCTGAAATACTGACCAAATATTCTTTGGCTATGTTTTCAGACTTGTCTGTACAACTCCCTTAAAACTCAGCCTGATGAAATTACATGACTCTGTCTCTCAAGGAACTACCTACTTGCAGCACAGTCTTGTTAATATTCTGATTTCCTCAAATGGTTATTATTAGAGTTTATTGGAGGACCAGTGACATAATTATTGGTAAAAAATATCTCAAATTCAGACAGGCAAAATGTAAATACATTTTAGAAGGCAATTATGGAAGCTCCTCCTGAATAAGGGTCTGGTTTTGCAAAAGGTAGATAAGCTACTTTTCTGTGCCAGTTGTTAGCACATAATTGTGCAGTCAGTGAAGCAGACGTTGAGTTTTCACATACACAATGTAGAAACAACATCTTTTTGTTTTAAAAAGAGGTTTGAGGGAAATTTTAAATGCAAAAACCTGTTCAGTTTATCATAATTATATATATTTTTAATATATGTATTTTATATATATAACATATTTTTTTTTAATTTTTTATATATATATATATGTATAAACAACAACAAACCAAAAAACAGTGAAAGTCTTACTAAGAAACTCTTTTGTTTTACTGATGTCAGTGACAGGTAACACTTCTACTAGTGCTAAAGTCACCAGGAAAAAAAGAACCAAATATCTTGAACAAATACTGCATGGAAACTCAAGCAGCCTTCAGAATATGTGAAGCAGTAGGAGAAATAAATAATGGGTTTAGAAAGATGTTTATTTCCTTGTAAAATTTATTGTTCGTGTTTATAGAGCTCTCTGGTAAAAGGTCAAAGCTGAGGAAAGACGATCACACTTCAGGCTATTCATCAAGGTTCTAAAAACAACACTAAAAGTTCCAGTGTCACAAAGCCTGAACATCAGCCTGCCTTCCCACAAAATAAGATAATTATTTAGCTTGTAATCTTACTTGTAAATTTAGAAAGCTTCTGAACTGATCAGTAAACATACACTGAGTCAAAATATAAGACATAAGCAATGTTCCTGTCCCATATGAACAACAGTAGCCCCCTCGAAAATAACCCCAAATCCCAAACTCTCTCTTCCTACAAACTCTAAACCTAATCATGTACATTTATACCTAGCAATCCTAGCACCCCAACAGTCCTTTAGCTAAAGTTCTCACTGATATACACCAATACATTTCTTTTCGGAATCTTTAAGTTGCCTGGGTTGATACAAACAAAACTAAGTAATTAATAAACATGTAGAAATTAATCCAATGAAGGTAGATGATATTGTCATAATAAAAAAAAAATTTTTTTTGTTTTTTTAAATACCACTTCCAATACATTTGTAGATAAATACTGCCTTAATATCCAGTCACCAAACATTTACTCAGAATCAGGCATAACCTTAAACTATTTGGCCTCACATTTGCTTATCCATAGGTTATCTGTATCAAGCAATAGACAGTTTTCAGTTAACGTGCAGGTAAACACCTTTGCATGAAACAACCTGTGGTCTTGCACAGATATCTTTACATTTATACAGCAGAGTTAAAGGAAGCTGTCATTAGCAATACGTAACTGCCCTGCCCTTTGCAGAGCTCAGATTTCTCCTCTCACTAGTGCTGATGGGTGAGGTTCTCTCAATGAGATGCAACCCAGCTGCAGCCATGTGGCTGTACAGCACTTCCAGTCACATGGCAGATGCACTGGCCTCCATCATACTAAAATACTTAGTATGTATTAGCATTGCTTACGTTTTGTTCCTAACAAATTAGCACAAGCCCTTCCCCAGCAACAGCAGTTTGCCATTAAGACTCAAGCTATGTTAGTATGTCAGTAAAAAGAAAGTCAAATTGCCTTCTGTGTTGAGCTGCTTGCACCTGGTATCCTACTGTAAAAGGAGACTTTGGACTTCACCTATCCCTTATACAGAACTTGAAACCAAAGTATTAGAGAAAACAGGCTTGCTACTGAGGCATGTAATTTCTTCCTTCCTCTTTATTCTAAAATTATTCACATCACCTTCTTGATGAAAAAAGCTCAAGCAACCCAAGATTTGAGTCATGCACAGAACAGAGTAGATTCTTATCTAGGTACCCTTTTATTGCTCAACAGTGAAGTGCATGTTGTCCTCAGGCAGATGGAAAATAGCTTGTTTCTGAATAACAAAACATGTATTTGCTGCAGATACTGTTTCATCCTTTTAAGAAACAGACTTGTGCTCTGCTTTCTGCATTTATCACTGCTCTGTGTGCAGGAGCAGCCCCTGCTATACAAAACAGCAAGGGGACAGACCCATTGTGAACACAATGTTGATATGCTCATATTCCATGGCCATGGCTTTTATAATAAAGCCAAGAAAGTGAGTTTAAAATATGGCAAAACATCAGTATTTGTTTTAATCTCCAATTCTAGAATCATCTTTCAGATGCTGAATAGCAGCCATGCCCACAAAGTTTCTTCTTCCACTAAGCTATAGTTGTGTCCATTTTCCTTTTGCCATCATCTCCAAAACGGTAAGGGACACTTCTTCAATCACTACCTGACACACCTGAAGATCAAAATTGATTGTTTGCAGAAGAGAATGCTATTTTCCTGTCACTAAGAGATAGTTATTTACAGATTTCTAGCAAAGAGGAAAATAGAAATTCATACTTCACCAGTCCTGTCCTGAGACAAAATGAGCTATAAGCATTTCTCAGTGCCTAAAAGAACTTGACCTGTTTCTACCAGCATGCCAAGCAGTGCTGCAAACAGACTCCTGTGATCATCTGCAACCACGGGAGTATTAAATAAAACTGCTCTGAAGGTAAATACATAACAATTCATAATTTTTTTAATTTGCAAGTAACTGCTACCATTTAAAGTTCTTAAAAAAAAAAACATTTTGGCAGAATGGTGCTTTAAATATGGGTCAGGATAAAAGGATTAAATTGTGAAAAGACATAGTGGCAATGGCTGCAGTAAATAAAAGGGTTAGTTGTTCTACACTTCCTACAAAACCCATGAAAAGTTTTTAACCCACAATGTTGTGTCAATAGACATAGATCTTACAACACTGAGCCTTCTAGCAGCGTTAGTCTTCCAACCAAGGGGTAGTACCAAGGCCTCACAAAAGTGACTTTGTATAATTCAACTGGGCTATAGCCCACAAAAACTGCTATCACTGACACCCAGCGTGCTGACAGGAAATAGTTGCTGCCTTGGGCCTTGATCTACCCACGTGAAATGGAGCTTGCTGGCTGACCACAGGCTGGCCTCTGTTCTCTTTGTAGTTGTCAACATCTGCTCTGCAGATCTATGAATAATTTTATGACCAAAAAAAAAATAATTTTAAAAAAAAATCTGACTCCACAGGTTGTTGAGTTCAGGATTTTTTCCTTTTTACATGTGTAATCTGACACTTAGAGAGAGGTTGTTTTGCTCATAGGTTAAGATTTACCTTCTTCTGAAAGATGCCATTAAAATGGAATTTGGGGTAGACAGGAAAAGCTAATACTGCTGGTTGTAACTTTCTTAAATGAGGTGGCTGAATATATGTTGTATTGTCTCAACTGCCATCACTTTCAAATATGGTAGATAAGTGGTCCACTGGTGTGGGTGCCATAGAAGCTACCTCCAAGAGATGTAGCTGTGATTCATCCAATTGCTTGATTCATGTCAAGTACAACAAACCTCAACTTAAACATCTTAATTCTGAAGAAGTGAGGATGTGGTTGTATCTATACATACATTTAACATTACTTGAGTTTCACTTAGATGGATATTTGAGGATAGAACAGCAGTACTTTCATTTGATAATTCAGCTTTTCCACTCTTTTAAGTAGGTCACCAGGAGTTTGGAGACTGTCAAGCAATTAAAACTAATAGTTTATAATCTATCTTCATTCCATAATCACAGTTTTATTTCTTTTTATAGAAGCATGTGAATATGAAAGATGTGGATAAAATTCTGAAGACATGTCCACACTACAGTTTTAGACTGTCACCATGCTTGGCTAAAACAGAAGAAAATCAAAGATGCATTGCCACTGGGCAGTCTGCAGCACTCGTTAGTGATACTACTCTTCGTGTTCAGTAAAAGCAGAAGAGTGGAAACAGAATGAAGAACAAATCACAACAAGAGTGAGTGCTCACCAGTATAATTCTCACATAGTTTTTCAGTACTGGACCATAACATGGCAAGGCTTTCTATACTGCCTTCTAAGCATAGCCTAGGTAGACTGTTGGGTACAGCAGGACAAAGCCAGAAAAGAAACCAAGTCCTTTCTACTTTAAGTTAAATACCCAGGAAATACACAGAACAAAAAGAGCAATGATAAGAAAAAAAGCTAAACATGGTCCTTTTAGGGTCTTGCTTCAAGGACTTTTTCATCTCTCTTTCTTGCTTCTTTTATAATAAAGCTGAGAATTTCCCTGCAGTTTCCCATATGTAAATGCTGTGACAGTAAGACTGCTTCTGGTCTGCGTGAAAGTGAAGCACGTCAAAGAGTATGAGCATGTTCAGTTTAGCTCTGCCTAGCAGAGGTCTGCAGACTTAGAATCTGGTTTCACTCCAAAATGCTAGAGCCTGTTCAAATGCAATTGTCAGCCTGATGACCATTTTACCTGAGACTCTGACTCCATAAAAAGAGAGCTTCACAGATGTAGCACTGTTTTCTCCAGAATATGAAGATGATTATTAAGCTGATATTTTATTGCTTTCAGGGGTGGCTACATTTAAATTTATTAGAAACTGCTAAGCAATTTGATCCATACAAAATGAACAGGCAATTAAGTATATGGTAAACTTGTGGTTCTTTGTTGAAGCATCAGGGAAAGACAAAACAAAACCGAGAACAAAGTGGGAAAGGGAAAGCTGCTGAAATGTTGTCAAGGCCATAATAACAGCCAATTCCAACAGCCTGCAGGGGAAAACAGCACAAAGCTTTAGGAAAAGAGAACAAAGTATGAGACCTGGCCATACAGCTCCAAAGTTTCCCAAAATTAGATCAATTCAAAGCTCTTGCATTATAGCAACAACCCAACTGGTTACACAACACAAGGAAAAAACATTTTCCTGTAAGAAACAGCTATGCTATTGTACATCTTTCAGTGTACCTCCAGCAATGCAGTTCTCTACTAGACATGTAGTTGTACTTGCGTAGAAGTTGTAGGTAACAAAGATGTAACTATGAGCTATGCTGATACAAATCACTTTTATACAAGTGAACCCACATAAGGGCTTTTAGTAGTACATTTTGCCCTCAAATCCCTAATCAGATAAGGAATCTATCTACAAGGTTAAGAAGCTAAAATTACAGGCAACATAACCATTTTGTCTTCAGTGGCAGAATAAATCCACCAAAATGATAAAGATTAAAACTGTATTTTAATATAAAACATACTCTAAACAGCAAGAGCTTGTCTCAATTTGTCTTTATCACTCTAAAAAATAATCATAATCCTGAGATTAATGTTTTTGCTATTGTATTTATTTCATTCTGACGTTATTACAGTACACGTGCACAAAGCATTAGCCAAAATAAATACAGTTCTCCTGGTATGCTAAGAAATTATTTATTTTATCATGCACATTTTCTGATTATTTATCATTTGTGTTGACAGGCATGCTTAATATCTACACCAGTAAATTCAACACTAAATTCAAGAAAACAAATGGAGACTCTTGGAAAATACTTCAAATATGTCTGATTTTAAAAAAGCCTGGTAGCATTTGTTTCTCTGGATCAGTAGCTCTGACAAAAATCACTATAATTGGCAACTACTAAGCCATCGTATCTTGTTTACCAACAGCATTCAGGTTATCAGTTTCTCCAAAGCACTCTTTGTAAAATGAAGGGTATAAAACTGCAGGGTTTACGTTTCTCCTCTGTTGCCTTTTCCTGCACTGTGAAGCTGCCACTGCAAGTGATGCAAAAGGTTAAATCCACCCACATCATAGAAACCATCTCATCCAGAGAAGTGGCAAAGGCCCAACAGTTACACTAGAAGCCAGATGCAAGACCATTTCCTTCCTTGTTATACACCCTATGCACTGCAGCCACTTTGATTTCCGTTTGGGCCAGGGTTTGGCTATCCCTCTGCTAACCACAAAGCACATGCCTGCTCCACCTCCTTCACATGTGATCCTTCTCAAAACGGGAGCTGCATACACCAGCACTACTTCTAGAGGAACTAGAGGCACTAATCATCCTTAAGATTATGTCATTGCAATAAATGACTAGACAAATATCTGTTCTTTATGGAAGCTGTTCACAGCTGATCCAAGCTAACACTCTGAAAAGCTTACTATTTTTTTTCTTTCATTTGTGTAACTTCAGCTCAGGAACTTCTAAATTATATTTGGCCAAGGCTATACAAATAGAATAAAATCCTATGTCCTAATTTGTCACACTTGCACTAAGGAAAAAAAAAAATTAAAATAGGATCTTTATATTCAGAAACTTGTAGACAGGACCAGGATCCCTTTTTACAACAGGGACAAAAAAGGCCTCAAACATGGAAGCAGAACATACTGTTAATGTTGGTGAGAGGATATGGTGCATGTAAATATTTTTAAATGCAGCTTCTTTAAAAATCAGAAAAAATAAGAACTATTGTAGAGACAAATGTCAAAGTGGCAGGGTGAGGTCAGTATTAAAAAAAAAAATATTAAGAAACAAAAATTTGACTGTGACCGATCAAATTAGTCTTTAAACCTACTATATATTAGGGGGAATGACACTTTGATGCCCACATTCTCAGCCACTCCAATTACTATGGAAATTACTGAGCTCTCCTCAAAATCTGCCCCAGAACTTTTATTACTAGGAGCTGAGCCCAAAAAACAAAAAGAAATTATTTTCCATTAATAAATTGAATGCATTTAACTGCTGCTCATACAGAGTTCTTAAAACAGTGAAAAAATGAAAGTGATGCAGTGTCCAGTTGCAATAAATGCTCTTTCTTACATGTATGGTTATACCAGGGAGCTGCACTGCAGTAAAAGCATCCTTGAGATCAATATTTTTTATTACACTAAAACTTACAGTAAACATATTTCCCCTTTTTTGTGGAATCAGCAGTTTGATTTTCAAATTCAAAGAAAGCAAATGACAGGAAGTTGAGGGTGTATCTGCTTTGTGCTCTCACAGATAGAGAAGCAACTGAAAAACAAACACTAAATTAGTTGGAAACTTGTCTTTGGAATAGGCTTTTGTTTTCAAAAGAAGAGTTAAAAAAAAAAGAGTCTACTTCAATACCTCACCACCTCACCTATCATTGTCAAAACAAAAACTGGGGTTTGACTCTCATCTGCTAGAAAAAAATGACATTTCCTTGAGCTATCAAAGCCAATGAAGTCGAAGTCCCAAGTGAAGCTCACTTTCTTTATTCGTAAGCCAGCCTATCCATATTTATTGTGTTGAAGACAAACAAGTGGAATATACTTGGAAGTTATTAGCCGATTCCATCCATGTTCCTAAATGGCTAACAAAGTCCTGATATTATTTTAACTTTTTGCCCTATTTTAAAAAGTGATTTTTATAAGTATTGAGGAGATATCAATAACAGTTGGAAAACAAACTATGCATTTCTGAAAATGTAATCCTCAACAGTTTCCCTCTTTTAGGGTTGGCATTACCTGTCCGTTTCTTACACCAAATGTCTTAAGGAAAATGTTCTTTAGGATGCAAATATGTTGCATGGTTTGGTATACTAATAATTGAAAAAAATCATGAGCTGGAATAAATTTAAATCAGAGATTAACTGGATTCTGTCCGCTTCATTTCAGTGTTCCTTGAAATCATATCATGCTTTCCTGATATACAAGTATGCATCACACTCTATGACTGCATTCATCAAGAACTGTTTGGATAAAGCCAGACTTAGAGTATAAAAGGAGCTTGGGAGTACAATATTGTAATGTTTCTGTTCCATTTAAATATTGCATTTGTATTATGAACCACATTTGAGCCTTGTTTAAGCATGCAAATTATCAAACAATATAAAAAAGAAAATTCCAAGTGAATTAACAGTCTTTGCCCTATGGGACACCTTTAAACTCATGCAAAACTGCTAACAGACAAAGAAAAAAATCTGTGTGCATTTCAGAAACGGGTTTGCGGCAGTTCAAAGTTCAAAAATATTTGACTCTGAAATGCCTTTACATAAAGCCTCAGTAGGAAGTTCTAATTGTGCGTGGGGTTCACAGATGTGGGTAAATCACTTCTCATTACACTTGCTAGAACTCCGTGAACCCCTTCAGACACACTTTTATTTCAAACATAAATATAAACATTGACTAGCCTGTGAAACTTTGTTTCATTCTCCTCCAGAGAACAAGGATCAACCACAAAAGGAAGCGGACAATTCTTTTTTTCTTACATGCTACATCCTTAATCCCACAGAAACTAATATACTCTCATGCACCAGTTTGTCACCTTGGTTCATTTTTAGATAACATGGGTGAGGGAAGAAAAAACAGCAACAAAATCCCAGGGAATGTCGAGTATCACGTTGAGCGCTGACAACAAATACAAGTGAGCCATTAATAGTGGCAAAGATACAGGGGGGCGGGGGGATATCAATCAGCCTTTCCATGTTTTATTCATTCTTAAGTAAAAAAAGTCTTGCTTTATGTCCAGCTTTTGCCTTTATTAACATAACCAGACCACAGGCACTCCATATATCCACTTTCAGATTGCCACCTTAAATAATATTTCAGTTTTGACACGTGACAGTCAGCCCTAGAACTTAAAGTCGGAATTTTCTAGTCTGCAAGCACACAAAACAGACGCTTAAAAGGTAAAGATATTCAATCTGTGGACCACCTGGAAAAGTCATTCTACCTGCAATCTACTCTGACCAGTTTCTTCCTAGCAAGAAGCTGCCTATTGAGATGCACAATGGCAATGCAATATTGAGTGTATCTAATTTATGTAAAAGCTCCTGTTACATTACCAGGTCCTTCTTGCCTTATAAACAATTTGCATGCTTGACTAAACCATGCTGGACCTATTTCCAAACTGAGTAATCTGTAGTAGATGCTGCTCATGCTGTAGCATGAGTTTTTAATCGAATATTGAACTCTAATATAGGAAGGTTTCCTAAGCAGAAAAGCAGGGCTTTTAAACCTATCAGATACATTTAACGGGTACCTGGCAACAGAACAGAAGATTGGATGCTGTGAAAGTCTGTGTCTATTATGGTTCTTCTATCAGGTGGTTCTGATTATTGGTAACAACTACAAACCACCTGTGAAAACTTCCAGACTTACCCAAGGTAAGGGCTCTGAGGTAATCTAAAAGTACAGCATGTATCAGGAAACAACACATCCATTGCGGTAGGCAGCAGATATACAGAGTCATCAGGTTTTGTTCAGACCCCTTCTCTTCTTCATTAGGACAGTCCAGTCTTAGCAGCCACAAAGCCCACCCTTTTTTGCAAGCATCTACTCACATGTCACTCTAAGCTTGTCATCTGCTTTCTAAATGAAGCACCATATGAAAGTAGAGAAGGCTCTTGTCTTTAGGGAGGAAAAATGGTAGGTCAGATGGAATTATGCTTCAGGCTGAATTTAATACTTTGTAGGCTGAGACACTAAACTAACCTGAAGTAGTGATTTAACAGACATGAATATGGACTCAGCTGTGTTACTTGCAGTCAGCAACAATCCTTAAAAACTGCTTGTATAAATATTTGTGTAAATAATCCAACCTTAAAACCTTTCAGACAGTTTTACTCATGCAGCACAGTAAAGTTTCCAGTGTACAAGAAGGGCTACATGATCAAACCACAAGTGTGTTTCAAGTACTGTGCAAGCTTGGATATCCTGGAGGATTAGTTTTAACCTACATTTTTCACTTATTCAAACATCAGACAGTCAGTTCTCTTCATTTGTTTGTTCATTTTCTTCCTGTACCTATCACTCTGCTCTATACTTACTGAACAGTTAAAATTATCTTTTCTCCCTATTGGGCACAAAGATAGCAAGTCTGCCAAACACATATACATGTCTTTTTAAGGCTTATATCAGTATACCTACAAAACCATGCTTTAATACCTCATTGTTTATAGAGAAGATGATCTTAAACAAGCAGACACTAATATTTTTAAAAGAAGTTCTCATTATTATTTTCTCTTTGCACTCACTCCCCCACACTCTCTGGGGTATATATTCTGAAATTTCACGCATACCATAAACTATCTGTGGAATGTTACAGTATAATTGTTTAGAGAAACATTTAACGGATGAATAAGCATCAAGAGGCCATGCCTAAGGGAAAAGCAAAGTTAAAATGATAGGAGCATTTTGTATTGAATGATCTTCTCAGCATGAGGACAGAGGATGGACATTTGATCCAAAATTCTAGTATTGACTCAAGTGATATAAACCCAGGAGCCAGAACTGGAGCATACGAAGCCATCCAACCACCTAACAAAACATCTGCTACCACCCACCTCTTCCAAACCAGACTGCAGTCCTTGTCTAGTAAAGCAATCAAATGCTGTATGATATTATTAATCAGTAACATCAGTGTTATGATAGGGGATTACAGGATCTTGGAAAATAGATATTCTTATTTTAACTGGTTGGTTAGCTTCCCACTTTATAGCACAAAAAGCTGCACATACATGATACAGAAATGCAACACAAATAACTGGAAAAAAAGCTGGGCACTGAGTACAGAGACAACTAAAAAAAGCTGAACATTCTTTCACTACAGGAAACTGCTGCAGACCATACGCTGTAAATTAAAGCCAATTTTCCTGAATTCCCTGAAGGACTTCTCCTCCCAGAGATTCTACAAATCCATTAGCAAAGGCCCATCATTATACTTTTATTAGGACTTATTTACTGAAGAGAGTTTTAAAATGCACACCCAAACCAAAATGTATGGTGTATTGGGGTAAAGAAGTGAGACAAATCAGGCCTAGCCTTACATAATTGATTCATATACCAATTATCAGAGCCCAGCTGAGACAGTTTTTACTCCCAACTCCTCCACCTCCCCCTATTTTAAGGCAAGAAAAAGGAACATAATTACCTCACTATCCGAACTCCTGATCCAAAGAACCTTCACTGAGGCAGGAAAGGAACCATGTGCCAACTGCACTGCTCTAGACATCAAGCAGTTCTTTTAGCTGCAGGGCTAAAGAAGCCAAATCTCCTGCAGCCCTGTGTCACAGCTGAGGCTTGTCTTATGATTGGGTACCTACAAACTCCTTCCAAGTGGAGGGAGCTTAATAACATATGAGCTGCAGCTGGTGCAGTGCAAGCTTCCCTAGCTTCAAACCTCCACAGAATTTTCAGAAAGCAAGTGTCTTTGAGGAACTTCTTTTTCTGTGTTAAATTTGGTGGAGAACAGGTTGTCAGTAAAAAACCTAAATTAGGAATACCTAATAGTGTGAGTCTATAAATCTCACCTTGTTAATGAATTCATGGACAAGTAACACAAGCTCTGCTATGCAGCCTTCTAGTTCCAAACCCAATGCATTTTCCAAAATTCCTCATCTGTTTGTAAAATGTGTGAATCTAAATCACATGTAAAAATAACGGATTGTACATGCTGCTTGATTAAGGCTTTAAGAGATGTCTGTAGGCACATAAGATCGTAATGAACTTCCCAGGTCAATGTATTTGCATCCTACTATTAATCTCTTCCAGCAGACATACATCCCTACCTTAAAAATAATTCTCTTTTTGCATGTTTCCCTTTAAATAATGTCAAGAATAAGATATTGTTTTTCATTTCCACCTTAATTAATGAAAGACATCTTGGATTAAAGGCCACTTGGATGAAACACTTTGAACAGTGTAGGACAAATTTTTACATCCTCATATTTCTCTTTTCTTTCCTTTATTAACACAGTGATTCAGCTGTTGCTGTCAGATAAATTCACTGGTTTAACTCTATAATGTTTTTCTAATGCCAACTCAAAGGCAGCTCCTAAGATCCCATGGGTAACTTCTGTAACTACTTTCATTGTATACCACTGCTTATTTTAACACACAGTCTACCTCTTGTGTTACAATGACCATAGCAGAGCCTCTAAGTATGTCTTTGGGGATAGGGTAATAAGGAACACAAAACAGTTTACAATGAAGTCAAACAAACAAGGGTATGTTAATAATTTTCAGCCACTTAAATCCAAGAAAATCAAAAGCAAATGTCTTTTTACCATAGCATCACAAAACCCAACCTCAAATACTTGCTTCTTAGTGCCTATTTGGATGTTTCCTGCTAAGCATCCATTATATTTCTTTTAATACTCAGTACACACATTCCTCCACAAGCTGGATAGATTTCTTCCACAGTTTAACTTGTTTTTGCCAAAGTCTCCTTTAGTTCAGCACTGGCTGCCTGCCTAATGAAACAACCTTTCTTTAAGCCAAAACTGTCATCTTCAGTTGCACAAGACACATCTTACTTACAGATACATATAATGAACCCAATGTTTAATGCCTGAAGAACTAACATTTTAAAATTACCTACAGCAAAACTTACCTACAGCAACAACAGATACAGAAGTGGTCAGTACCAAGGAAGACCAGAACATGAAAGCATATGCATTCAGTCACAGGCAGCAGTGAGAAACATAAGGTCTACTCCCAACCCAGTCAGAAGCTTCATTACATGATGATCATGTGCACCAAAACCTTGTCTCTTATTAAAAAGGACAGCTTGTAAAGCTAAGAGCCTTAACAAGTTACCAGCTACTGTTAATGACTAAAAAAAAAATCATCTAAATAAAGCTCTTGCTCTACTTTTCTGCTGTAATTTCAGTCACAGCTGAATGCAAAATACCTGTGTCAGAAGTTGTTCCTCAGTCAGATTATTGATCCAACGAGTATATCGCTCAGTAGACTCTGGTGGCTCCCTCCTGACTTTGCAACCAATAATCTAAAGTAAAAGGAGGTTAAGTCACGTAGTGTAAATTGCTGTAGATCCACATGGCAACAAAACAAGATTTAAAATAAGCATTCAGAACATAGGAACTCCAGGAATTAAGACTATCTATACAGCAGTTTGTAGCCTCCTTCTGTGTTCATAATACAGAATGTCACAGTTGCTCTGCTTAAATGTTAATTAACTTTCAAAGGGCTCCAGAGCACTAACATTGAGAAGTGTCTTTCCAACAGCTTCAGTCCTGGAAATATGTGAACCCTACTGGTTGAAATTTTCCAAGGAAAATCATCCCAAGGCAGACACTTAGAGCACCAAATTTCAACCCAAATAATTTAGTCTGTCTAATGAAAATTAAAAATTGGATAACATCAGACAATTGTACCAACAGTGCCATATCCTATAATACTGCAGGTTACTTATAATTCACAGAAAGTAAGAGGGGGGAAGTAATTCTGATTTGTCTCATTCATGGTAGAACAATGCAGAGGTCCCATTTTGATTCATTCATTGAAGTACCATACACCCATCCAAGCAAGGTCTTCTATATGGGTATGTGTTAAATAATAATATTCTGAATACTGACTGACATAATAAATAGCTTCTGAAATATATCAAACAGAATATTATAAATATTTCATATTATCTGTAACTGCACAGACATGTATTAATGCCATTTCATGCAAACACTAAACCACTTAACCAATGTCTGGTTGGACAAGGGAAGAGCTGAGGAGAATCCAGGAGTGAGACTATACAGAACTCTGCAATTTGCTACTGCAAATACTCTACTCCAACCCTTCAGAGTACTACAGGATTTAATTAGATATGCAAAGTAAGATGATACTGTTTTATATCAACTACTGCACTCCTGTTGTACTAGAGCTGCCTATTTCTCTTCCAGACTTTGAGGAGGTGTTCATTCACTGAGAATTAACACCAAAGCATAGACACTATCATTTCTGAACAGTAATTTCAGATAATCAAGATCTGTTCAAGAATAGTGATGAAAATGTTGTTTATTTTCCACCCTAAGCATTCATAAGGAATGTAAGCAAGTTTAAATCTTTCAGATTTCTCCATTTACAGAGCTTTAAACCCCACACAGATGTAAGCAGTCAACCTAGAACCCTGCACGTGCAGTTATGAATGCTTTTGATGTGGGAACAAAAGCCCCACGAAAAGGTCTGGGTGGGGGACAATGAAACATCACAATTTAGAGTAAGATTAAATACAATCAAAGTAACAATTAGGAAAAACGAACAAACAAACCCCCCAAAAAACCACCAAACATTATTTGCTTACCCCCTAAAAATAAAACAAAATGTCTCTGAACTGTGACAGTTTTCCTCAGGGACAACTATGAGTTACTGTGGAAAACATCCTTATCCTAATGTTCCCCTGAATTACAGCTAAGTATCACTGAGGCATTTTCAGAAAGATAATTCAAAATTCTTTTAAACTAAGTAAGAATTAGAAGAGTCCCTAGGTAACATATTCAAAGGGGGCACTCTGTGATATAAAAAGCCAGAGAAGCTGTGTCAGATGTATGTGTATTCAGTTCTGCAAGGATGCTTTTGATTCAGTGTATAGAACTGGTATTCATTAAGCCAGACCTCATAAACCTTCTTTTGCATGTCCTGTGATTTGATAACTTACACTTTACAAAACCATGCATAAAAGTCAGATTAGGAAAAGAACACAAATTACTTTTCCCCTCAAAAATACTCTGGAACAATTGAGTATGGAAACTTAGATTTAATTTTTTTTTTCAAATTGTCACAGCCTGAGCTGAACAAATACAGACTCACAAACAGCTTTAAGGAGGTAAGAGATAAAATGGAGAATCTCAAAGCTTTTTTCTGAACACATGGCTTTCCATTAGAGTCAATTAGCAAGAGCAATCACCTCTTTCTATGCAACCTGAAATCTAAATGAGAAGCTGAGGACAGAGGTTCATATTTTTCATATTAATTTCTGATCAGTCTGCCCAGTTTCATAAATGCTGTTGATAGTTTAAGCAATCTTTAAAAAAAAAAAAAAAAAAGTTGAATCCAGGTGCTCAGCTAAAGGATTGCAATCCCCTCAAGTCCAGTTGGTGCAGATCTTAACTCCCTATGCTTCCAAAGACAACTGAATAGGTTTGATCGATCATCTGTACAAACACTCAGAGAGGTGAAGGCAGATGGAATAACTGCTATTAAATAGCATCCTGACAGCTCTCCTCTGTATCATGTATCACTGTTTGTAATTTCTAGAGTTTGACTTGGATGCTTAACCAAAATGTCCTACTCTTTCCATATTGTCATACAGATAACTCCACCGCACACTCCAGTTTACTTTGCTGAATGTTGGCTTCTAACAATGATTCTGACTTACTGTTTATAGCTCTTAAAATACTTTGAGCATTTTGAGACAGAAACAGTACCTAAATGTGCTATCTGTACACACAACTAAAGCATTTCTTTCCAGAAGGCTTTCTAATTACTCCTACCATTATTATTATTTCACTGGCAAATTGAATTGTTGTCTTCACTCCTTCTCCTCATCCAAAAAAAAAAAAACCACAACCACCTGACAGTTCCTTTCTTTAAAAGCAAAGCAGTGAAAAAAACATAGTTGGTATTTCCATAGAGGTACCAAAACCATCAGCAGGGCACACAAAAGCAGGGATCTCCCTCCTGCAGAAGGTGGTATTGTAAAACATCATTTAACCACATTATTTAGTTATATCACAGCAAAATACACTTAACACATAAAGGCTTGTTACTGAGATGAGTGACTTTGTGGTCTTGCAACACCGCAGGAAAATAACTAATTACAAAAGCATAACAAAGTTAACATTTTGTAAGAAGTGAAATGTTCACACTTCCCTCTCCCCTAACAGAACAGTGAAATCCTTTGCACAGCACTGACTTCCTGCTTGCTTTGCATTTTCAGAACCAACACCACTCAAGACTGGTTTTAGCGTCATCGGAAGAGATGCTTTACAGACAAATCTCAAAATTATTCCTGTGCAGTCCAATTTATTTCTAGATTCCCCATTCTCCACCCCTTTCTGCTCCTTAGCTGTACCACTCTTCTGCCAAAGGGACTCTAACTTATCATTGGGATTGCTGACTTAGTAGTTGCAAGATAAACATCATTAACGTAAGAGTAACTCAACCTGAGCCTCTGACGCAGCTTCAGTAAAGTACAGCTCATGTAACCAGTCACCCACACAATCCAAATTAGAATTACTGAGAGTACAATCAGCTTCCTCCAGCTCCCCTGTGTGTCATCAGAACAGCTCCACACTCTTTTCCATTTCCTCCACGTCTCACAGAACTTTTATATTCACTGAATAGTTCCTTATAGCTTTTAAATTGAAGTAAAAAGTTTTTCTCTCTTGCTTCTTCCATAACCTTTAAAATACTTCCAGGGAAAACCTTCCTGGCCTATTTTACACCTATTCAGACTTCCAGTAAGTACAAGAAACTCTCCATGTTAGAAACATTATTTTCCATTTTTTGGTGTATCCATTTCTATGCAAAAATGGACTTCATCCAAATTTCAACTTTTTGATCTAATTAGGCCAGTTTACTTTTATTATTAAAATACTAACTGTATACTGGCTGTACCTAGGTTAAACATGTAACATATACAACAAATGCTTGATGTTTCATATTGCAACTGGAACCTTGTTGTAATGCAGTATTAATAACACTTGCATAGGAACCACAAACAAAATAACTTTCTGGTTCATGGTAGTTCATGGGAGAGCAAAACCTTAATAAGGAGAGCTACAACATTAGGTAAGGTAATTCACTTTGTAAATAAATACTTTTTTTACATATTAAATGTAACTTCTATTTAGCTGTTTACTTAACTGCAGTCAGCATTGGTCTCTCTAGAAAGAAACATAATTTATATTTTATAATTTACGGCAATAAGTAACAGTGATAGCTAAGAAGTCTGGTTTTAGCTTCACTTGCAACGAATACATTGCTGAAAAGCCATATGAGGAATTCTAAAAGCATAAATGGCTTTAAATGAGCCCTGTGGAAAGAAGTGGTCCAATATAAGCATCTAGCTTATGGCCCTGTGATCTTCCCTGGCCTCCACTTAAGGAGCAGGATTCTAGCATCTGCCCATCCTGTCTATATGACCTTAGCCTAAACTGCCCAAATAGCATTATGTGTCTATGTTTAGGCCCCTGAACCTCTTCTCTAAGAACTCCTACCATTTCACATGTTTAGGAGTGGAGTTAATCTTATCTAAATAAAATTATCAGAATCAAAGTCATGGATATGTATCACATGCTGTTCTAGTAAAAACATTTACAAGAGTTAGAGCACTACAAAAATACCATGCTATAATACAGTTTAAAAAGTAAAAATAACAATATAAAAGCAGGATAATTGGATTCTCCATGAAACTAGTCACAGAACACCGAGTTAGCCATGATGACTGAAGTTGGATTTTAGGAAGAAGTTCTTTACCATGACAGTAGTGGAACACTGGAGCAGGTTGTCCAGGGAGTGTAGCTGATGCTCCATCCTTGGAGACATTCATGTTCAGGCACGACAGGGCTCTGGGTAACCTGATCTAATGGAGGATGTCTCCACTCACTGTAGGGGAGTTGGACTAGCTGACCTTTGGAGGTCCCTTCCAACCTAAACCATTCCATGATTCTGTGTATGAAATAATTTGTTGACCAATACAAAGTTCAGAGCTATGGTCATGTTCAGAGGAACCAGGCAGGATTACACATATTACATTGTACAACAGTACAAAATTGTATTATGAGCACATGCATTTACTGTTCTGTGAGTTACAAAATCGTTCCACTAAAATACAAGAGTGTTTCTGTTATGTACTTGATATTTACAGAAATCAGCATTCTGTACCAGCTACATCAGCCACCTCCTTGCATGCCAACTTTTCACTAGAGTTTTTTTAAAAACACAATATTCAAGTAGAGATGATTCTTATTTTCATCATTTTAGGGTTTTGTCCTTTCCATTGTACGTGGAAAAGGAAGCGCAAAACACTTTTTGCAGATGTGGCCTTTTTGTGAGTTTTTTTCCTTCTTTTTAATCACTACAACTTCCTCTAGCAAAAAGAATTTTTCTTATTCAGGAGACAGCTCACAGGTCAGAAGCCTCCTGTTGCACCATAGAGGAAATATGGATGAAAAATTCATTGGTCTTCAATTTCATCCCCATTTTCCCCTTAGTTTTATAAAGGAAATGAACAAAGAGAGGCAAAACCATAAACTGCCTGTAAGGTAGTAGGTACTGGGTGCATATACTTATGAGATCTTCATAAAATATGTCTCCTTTTGAAGAACTTTGCTTTTTTTTTTTTTTTTTTTT
>VWZE01008295.1:484910-528340 GCA_013396675.1 Eubucco bourcierii
TTAACAAGCAAATTATGATATTGAAGCAGGTATTGGAAAAAAAAAAAACAACATGTATTTTAGCAACTTTCCTGTACAAAATAAACAGCTTTCTTCAACTTACGGTATTAAATGAAACAACTTTCAAAGGTCAGATAAAGTACAAAACTTTCTACACACTGAGAGTGTGCAGTGTTGAGTTTCATGTTAGAAATATGACTGAATGAAGTAAACCTCTTAGAAGGTAATGTAATCAACTACTTAGAGAAGCTTTAATTAGAAGTATCATGACATCTGATTCTAAATCATGTTCTATGAGAAGGAAGACTATTGGAGTAAGAAGCAATCCATAAGGGATTATTACCTCTGGTGCACAACACCTTTTTCCCCAATGTGTCTGTTTATGAGTGCCCACAGAGGGAAACTTCCTAAACTCAAAAAACCTAACAGGAGACATTTACCTTATCTTAAACATTTAAGAACAGTTTTGCTTAATCATTTCTATATCTTCAAGTATAGAAGAAAAGTCTTCAAGTAGAGTGGAAAATGGTAACCCTCCTGTCTCCAACCCTATTTTATCATTTGGATTGTAGTAATTTCCACACATTCCCCCTCACTTGATGTGATGCTGCAAACAGATCCTGAAATTCAGAGGCCAACTTGACAGAAGAGTGAAAAAAATATTTCCTCTCCCCTCCATTTCCACTGGAGGAAAACAATTCTTCAATCCACATGACACCTGTGAGGTGATTTGCATTAGGTGTAAAAATAAAAAACATACCCTAGTGTGTTTAAAACATGTTTCAAAAATTATGAATTATGTTGACAGTGTTGATTCCCCAGACACTCCTTTAGGTTAGATGAATATCCATTTCCACAGATGTTCTTATCTACTAGCAACCCATTTTTAAGAACACCTGTTAAACACTCTACTTGGAACTGATTCGAGTCCAAAGTCCACAACAGAATGTTGCATTTTCAGCACATTAATAAATAAATAAATAAATAAAGACTCAAGGCTGAATTTTCTTTAGTGCATTTATATGACAAACAAGAAATCAGGGTGGGGGACATTGAAGGAGCACAGCTGAGCATCACACCATATTCATCTAAAAGTAATGTTGTCCTGCACAGAAAATCATGAAATATGAATAAGACACCACCAGAAAAACTTCAAGCAAGCATCACTGAAGAGATACTACAGCAAATCTATAGAGATTGAAGCAAATTAAATGAGTTTCAGAAGTCCTTTTTGAGGGTGAGTAAGCCCCAGTATTTTCATAACTAGGTGAGGTAGGGAAAAGCATCAGACCTCAGTAGCCCTCAGAGAAAATCTACCATCCTGGGAATAAAGAAGGTTTAAGGGCTCAATCTCTATAATAAGGGTAGTACACATGAAGTCTGATTTTGATGCAAATTAAGTGAACTCTTTGGATCTTGTCAAGATGTTTACAAAACCAGACCTTTGCATAAAGCCTCAAAACAAAAAACAAACAAACAAAAGGCAATATACTTGCACAATTTTTATTCTAGAACAAATGTATCTTGGGTCTGTAGCTCTGTAAGTATGATTGAATTAATAACATTCATCATCACTGCAAAATATCAACACAAAGAGGAAAGATCTTGGTTTTCAAGCATTTTAAACTACAGATATAGTTTAAAAAGTGAAATATGCTGAATGTTTGCACTAGTCAGACATTTATGAATATCAAACTCTAGTAATCAGAATCGTTTGATGGGGTTATTGGCATGTGGAGGCCGTATTAAACACAAGTTTAATTACAAAGCAGTGTGTAAGTTGGGATGTTTCTCATTTGGAATATTTGATTAAGTGTAGAACAGACTCAGACTGACATGGTGACTTTGAAAATGCACTGTGGTTTTTCAGAAATACCAAATTAAAAAGAATCTTTAAGGAAGCTGCCTAATGAAAAGCAAAGACACAGCTGAATCCAGCAGATGTGGGTGCTCTACATGGAAAGGCCCAATCAAGGAAAACCACTGTAAGAATAATACTCTCACATTGTCAAATGAAGAGTTTTCATATTCTTCAATGCAGAAAAAGAAAATGAATCATATTTTCTCCTCGTAAACATACTTCACTGTCACTACTTCAGAACAAAACCTTAACCCAACTGCTGCTTCCACTTCTACCATCCATGCCAAAAGAAGATTATCGAAATAGTAAAAGTAACTTTTGAAAACTTCTAATGACAACTTCCCAAAGTACCAAATACAATTATTTTTTGTTAAGTATCTATCCTGGCTAGCCTTTACTTACAGTTTCCATGGGCTGGACAAAAATGTGGAATTGTTGCCATTCCTTTACAGTGTGCAGTATACAGAAACTGGCCAGAATTGTTCAGGAAGATAGGTCTTTGGGTATCTTTTTTCCTCCTACACTGAAAAATAAACTGACTCTGAACAATCAACAATTGTAGGTGATGGCCTTGGGAATATAATCTCCTTTTCCTCTCTGTCTATACCAAAGATGGACTATAGCCTCCTGAGATCTACTTGGCCCATTCAGTGGAGCGAATTCCTACTGAGGGGTAAACGAGCAAATTTTAACTATTCATCTAATCCTTTATGACATGCCAGTATCCAATTAGCTTCTCTTCAATAGCTGTTACATGAATTATTGCTTATATTAAAGCTAAACTCTTCAGTCACTTCTTGCTAGGACATGTCTGGGCAACACACATTGATCTGTCTTAAACATGCTGAATAAGGGAGACAGAAGGAAAGCTGATGCAAATTAACCAAGGAGAAACAATGATTGCTTAATTTCTACACCACAAAGATTTTAATCAAATTTGTGTCCAAAATAAAAGTATTTATCAAATAAAAACCTATAACCTGTATGCAACAAGTAGGAGACAAAACAATGAAAAAGAGATTGGCAAAACCTGGAGCTCAGTAGAAGACATAGATGGAGAGATGATCAACAGCCATTAACGTGTGGCATACAGGAAGGACAGAACTGAAATGAAGGGACTTAACCTATCACACTGACCAGAGAGATAATATTTCAACATTATGTAGTTACAATTAATGATAGTCTACATGGTTATTATCTTTTCCATATGCTTATTATCTTTTCACAGCTGCAAAATCACAAACAAGATACTACTTACCTACTGCTGCATTCCAAACTAAACCACTGTCTAATTTAAGTAGAGAAAAGGTAATAAAATCCCTCAAGAATAAAGGCTCTGACTAGAGAACAATGTTGTTGACCACTTCTTCAAAACAGCAGATGAAGAATAGCAAAGCCACTCTGGAGGCAAAATTGCATTTTCTCACTCCTAATGAAGTTCTTGTCCATTGCATTGCACTACTTGAATTAAACAAAATCTGATCTAAAGCTCCTGAGAGTCTTTTATAGGCAGATATAACTTCAGTCTGCCCATGTTCCAAGGTGACCAGAAGCTGTGAAATTGCTGTAAGAGCAGATCCAAGCCCTGCTGATGCTGTTGTAAGGCAGGAAATACTAGCTAGGGTTCAGAATTGCTCTAATCACAGCTACAGTTTTCAGATGGAGCAAGCTTCTGTCTGCTAACCTCCCACCGTGAAGATGTACTCCTAATACAGCACATATGTAACATCATACTGTGATTTAAGTATGCTGAACAGCTCATGAACACATTGAGACCTCAGGTCATCTCTTAATGAACATACTAAAGACTTGTAACTCCACTAGAACAGTAAAACATCTAATAAACTTTTTATTTGTATGGATTCCAGTTTAAAAAAAAAAAAAAAAAAGAAAAACAAAGAGAGAGAGAGAGAAAGAAAAACTACCAGGACCAGTTATGTGACAATCAATACAAGTTTTAGAGCTGCTGAATTCCAAGTAGTACTATGTGATAAAAGACTATTTTAGGAACAAGACATAGGTACAGTAAACATGCACTTAATCTTGGTGGCTCTAGCCATACAGACAAAGATGCCTTTTTCATTAGATAGAATAAGTCTAAATGCAATGCAATGACCAGACTCTAGAATAACAATTTTGACTCCCAAGAGAAAGCAGACAAGAGGAAGCACAGCATATAGTCTGAAAGGTAATCTGTTAGTTTCAGGACTCCCCTAATATTAGACTATTAAGAAGACAGAGCAAACAAAAGGCTTTAAGATCTTTCAGAGGTGACCAAACTCCATTGGAATGTGGAATGTAAAAATCACTACACATTGAGGATTGCCAATACTCTCAAACTGCTACTGTTGACTGTCAGTGTCTAAAGTGGCCTCCTTTTTCTTCCAATTTTTATTCATTATCTCATGGTCTCTTTCATCACAAAACAGCCTGGCCTGGCACAAGATAGATAAAACAATCTTCTGCCTTTATTCCAGACTTGTGATGATAAGCAGGAACAAAAATGCCACATTAATGTGATATATTATGGCACAGCTGCTCAGTAAAAGGCTGCACTGAAAAGTTCTGTTGTATGATCCAGTGTTCTAGTGAGTGATGCTGCACTGGAATTCTATGGCAAGAGTTTCTGCAGGTTCAGTTACACACCTGGACAGGAGATGGAAACAGTTGTCTGGATGTTTTTTTCTACTAGTTGTGTACACAGTGTCTTAAATACTCAGCAAAACAAATCACTTAGAACATACTATTTACACACAGTGCTCTCTCTGTATACAAAACAATCAGTCCACACTCTGACTTAAAGAGCTGCTCTGATATGCAAGATAGCATATGGAAACTGCTCCAGACTACCTAGAATTACCTCCCTCCTGCCAAGGATGAGAGCTAGATCTAAAATATGGAAGTTACTGACAGATGATACGAGAAAGTCTTAATCTTTTTGCACTCAGAACACAACAAAACTGAACAGCTGCTAAACCATTCCCACAGAAGTGCCCTCATGGATTAACTCATACAAAACCCTGCCTCTTGCCAATGTAAAAATGGTTGAAACATTGTCAGTCTTTAGGTGTTCTGAAAAAAAGAATTAGATCTCATTATCATGACAGCCATAAAAACACTTGGAATGCTGACCTTAAAAGTTCCATTCTACACAAATCACTGTCATTTCATTTTAATTAGACCTGCAAGAGACCACCTACTCATTTTATTGTGCATTCTTTCTGTTGCTGCCAAGAAAATCTTTACATGAAGTTTCACCTACTAATTTAAGAGGCTAAGGTGGAAGCTCAAAGAACTGATATTTTAGTCAGAAAAAAAGAGAAAGTGAAATGACTCAAAATAATGTTCAGTAAGCAGAAATGACAATGATGCAGAGGGAAGTAAATGAGTCTTTCCAGCATGTAACAGAAACGTGTAACAGCCTAGGCAAGTAGAACAGCAGAGGGTACAGTGATAATACACAAAGCTTGTCTGCTAGACTACAGCTCTCAAAATCAAGAAATGTGTCTAGATCTAAATAAATAAATAAATAAATTTAAAAAATTTAAAAAGCCAAACACAAAACCAAACGAAACTAACAAAACACCAACTTGGTTTCTAAGCAAGCTTCCCTGGGAGTAGGGAAGACACACAGAATGCTTTTGGCCTGGAGTTGTGCTTTAAAGAAAGGCTCAAGCTCAGCTATCTCATTGGATTGTTCCTTTCTCCAATTCATTTGCTGATGGTGCAGTATTTGTTTACAGCTTCCCTGGAGGCAGACGAACAGGTCTGTGAACTAGCAATGCCTTGTCTTGTTCAAAGTTCACTCAATCCAATCAACTAACCTAGAATCACACAGACCTGCAGAGATATGCAGAATTTAAGCAGTTGGTTAACACTTCCAGATAATGCGATAGGTTTAAGTGGCCTTAGGCACTGCACTTCATGATCTAAATCCAAGCTACAGAATATGCCCCAAAAATTGCTTTAGAGATGCAAACCAGTGAGAATTCCTCATTGAAGAAATGCAAATGGTTACACTTAGTGTTCTCTCACATGCATAAGTATCCTACTTGCTACAGAAAGTGGGTAGTAATTTTCCAACAAAAAGAAAGGTGTTCCTTCTGACACTGGTGCAGACTCACTTCTTATTCAGCCAGTGAAAACAAAAGGAAGAAATGTTCTTTATTTCCATTGCCCACATTTTGATTCTAGCTATTGGGAGGATGTGTGAGACAGTGAGGAAGAACTTAGCAATTTAATATGCAATTCTACAGAAAGAAAGAGATATAAAAATTTGAAGCTACATGCTGTTCATGTGGACAGTCATATTGTAGGGGCACACATATACTCAAATTAAACAGTGGTGAGAGGAAGTAACACCATGCCCAGCAGACACTGTCAGGTGCAAAAATTTTCAGCATGGCTTTAAGTCAGATGAGAAAGTCAATGGGGTTTGAGTGTGAGAAGAACATCTCACTTTAGCACTCTTCTCCTTCCAGTATCTGGAATCCTTAAAAAAAAAAGGAAAACTGAAATATTATTTCAAATGATGCACTATTCTTAAAAGCTTCCATAACAGCAGAGTGGCTTGGCAGAGTGTACCAGAGACCTCAGCACTGCAGGAATGACACACAATCCAGAGAAGCTCTTCAGTGCTGCTCAGGTCTCCAAGAGCCTACTCACACCACTATCCAGCAATTTCACCCCAGCAAGCCCACAGAAGGTCCAGGTGAGAGAATTAAAGTTCTGATGCAAGCACCCAGCAAGGCAACCTGGGAGCAGATACTGCTATCAATCTCCTCTCTCACTGAAACAAAAGGCTGTGGGAGTTCCTAAAGGGTACTACTCTGCTCAAATAAAATAACAGCATAAATGTGGGGCATAGGCATGAAAGACTGCATTGTGTGTGTGTGGTTTGTGAGATAATTTCCTGGGCTAATCCAAACCCAGGAGTCTTGTTCAACAGAACACTAGTATGTATACAAAGTTGGAACTCCTCCAGAAGAAGACAAATAGAAGTAAAATAAGATATGAAGGCCTGTTTTTTTCAGAAGTAAGGGAAATGTGATCTTGACTCTTCCCACTCATTATCTGTCAGCAAAGCATCCATGGTTTGTGGTTGGTAAATAAGCAACTCCTGCCTTACCCTGGGATAAATGGGATAGATGCTGCTTCTAGGGTAAACAAAGACTAGAGCGAGACATTTTAGTAACAGTTGTTCATTCTCTGGTAACAAAAGCATTCCTTATCTGATTAGAGCACAAGCAATTTGAAGGCATGCTTGCTTGTATGTACATAACACAGGCACACATGTACACTGGACAATCAATTCCAAAAGGTTGGTAGCTATTGTATAGCAACAGACAGAAAAATGTCCCCAAGCTTTCAAACTACTCAAAGCAGGTTTTCATAGCGAGCTAGCACAACCTTAAGAATTTGTGGTAAAAATAAGCAACATCTTTAATAAAACTAGTGTCTTCTGAATGTCCTATTTATAGAATTGTTGTCAACAGGATTTCAGATAATGTAAAATATTCACCAGAGGACAAGATGACTGTGGGCCTAAAAAGCTGCATTTAATAAACCCACAATGTATTAGTATTTGTCTTTTGAGATCGAAAACCCTCCACTCTAAATTTTACCAATAACAGAACAACTGCATCCCATGAGATTTTTTTTTTACAAGTCTTCCAGAGAAGAACAGCTCAACAGAGTAGAAATTTGTTTGCTCTTGCTCTTTAAAGCACGACTAAGTAGTCTACAACACAGGAAATGAGAGTAGTAAAGTTCCAAGAAGCTACAGTGTTACCCAAGCCATATTCCAACACCTGAACCTGTGGGCAAGCCTCTTGCTTTTTCAGAGATACAACTACCAGTTTCTTTGAAAAACAACTGGATGGGGAGTCATTCCAAAAGCATCTACTGTCTTTGGTTCTGGTGTTTAGTGACCAAGCTTCAACTCACAGAAGGGCAATACTTAAGAGTAACATGAAAGAGGAAGAACCTCAGGGATTCACTAGGATCTGGAAGAAGAATTCTCTTGGTGAAGTGTATTGGAAACTTTTTTTACATGTAAATCTGTAGCAGTGATGACAGTTGAGTGAAGCCCACTAGGAATATCAGCCTTTAAATCTGGTTCTCAGTAAGGCCAGGATCAGTAATAAAATTTCTGAATCTACAGTGAGACTACGTAAAGTCAAAAATCCAGGTCAGAAGTTGCAAAACAGTGGAAGTCTGCAAATCAGAATTTCAGGAACAAGCCAAAAAAGCTTCCTGCCTCACTGGCATTTCTCAAGCTTCTGCTTTTTTTCTTTTTTCCACCCCCCTCCACCTACTCTGGCTTATCATACTGACTGAAACTAGGCTCAGAACTTCAAACACAGAACAGAACTTTATTCAAACATCCCAAATCATCCTCCAAAGCCAGAAAATTCAATGGCATAATTATTCTGAGGACAGTAGAGACCATTATTTTATTAACAGCAGTCCCTGACTGACATTGGTTAGTAGATTTGTGGTCAGAAGGTCAACTTGTTTGTTCTGTAAGTAACTCCAGTATGTGTCAGAACTACTAGGGAGCTCTGGACCAAACTGAACAGCTGGATATGTCCCCATTTCTTCTTTGAGGTCTTTGAATTAGAGTTCTGTGTAATACCACATTAACCTAGAAATTACACTTCACATAGGCACTACAAACATTTTCTATACTTGTAAAATGGAAAAACTTGTTCTGTTCCAACATAGATGCATTTTTGCCTTCATAGGGTTCAAGAACAATGAAGGAAAATCCCTACACATAAAAGACAAGAGATAATAGAAAATAAAATCCAGTGGAAGTCTAAAGAAAAGAGAAAAACAAGAAAACCAAGGTCATTGTCCAAAAATCTGTGAGGCCAGCAGTAGTGTATTAGGTCTGTCTGGAATGGAGTTAATTTTCCTTAGAGAGCCTTCACAGTGCTGCCCTGTGTATCGGTGGCTAGAAAGGTGTTGATAACACAGCAGTGTTTTGGCTACTGCTGAGCAGAGATCTCTCACCAGTATCCCCCCCACCAGCAGATGGAGGTGAACAGTATCTTGGGAAGGGACAGAGCCAGGAGAGCTGACTCCAACAGACCAAAGGGATATTGCTACAGTATGAGGTTATGTTCAGCAACAGAAGCTAAGAGAAAGGAAAAGGGGAGGCATTCATTATTATGATATTTGTCTTCCAGAGCACTGAGTAGGTGTACTGAAGCCCTGTTTCCCAGGAAGTGTCTGGACATTGCCTGCTGATGGGAAGTACAGAATGAATCTTTTTTTTTCCTTTGCTTTCACGCCCACCCTTCACTTTTGCTTTTATTAAACTGCTTTCAACTTCACCCACAAGTGTTTTCCATCTTATTTCCTTCTCCCTCTGCCCCACTCTTTTGAGAAGGGGAGTGACAGAGCAGCTTGGTGAGCCACTGGTGTCCAGTCAACCTCAACTCATCTCAACTACCGCAGGAAAATAAGACCACACATCTAGATTAGAAAATGGGAAGAACACATCTATTTTGCTTAGACATACCCCTCAGTCTGCTCAGGCACCTGGTATTACTTATGTGATTGTCATTTAAATAGTTCAAACTGTTAGACACTGAAGTAGAAGAGAATATAAACAAAACAGTTTAAGTGCCTTCTAGCAGACTACAAACCTTTTAGTTAAAAAGACTCTATTTGGTTTCTTTAAGCCTTAATATACAGACAAAGTTGTCATGTAAGTGAGAAATACAATGGCTCTCAACACTAGTTTCCATAAGAAAGCTCACTGGCTCAGCTTGCCTTTGTTTTGGTTTTTTTGGTTTTTTTGTTGTTGCATTTTACTACAGAATTACATTAACTGATTGACATCAGAACAAAAACAACCTTCAATGCATCATTTTGTTATGTTCATCATGTGAATTAGGTTGACTGTTGCTCAGCTGCTACTAAAACTATAATTTGATAAATTACACCATAAGCATTATCAGATTTCATGAGACCAAATATAGGTGATGTGATGAGCAGGTACACATCCCACCACTAAGCAGCAGACAGTCCCCAGCTTGTTAGCAGACAGTCCCCAGCTTGTTGGCAGACAGTCCTCGGCTGAAACAACCACAATCATCTCTGCTTTGAAGCAAGCATGTTTCAGAGGAAAACTTCAAAAGGTATTTAATTCCCCGAGAGTGACAATCCTTAAACTGTCTATTTTATTCTGAAACCTGCAGGAAATACCTTCTTGACAGATCAAGTCAATTGACCTTTCTCTTCCAGAAACCTCTTGCACACTGAAATAAATCTTACAAGAGAAAATGTCAGAGAAGTTACAATAATCAGATTATTTTTGCTGAATGCTACTTCTAAGAATGCAAATTCAATTTTCAAGTTTATATAAGAGCATCTATGTCAATAACATTGATAAATAAAGTAATTGCCATGACAAAGTATTTGTGTTTATTATTTTCAGGTAGTAGAATATAAACAAACACCCTCTAAAGGACACTGGCTCTAATCACAGACATTTATTTAAGTCTAAATCATGCAGATCATAAGAAAGGTATCTCACACAATGTTCTTGAGAGTTTATTTTACGAGAATAAAGAATGGCATTCCAATCAGGGGGGATTTTGCAGGCTGACATAGGGAGAAACTTCAGTGTAACTTCAGGCCAGTTTATCAATGACACCAACCCACACATCCTTCACAGTTCACAAATAATCAGAACAGAAACTGTAGCTACAGCCAGTCCTCTGCAGCTTCTTACACTACACAAAACCAGCATTCTCCTTTGGATGGCATACATTAGCAAAACCTGTATTCTTATTTGAAAAACAGTATTACTGTCATAATGACATTTGGGTTACTGAAGAGAGAAACTAAGAACCGGAAGAAGTTCAATCAAAGCTACTATTCAGTGCAAAGATTAAAAATAAAGGAAAAGAATACACTGGTTATTGCTTTGCCTCCACCAGCCCTACTGTGAAATTTTCATATCCTTTTAAAGATGTATCCGGTCCTCTGTAAAAGAAAAACACACAAACAGAAGTAAAAAGTACTCACACTGTTTGGGCGTTGAATGGCAGCTTCATGCTGCAGCCTAATCCGCTGTGGCATCATCACATCATCCTGGAATAAATGGCATACTGTTATTGAACAGAAAAAGGGTACAGTACTCAGACAGACATTAGAATATGTTGCTAAATTAACATCATTTTACTGGCTTGCAGTCAGAAATAAAAATGGAACAAACATTAAGAGACTTTACACTCCCAGTGGATTAAACTCAACCCAGTTCAAATTGGACTTAATCAAAACTACTATGTGACAACTGTGTTGTGATGTCAACGTGTATCTTCTGGGTACCCACACATTTTATATTCTACAGAAATGCACCAAGTCTTTAACAGCTGTACTGGCAGTAGGTGTGGACAAGGAACTAGGCTTGATTAAAAGCAGGAGATTTGAGACATTCCAGCAATGCAAGGAAATGCTCTTTGTAGTCTGGCCATACCTTGCTTCATTGATAAGGAAAAGCCTCCAGTGTCTAGATCTACCACATGCCATATAGCATGAGCACAAAAGAGTAGTATTTGTGAAATGATAAAATTCTGAGGAACAACAACAACAAAAACACAAAACAAAACAAACTCCCTATGCAGAAAGTGCATCAGCACTGACACTGGCTTTAAAACACCACCTAGATTTAAATTTGATGTTAATATTTCTTTCATCTGTAGCATAAAGCTCAATTTTCTTTACATCCAAAAAGACTGGTGCCTTGTAAAGAGCTGGCAACCTTTCTGTCCTTCCTTGAACAGATAGATGGTCTTTTCAAAATTATATTATTTCTTGTTCAAAATTACATTCTTTCTAGGATATGGTTTTATAGTCTGCTAAAATGCCCAACTGTAGCACAAACTTTCTTCCCTAAGTTTAGTCTCCTGAGGTTTCTGCCTGTCTTGTTTTCCATTTTGTGCCACACTTCTTCCCTATTCAAGGATCAGTTCAGTCTTAGCTACTGTTTAAAGTACAGTCTACTTCTCTTTAGAGTATTTCCAAATGACCCTATCTTATCAGGTAACGGCAGTTCAAAAAAGCCCTAAATTCCTGTTCTACATCCATTCTTTTAACAACTAGTTCCTCTAATTAAAATCATTCTAAGGAGATACCTACTAAAGCAAAAAATTGTATTTCCAAAAACTTTCACATTAAAATTCTCAGTCAAACCAATGGCAACAAAATATCCAGAGCTGAGAGGGTTGAATGACCCTGATATAAAGGTGACATTGTGGTTTTATCAAAAACAATGCAGGGATGAAAAAAGTTTTAGAAGTAGATTCAAATATTTAATACAAGCCAAGGTTAAAGATAAAAGCAACAAAAGTGACCCTTATCACAGGCAAGTTCATGAAAGAAGGAATTGTCAAAGCCAACTTTTTGTAGTCTGTATTTAGGGTATATTTAGTAATAAGAGATGTAAATGAACCACGATAGTTCAACCCCTATACATCGGTTACTTTAAAACTACAATGATTTTAATTTACTGTCTACTTCACCTTATCAAGGAGGCACCAGAATTCAGGCACTGTATCAAGAAAATGTTCCCATAAAACACTTACCCTATTTCCTATATAAAGAACCATAATCACGTTTCTTTATGTCAAATACAGAGCTGATTTGGGTAAATTAAAACTTAATTTTATTATAAACAAATAAATCTATTTTAACTGAGCTTTGTTCAATCCTTTGCAAATTACTTAGGATTCTTCAACATCATCTTGTTAAAACCACCACCCCCCTCAAAAAAAAAAAAAAAAAAGAAAAAGAGAATGTTGAAGAAATCCATCAAAAAAAAGGAATTACAATGCTTAGAACTACTGCTACAATAAATGCTCCTGTGCTCAAAGATTCTACTGTTTAGGATGTCGCACAACACAGATAAATTTCTTATTGTTCATACATTTGCCAAGATGACAAATAACTGACTTGATTTTAAAAAGGTTAAATCAGTGTGGAAAGCATTCAAGCCAAATTCAAACATTCCCCTCACCAAACAGGTCAATGTGATGTTTTGCTAAGCTGACAACTTGACAGGAAAGGTCTAGTTCCCCCTAACAAAACACGGTGTCATTTTGATGCTATTGGCAAAACTAACAAGGCTACAGATTGGGGTCTTAGGCTATCACCAAGATCATCACTATTCTGTAAAATCCAGCTAAAGCAGAGGCACTATAACCACAAAAGCTTAAAAATGTTTTGTTTTTTTTTAAACACAATTCTGTCTTCTTTTTTTCCCAACTAGTTTTACACATGTGATGCACTGCTGTTCTGACATACTTTCCAGGTTCATGAAAGCACAAAGAAAGAAGAAAGCAAGAAGTAGTTTAAGAGATGATCCTAAATAAAATAATAAAGCAATTTGGCAGCATAAAATACAAGTCAAATCCCAGACAAAACTTAAGTCACTTCAGTCTTTTCAGACCCAGGTTGGGCAACTGAAAGAAAGCTAACTGCAGAATACAACTTTGACACATTACAGATATTTTAGTATTGATGACAGGGCAGGGAATGACAAAGTGGAAACCAGAATATATTTGGGCATAAATAATCTTAAGTCTTATTGTATTTTATCCAGTTTATTATATATTTTATCCAGTTGAACACTGCATCAGCACAATTTTTCTACCAAAACTGTTGTACTTAGATATTGAATTCAGCAATTGTGTTGCAGATTTCACTTTTTACACTCAACAGTGTTTGGTCATCTTTTGGACTCTGAAACTGAGACCAAAATCTCACTAATTACACAACCAATTTCCAAATCATTTTTCACTCATGTCTTGTCAGACACACACATACACAAAGGAATATCTCTAAATGTAGCTGCTCTATCAAAAAGGGAAGTATATTTAGTTTGTTTCTGTCTCTTAAGTGCAAGTAGGGAAGATAACAAGGCTAGCAGTGATTACACTGAACATAGGATTAAAAAACCCCATAATTTTACACTGAAATTCAGTCTTCCCTCTTCACATGGTACTCTCTAATGGTTGTCTCCTAGCAGACATAGGGGAGACAGGATGAAGAAAGACTTCCTGGGCTGAAAGAACAGACCCAAAAAACCAGTTTTTAAATAAATGCTTGATCAATGTATGTCTGCAGAAAACACATACTTGCAATGGGATAGCTAAATAAAAAACCAATCTGTAGGTAAATTTATTTCCATGTGACACCACTCACCAAACAGTGAAAAAAATCAAGAGAAATCTCAGGTAACAGCTGGGTTTAATGTCATCTGAATAGCTGTATACAAGCAAACAGGTAAACAGCAAGAAATAAAGCACCACAAACGGAAACCTATTTTAGGCAGTCAAAATAACCCAAAATTATAGGAATTTTGCTGATTATAAACATGCTTCCTGTTCTCCAGCGTCCATTCTGAGTAGGAAAACAATTTGCTCAAAGATGGGAGAATAAAAAGGACTTTATTTCCCATGAAAAGCCATCAGAGATTTCTAAACAAGCCCAGATGTGTTCCTGCCAGTGGGGGGCCGTGATCTCCATCACCTTTCAGTCCAGCCCGCGTTCTGCCGGCTGTTGCTTCTATCCAACGTGGCCCTTCTGCAGAAAGCTGCCTTGTTCCTCTCAACTTCCACACCACGGACAGACGCTGCCAAATCTGAAAAGCTAGTTACACAACTATCAGCTGGGTTGCTTTCCTTCCAACCAGAGGCACCATTCTTTCTAAAAACACAGACAATTTATACTGAGCTAATTGGTTTGGTCTACTCATATGTTTAGCTGAAGAAAAGGAAAACCATATCAATAGACTGAGCTTAATACTACTCAAAGCTGTTGCTTCAGGATGTTTCTTAAACCAGTTTGGGTAAATTCAAATGACAAGCATTCATTGGCCTCTTCAGCCAGGCTGTCTGCACCCCACTCTGTTCCACAGTGATAACTTCATGATTTTCCCTTCAAAGTAGGGGTTTTTTGCACTTCAGAAAGTAAGACAAACCACACAGCTCAATGTATAAAACCCATCTACTTTTTAAAACCAAGGACAAGTTCACACTAATTGCAGCTCAGTACTGAAGTGCTTTCTCAAGCTGACATTACAGACTCAGAATCACAAGCTTTTTCCAAATACAACCTGTAGAAACACCAGGAGGAATGTCTGACTCACTGAGAAACAATATGGCATCTCCAAAGTCTTTCAGTCCATCAAATGGTCATTCATTTACCCTGCACCTGCTCAGACAAGAGTAAAAAAAAAAAAAAAAAAAATCTTTCTTTGCTATTGTTTATTTCAACTCCTTGAAGCAGGGAAGTAAAAGGCCCAGGACCTCCAAAAAAGGACCTGTCAACAGCACTGCCGAAGCAAATAACCCTGATGAGAGGTGATTTTCTAGAAGATGGGTTTTTAAAGAAACCCCATACTATCAAACCCATTAGAATCCTGCACTTTAAAGCCCACACAGAATTCACCTGATCAGAACAAATCCATCAGTACACACAAGACCATAGGGAGAAATAAAACTTTTCTGTTTCTGAATTAAATTGAGAAGGAGACAACAAACAAAACACTTCAAAGTTTAAGAAGCTGGCTTCACTAAGCACCTTTCATTCCCTGAGCATGGCAACAAAATGGTCTGCATGGGAAGACAGACATGATGTTCTCATGTGTCTGAATGATTAGTACCTTCCATCAATTAAAAAAATCATTACAGTCTTTTTATGGAATATTTTAATGCAACATCACTATTAATTGATCAGGATTTTTTTGCTGTTGCAGCAGCTCCCACCTCAGTGCTTTGTTCAGCAACTTGAAAGCTATCTTCAAAGCTTAAGTCCTGAAACATCTACCAAGTCTGACTAGCCAAAGTCCAACCAACTTCTTCCAAACATTTATGAATACTCTCTCAATGAAGTGTTTTTGAATTTGAAACTCAAGAAAAGCATGCAATTTCACAGCAATTAAGAATTAACATTCCAAATTTAAATCATACAAACAAATCTCACAACAGAAAGGCACAGGTCAGCAGCTGCCAATTCAAACATGAGAATGCCAGTTGTGGTGGTCCACTCTCACTTCTGGTGAATAAAACTCAACTGTTTCCCTTTGCTATTTCCAACTACAAGCAGGGACACTGTGGCAACACAGTTTGGAGTCACATCTTTGAACTTGCTAGAAATCTCAGAAACAGTGATACATTGCCAACAGAGCCTTTGAAAAGATTAAAACAAATGTGTCAAGCACTCAAGTGATTCTGACTGGGCTTGAAATACTGCAGGTCAAAAAAGGACACATTTCATATTTCTTCTCTAACAGGCAGGAGCCTTCCAACAACACTTTGATTAAACCTGAAATAATGAGAAACTACACAGTATTTGGACAAAATGAAAGCGTGTTCCTTTTTAAAGAAACACAGTTTTATACAAGCATAGACATGTTTAAGTGAATGTCAATGAAAATGGCAGTTCAAAGCAGAAAAAGGAATTTTTAGTGTAAGAGTCCCACTGCGCTACAACTGGGTAAATGATTATAACAAAGATGGGAACCACCCCAGAGAAGTGGCAAACTAAGGTTACAATACAATGCAACTGGCAGATAAAGTCGTAACTGCAGGCAACGTGAGGAGTAAAGCTAACAGTGAAATGTGTTTGCATAATTAGTTCATTCTATTGTTGTTATGACCAAGCTTTTCTAAGACTATAAATGTTAAATGTGAACAGTTTGTTAAGTATCTTTGATTTTTTCTACTTGTTTTCCTGGTGGGAAAAATGCCTCAGTAGCTTAGAGGCAAAATCTGTAACAACAACCACAGCAAAAACCTCCATAATAGCTATTAGTCAAACAGCTGCCACTTCATACTAGAATAGGCTGATCAAATTCTGACAGTTCTGAGCTCTGTAACCTTTTTTTCCACATTTCTTCCCAATTTGTTGTCCTCACAAATCTGTGTTGAGAGACATAACACAAGCAGCTTGACTCCAGCTGGAATGGCAAGCAAAACAGCCTCTCTGGAGCCAGTACTCCCAAAGATGCTCCCAAATATGTTTGCACATTCACAGAATCATAAAATAATTTCTGATGTGATACGAACGTACAAGGAGTCTCAATGTATTTCTCCACCTATATGAAATGTATTGAAACAACTGACCCAGCCTCATTTTTCTCCACTTCCACCTATAGCAAACCTGAATTAGGGCTGCACTTTTGAAGGTCAGTTCCCTGGCATTACTGCAGCACATTCCAAAAGGCTGATATCAACATTCCTTCCTAGAGAGCTGGACTGGTGACTGAAATAAAGAAGGTAGGTGGAGCATAGAAGTAGAATTGTTAAACAGCTGGCAACATCTGTCTCACACAACATTTACTAACCACGGCCAAAATATTGAGCAATTTTTAGACTTGTAGAAGTTTCCACACTCATTTCATTTCCTACTATCTGTTTTC
The DNA here is from genome assembly GCA_013396675.1 of Eubucco bourcierii. NCBI lineage: Eukaryota > Metazoa > Chordata > Aves > Piciformes > Ramphastidae > Eubucco > Eubucco bourcierii. Next base: position 502,211 of record VWZE01008295.1, read on the forward strand.
AGAAAAAAAAAAAAAATCATCAACCTGAGGAGAGACAGTAGAAAAAAAATCTTTAAGTAATATCAATCATTTAATATTTCTTTCATATTAAGATTAGGCTTCTCATAGTTCAGAACACCTTCTGTTTTGAAGGATATAGCTCAATAGCAGCCATAGAAATGTGTAGAACAGAAAATCCTGGTAGCTTCTTCCAAGCTTATCCATGTTGTAAGTCATAAAATTCTCAAACCACTTCAAGCAGGTCTTAGTTATACCAAATAATAAATTTATGCTAATGATAACATTGAAGAAATCCAAATTCATCACCTCTTACATTCCTTAATAGCTGCAATTTGTTTCCCTGATGTTTTGTTATCCAGTCAGCAAATAGAAACAACACAGCAGCACAAAGAGGCACAGTGTATGAACACCATCAACTAAATTACAATTGAAGAATTCTAAAGAGCTCTCTACAGAAATATTGATTTAAGTAATTTAATGTTCTAGTTTACTGCTAGTGATTTCCAAACAACTGGATCTGTCTGGATTGCAAAGAAAGACTAACCCAAAATTTACTTCAGTAAATTACTTTACAGAGATTTAAGACAGAAGATATGAAGCTCCATGGGACAAGAGAATAATCCATTCGTTTCTCATGCATATGTGGACTCAGCTAGCTTCAGCCAACAGAAGAACATACATAATTCATCCTGTATACTCCCTAGGATGCCTCATACAATGTGGTATCTGTCCAAGCCTGCAATATTTGAACTCTACAAATCCTAAGTAAGATCTAATTTCCTTTTTATCCATTTTAGATATGTTAACAGCCTCATGACACAGGACAGTTAAATCCACGGAATCATTCATATAAATTAAATGGCACTTGAGTGTGTCTCTACCTGATGCAAAGCAAAAAGAACTAGATCCTGAATTCATTCAGCTCAAGAAAGCTGGCATCACTCCAGTTATGTCATGGTATCATGCTTGATGCCCTACACTGTGTCAAAATCTGGTGAGTCAGGTGATCAAAAGCAGAGTAGCAGATTTTGTGTTCATACTTCCTCAAAATAATTTGTTTACGAAACAAAAAATGACACTCAGTGCTGGATATGAAATACTTCTTTTTCAGTGTAGGAAAACTGACCTTTTCAAACATCCTACATAAACTTATATCCAAAGACTTATGTGAAATACACTCTGTAAAACAAACAAACAACACCCCCCCCCCAAACCTACAAACTCTTAATGGGAAACCAGGATAAATTCAAATAAACTAATTTTAAAAGACATGCTCTGTTGCTAAATACAGTAATAGCTTAATAAAAGCAAGAATAAAGGCCAGAGAAGTTACCTGCAATACTTAAATGGTAAGACAAGAAATTCCTGCTTTGCCTTGGGTCAGAAGAAATATCCCAACACTTAACCCTGTCTTGCTAACAGTATACCAAGGAATGCACAAAATTTTAAAAAACAAACAAAATATCCTTTTATGTAGTTGATGTATCAAATGGAATTTCCAAACTGAAAAGTAACCAAAATTAAAAGTTGTGTAGAGTTTACAACCCTGCTCTCATGACACTTTCAAAGGAGCACAGACAATCATAACATTACTTTGAATCCTACCTGAAAATCTACACTTGCAGCTGCTAGTGTATCCTAGTATTACACTAAAGAATAGTTCAGCTCCAATTCAGAGGAAAGAATCAATCTTCAGGTGAAATTACATGAGATCAGTGAGCCTTAAAGGTCCTGCTCTTCCTGCCTGATCCTAGCCACATGGCACCATTCCTCAGATCAGCTATGCACATTTGTGAAACCCTTCACTGCATGTTAAGCTGAATGAAGTCAGATAGTTATCTGTGGGTTAGTGAGATGAACACCTCCACAGAGGGTATCCAACAAAGGACAGCAAAAAAAAAAAATTCAGGATTGAAGGAGCCAAACTCTCCTATTTTGCATCAAAAAGCCTGTAGATTAGCTCTTAGTTTCTCATCAATATAAATTTCTGAAGAATGTGGGAAAGAAAGATCCTGAAAACACCTAAATACCTACATTGCCCAACCCTGCTCACAATAGCTTGTGAAATCCTATAGGATCAAAGAACGGTGGAAGGCTGTAGGCTTTCTACAAGCTGGAAAACAACTTTACAGCTATAAATAGTAACCTGCATTCTTAGTGTCCAACCACCTTTGAACAGCTCATCTTTAAGGCAAACCAACAGCTACATTAAAAGCAGAAAAAAACATTTGCAAAATAGAGTTAGACGAATGTATTAACTTACTGAATCCAGAAAGCAGAGATAGGTTCCTGAGCTCTGACTGACTGCTTGATTTTTAGCAAATCCAACTGTTGAGAAAGATAAGATAAAATTACGTAGTGCTTTTTACCTTTTGGAGTTTTTTTTCAATCTTAGTGCAGACAGGAAGAGATAAAAGGAAGTAAGAAAATTTGTATCAAGAAAGGGGCACCATTTTTCCAAATTTAAAATGGGGTAGTTTGTAGATATTTAAGTAGTAAGTCTATTTCAGTCGTCTCAGGTTTATGTGTTAGACCTCTATCACCAAGCAGAATCTGACTACTTTTGCTAGTCCTACACAAGGACATAACATGTAATACATATCTTGAAAAGTCCAGCTCCCTAGGTTTCACATCCAATACCTACTGTGCAGCATCAAAGAGAGGTTTGCATTGGACGAAACTTTCATGATTACCTGGCCCAACTCCCCTGCAATGAGCAGCTGCTGGCATCCCTTGCTTGTATATAGCTTCATCTTTTAAGTCATAAATAGTACCAAATGATGAAAAGGCACAGAAAGAACAAGAGATTGCTAGGCAACATGTTCTTCACTTGAGGGGACCAGGTCCTCAGAAAGATTCCAAACCAAGTGCTGTTCCTTTATGCTTCTTATGCAAGTACATAAATACAAAACCTTTATGTGCCACTTTTGTAATGCAGAGGGGAGTCAAAGCAGAAGGATGTGTTCAAGAAGCACGGACCTGGTTTATTTACGCCATACCATGTTATGGAAGACCACAATGAAATACAAATTCAGTCAAATTACTATGTTGGCATATGCTGTCTTTTGCTTTCTGAACCCCTGATGCTTGTTGAATCTTTTATCAAGACATTTCAGGAAGCTGAACCAGAAGAAAACATTTTTGTCAGCTTAAATTCTGAGGCAGATGTAAGCACTGGTGGGTCAAATGAAAAAAAAAGAAGAAAGCAGGAATATACAGCCAAGGGTATGGAAGGGCTCTCCAGCAAACATCAGTAGGATGAAGGTAGGAGCGTTTACCCATTTGTATGTAGACAAGGTCTACCTAAGAACACTCTGCTCTTTGAATTCTTCTCCTAAACACTATGGTAAAGAAAGGGTGTTCTGTATCCCATGCTATTCTGAAAAATGCTATGTGAATTCCACTTAGTCACATATGCAACATTCAAGTTTCATTTAAAGTATTTATGGAACCAAGTCAGGGAATCCAGAAAAATTGCCCTGGTATTCAAACCCAGTGATGTGCAGATATGCAGTACTGCGAAGTTTTTATTCTTTAATCGAAAAACTGGAAACCTAAAAGCCATGAAGTGCAGCAGGATAATTTAAAATAATATAATCTCTAAAGTTCTGATTGTGCATTTGAAAAAACCACAGGATTCTGTAATTCTCTACTCTTTTTATGTGATATGGGTTTAAGTTTGCTCAGGAAACAAATTTAACTGGGCTCAAAGGTTCACTCAGTTTTAATGCACGTGCTCCTTAGCTGTTTTGCTGAGTTGTCCAAGCACAGAACAAGACTTATGACTGCATTTCTTCCTGCTTCAAAGGAACATTATGTCAACAAAGCACTACTAATAAAGATTCTTCCTTATAACTGTGTTATTCTTTTCTATTATGCTTTGAGCATTTTAATCCTCACCTTAACTTCACTTCATCATGGGTTTCTTGAATTTATTATCTTAGAATGTATTTACATAATAGTTTCCATACACAAATGAATATCTAATCTCACAAGTATAGCTACTCTCATTCTCTTTCCTACTGGCAGTGAAAAAAACACTGGCAAAGTCAGCAGCTACCACAACAGCAGAGCTGAATCCTGGCATGAGCAGTTTTCCTGGGCAACAAGTGATGCAAGTTAGCAGGTCCAGACATGCCAAACAAGCAAAACCCCAATACTGTGAAAATCTCTGTTAAAGTAAGAAGTAAAAGAACAAAATAGAACTAAACTTGCCCAACATCAATCAGATCAATACTCTCACACAACATTGCCAGCTGTAAAGCAGCCTGTACTTCTGTTTCAGTCCTGACATCAGTAGCATTTAAAAAACTTTCAGCAGAAAACAAGGAAGTACTAAGAATTAATAATGTAGGGAGAAAGCAAAGAAGACTTAAAGGCAACTACAAAGTGACAATTACATTACTTTGTGAACTTTCTGAAATAATTTAGATCTCATTTTAAAATAAACGTTCAAATCCAAATAATGAAATATTGAATATTTGTTATGAAAAAAAGGTGGAAATTATTTATTTTTTAAATTAAAATAGGAACTATCCTGAAGCTGTACATATACCAAGTTTTGGTTTGTTTTTTTTTTTTGAGGAGAGAGAAGAAAATACATGTACTTTTAAAATAGTTAATAAGAGAGATAGAACTCCCCATAGAATAAACTAGATATTAAAAATTGTTTCAACATGACAAATCCTTGTTTGGCATGAGTAAAATATTTTCTTTAATATTACTCTACTGAACAAAATCAAATGTTTGTGCCAGGTTTCTGAGTTTTGTAAGGCCTGCTTACTTGGTGAAAAGAGCCTGTTACCATGGTTACAGCCTTAAAAACTTAAGCCTCAGTGAGATATTAACATTCCTCACTCTTGGAAAGAAAAAGGTTTCCTTTTTTTAGGCAAGTGACCCTTTCTTTTTTCTAGGTTCTCCCCCTTTCTTTTACATGTTAGAAAAGAATCAGAAATAAATCCTAATCTTGTGTAAATAGTTGAAGATGTGAAGCCTGACTAGTACATTGTTTCTGTACTAAAGCATCTTCTTTTAAAGGAAAGACTCCTTACAGTTGTAACCAGCCCTTAACATAATAAAAGTAAATCACTGAAAGCAAACAAATACTATGGATTTCAAGTAACCTGTTCCTAAAATGTAACAACCATGCAGAAAAGATGTCCTCATTTTAATGGTGACCTGAGAGTGACTTCCACATGAATAAGCTTGGGTTTGTTTTTTTTAAAGGAACTATGCACTTCATACTATTATTTAAAACAATGCTCACAGCTGCATTTCCCATCCCCAATTTATTAAAGATTTGTTTGGGTTTTTGCCATCCCACCACTGACAAATGCATCTTCCAACAAAAAATAATCTGGCATACCCTTAATGGCACAATATACTCCTTGTACAGTATACTCAAACTTAGTTTTAGGTTCAGTTTCCTGAAGTGCAAAGGTGAAATGACTTTCAGAACTCTAACATAAATTACTGTCAAAACACTGCAGCTCTGTTTTCTTCCAAATGGAAAACTAGTTTACACACATGCAAGATTAATGCAAAAGTCTATTAGGAACAAGAATTTATACACAGAAAATGTTCTATAAATGTGAAAAATTATGCTGCAACAACATAATAAAGTCAATTTTCCTAAGTACCATAATTAGCAATCTCTAATATTATTCTTTGGATGAGAAATTGCAACCTACTTAGCATCTAGATCATCGACTAGTAAGAGAAATAAGATTTTAAAGGAGATTGATCACCCAATAGTTAAGGGGAAGAAAAAAAAAAGGGTAGATAGATACATTTCCAGGAATACAAGCAATTCTTGACATTGCTCAACTTCATCAGTTGCCCAAAAGAGAAAAAAATCCCTCCAGAAACCTTGTCTTTTGTCATCAGCAGCTCAATAATGCTAATATTACAAGCTGCACTGTCAAAACACCACCAGTTCATACTGGAAATATTAAAATACTACTAATATTTATACTAACAGTTATACTGTGTTACTTCAGTACTATAGGTCTGACAACTGTTTAAAAAAAAACAGCTTTAAAGAAGTCTATGGTCAAAAGAAGTGACAGTAAACAAAGCCAGGGGCCTACACAGGCTTCAGATGAATTCAGTGGACAAACTCCAAGTTATTCACATTTCATCAAGATGAAAATTAAGTCTCCTGCAACAGAACTGGGCTGTTTTGCAAGAAGAACGTTTTGAGGAGACTATAAGAAGCCCAAACTTCTTTCCAGTTATAAACAATGTGGTTTGTTAAAAAACAGAAATTTACAGGATTTTGATACAGTGTTTCCAAAACACAAGTGAAATAATTTGAAACATGCAAATTTGAAACCAGTTTTCTATCACTACCTATTACTCATGGTCACAAATTCCAGAATGAAACATTATAGAGCTCCCGCATAAAATGTGAGCACACTGTTCTCCTTGCTCTGTCCTGTTGTTACCTTTCAGAACACAGACATCATTTTCTAACTTCAATGCCATTCAAAAACAGCTTCTTCAAAGAGCAAAGCACTGGTATTTCTATTTTACATATTAACAAGCTCGTCTGCTAAAAACCTCTACAAACTAAGCAACCAACACAAGCAAAACAAAAACTATTAGAGGGATTTGTCTGTTATCTCTTCCAGTGGGTAAAAGTAATATTAGCATGTAAATCAATAGGGAATCACACCATAGGCCTATCTGGTAGTTCACTGGGTTAGCCCCTTGCGTAAATAATCAGGCATTTAGTGAGAATTTTAGCTCACATCAAAGCTTTTCTGGAACTTCTGTTTTAACCTGATCATCAAAAGGATATGAAAAAAAATGTGTCTGGTTTTATTTCAGGGTCTATCCCACAATAATGTGTTTACTTTTTAAATCTTTATGTAAGAAGTTTGGGGATTTTTTTGCTTAAAACCCATCTCCCGATATCAGAAAGCTACAGTAAAATTGTAAGCATTAACAACATTGTGTATATTACAATTAAACAAAATTCTTTCACAGAGCAGAGTACAAGTGTTAAGCCAAGTCCATCTTTCCTGGACACATAAACAAATTTTACAGACCAAAAGCCAACAGGGTGAAATTCTAAAGTGGAAGGAGTTTAGAAGACAGAGCTCTGCAAAACAATGTAGTTTTTTAAATTGCAAAGCAAGTGGCTACAAAGACACTTTTCAAACAACCTAACCCTCAAAAGATCGCTATTGAGGTACCTACCGCCTCGAGGGTCAGAGGAATCATTACTACCAACGATTACCGGAACACCAGCACCTTCCAACTTGATCTTCCATTTCTCAATTATTTCAGCTGAACCATCCTAGAGAAATGATGACATAGATGCCGCTACTTTGAACGTGTATGATGAACCACACACAAGTCCAAAACAAAAATTCCTATTGGAGGTAATATTTACTTGAACAGTAATTGAAACAAGGTCTGAAACATACCTTACTGGCATCGTTAAAAACTGACAGCTCCATGGTTTCTTGAAAATCTTGTTCCCAAACCGACTTCAGGCATTCATCTAACCAGCATTCACTATTGTGGACAGGCACAATGACAGACTACAAAACACAAACCAAACACCAAACAAGAACCCAAATGTATGTCAGCAAGGACTGGGTTTGTTTACTCACAGTGTAAGAATGTTCATTAAAAAAGAGAAATGCCAAATCTTTCTGTAGCTTTCACAAAACATGCATCTTAAAAGTACAAAAGCGGGTAAAGGTTCTTTGTTTCCATTATAAATACATAATTTGCTTTCTTCTCTAGAAAATCCTTTTAATTTCATTTTTTGAGTTCCATGAAATGGTTTTTGGCAGAAGGAAGTTGCAGTTGGTACTTGTCCTGAAGTAGGCATTCATAAATTGACCTTTATCATCATGTAACTAAACCAGAATACTTTGATCTTCTTCATTCATTTAAAGGGGGGGGTGTGGGGGTGTGGTTGGAAATGTGTGCTAGGGCATCATTTCACTTATAAGTGCAGATTCACAGTTAAGAAACAACCAGCTAGTAGTAAGCTCAAGAGACCATGTCACTTTCTTCTGTCCCAAAACAAGATCAACCACAGCTGTACGACTGCTGACAAACCAGGGACAGAAACACCAACTTTGATAAAGCAGTCTCTAAAATCAGGCACAGGCGAGATCTGGAATACTTTTCCCAATATCTGAAGTCCTTTTGCTTCAGTTTATGCTAACAACTAACTCAAGATCTCAGCATAGACTATTATTCTAGTTCTCTCTGCAGCAGCCTTTCATACATTTGAACTGATACCATAATGGTGAACTACAAAAATATGCATAAAGATCTTTAAAGGCAATTTTGAGACAACACAGGGACATAAATTGCAAACAAGTAACATATTTTGTCATTACAAGATCAACTTAGTGACAACTGAGTCAAAATTAACATTATAGCCAAATCCAACCGAGGAGCATTTTCATGGCCTATAAGCCAAGTATGACAGTTAAAATAGAGAACTATGAATCAGATCTGGATTTGAGCATTGTTACACTATTTGTTTTTCCCTGAACTGCACACATTCTAGAGTAAGACTTGGAGATGTTTTAGGTATTTTTAGTAAGGTAGTTTTGCCATCACTAAGCTGCAGCTAATGGTTTTGGCTTTGCTGCAAAATTAATTTTTACATTGGGCAAAAATGGCAGAATGTGAAATGTTTGATAGGGAGCTCAATCTCCTTTCTTCTACAAATGCATTAATCAAAAGCCTTACTTCCTCCCTCAGCTATATCATGGAGAAATAATACATTGCTTGCAAGATGGAAGAGATGTGAGGTTTGAAAAAAAAAAAAAGTATCAGAAATTGTGCAACCAAATGTTCTGTATCCGAAGAATCTCTTGCTTCTGGCATTACCACCATCATCCTCTACTAATACTATACATAACTCCAAAGTGAAAATTTATTTTCAGGTTCCACAAATTTGAGGCTCAAGTAGATCCCTACCTGCCTCCATAACTGCATGTGGAAAATAAATTTTGAAAGTAATTTTACCACTGCTGAAGATTTTCTATAAGTCAGAAACTTGCTTTCAAATGACGTTTCATATGAGTCATTATTCAAAACCATTCGGAAACTCCTGGCTGTTGGCTGAAACATACTAGCTTCGTCAAGTCTCATCTATGGGACACTTGAAATAAACGCGGAACTTTCCAGGCCACAAACTTTGACCTGCCTTTGGGATCTGAGACTGCGCAGTTGTTCTTCATTTTCACTTGCCTATTGATCCCTACGTTTTTGCTTTTACAGATGCCTGCCTCCCTAAATCTAAACTCTTACCAAACGACCTCAGTTTATATTTGTAAAAGAAAAACTGATGTTAAAAACCCACAACATCGTTATAAGGAGCAAGAGGAGAATGTAGTATTTTAAGACATTTTAAAAACTCGCTTGCAGCTCCCTGTAACCACACGTGAGGGACCTGCCCCTCCGGGACATTCCTGGTGCTCTCCTCTACTGAGCAGCCAGAGCACCTCCAGAGTTCCAAGGCAAGCACATAGGAACAGCAGGACCTCGGCTCGAGTGTCGCAGCCGCTCAGGACTTGTGTTACCCACACCCGCGGCTCGCTGCCCGCCCAGACGTTCTCTCCCCGCCCGGGCCTGGGGCCTGACACGTACCACCTGGACACTGCAGCCTTGCTCCACCGGCGCCCGGGGGGGCAGGGGGCGGTGAGTTGCGGGGGCACTCCCGTCGGCTCTCCCCGCCTCCGCCATGGCGGCCTCCGCCCCTCAGGGAGGAGGGGGCGACACTCACTCCGGAACGCCCTGGAGAAGCCGGCGCTCCCGGCCGGGCGTGTGGGTCGCTCACAGGCACCGCTGTGGGGTGCTGCCGACTCCCCGCCCGGTTTGCTCTGGAGAAACTCCCTCCGGGGCAGCGCCCACCTCTCCCCCCCCGCTCTAGGTTTCGCCGCCGCAGCCGCCTCAAGCCTGCCGCGTCCACACTCGGGGAAGCCGCAGCGGGCGGAACGACGATAGAGATGGCGGCTGGAGAGGCCGGAAGCGCTGCGCCGCGCGGCAGTCTAGGAAGGCGGCGGGCAGCGAAGGCTGAGGGGAGGGCGGGAAAGAGCTGGGGCCGCGCCGCGATTTGAGCACAGCTTCGCCTTCGGTCTGTAGGGCCTCCGCCAGCGCGCGCTGGCCCCTGCCTCGTGTTGGAGGAGGCTGCCTCGGCCTGCAGCTCAAGTGCGGCATCGCCTGCGGCGTTGCCCTGTCCTGGGCCAGGGTGTGCCGGTCTGGCGGTGGCAGGGCGGAAGGGCCCGTGTAGAGAAACACTGATTTCCTAAAGAAATGGTGTCTGCAGTGCCCACCTTTTCTCAAATTACATTTTCTTACTCAGCACTTTCTTGAACAAGACAGGTCTGTTCAGTGCTACCAATTGACTTTTCTTTCTTTTTTTTTTTTTTTTTAANNNCTACCAATTGACTTTTTTTTTTTTCTTCTTTTTTAAATTCAGAAATGGGAAAATACTTGGTGGTTGTAAGATTTATTGACCATTTACTTACCGAAACTAGAAGTGTGCAACCACTTACTCCCTTGAAAGTATTCACGCCTAAAAAGGATCGCAAGACCAGGCTGTATACAACAACCTATTCAGAAATTTTTTAATTTGCACAAAGCAATCTTTGTTGAGCAAAATCCTGAGATTATCCCTTGTTTATCTGAAGAGCCTGTTAAACAGCTAGACAATTCAAGCAGCAAACAGAGCAGAGTTATCTTAAAATGTTTGTTGGCACACAAATCTGAGAACTGAGGAGGTGAGGAAGACAGCCAAGCAGTAATTCACCCTTGGAATCTATTTCAAATTATCTACACAGCTTCTCTCCATCCAGCCTGAGTTTAATCTCTCTGTGAACAGCACTGCTAAATATGATCATTTCTTTTTTTCCTGGCGACGAAGGCTGCTAGCACTTTTATGTTGCCTGCATGCCTTGCTTTATCTAAGAAAGTGTAGCAAAGTATTGCTTTACTTGAGCTGAGCGAAACAAAAGTCTTAGTCAGGGACCAGACCCTCATTATGCGGAGCAGTCTACAAAATGTAGAGCAAAGCCCATGCTTCCTTCCCCCAGGAAAAAAGAGAACCAATGGAAACCACTAGAAATGTTTTCGAAGTTATATTTTGTAGCTGACCACAGAGGGTAATTAAATACAAACATCTACTTCAATCTGATTTTCATTTGAGGGGATTTTAGACAGACTTTTAAAGGCCCACAAGCATTCCAAAACTATTCAGTGGGATTTTCAGCATAACCTAGGCATCTAACTTCCATTGTGAGGTTGTTACCTACTGGATTTCAAAGATCTCGCAGGCATGTCTGTGTTCTTGAGCAACTGAGCAAAATACAGTCCATGGTTTTGTTGTCTATTCCTCTTTCATGTGGGTCAGAATGGAAAGAGTGCTCCTAACGCTGTTGTGACAAACGTGGAGAAACAAGCAAAAATGGTTTGGTCCTAGTTGTACTTCCAATTACTCTGAAGACTTTTCCAAGCAGTGTGGAGGAGCACACAAAGGCATTTTTGCAACTAAATGCATCAAAGACATGTCACATCACTTTTTTTTACCCTTTACTCCTGATACAATCACCTCTTGAGGATTCTTACTAGGAACATAAAACTTGCAAATTCTGGAGGGTTTTCCTCATCTTGGCAGAAAGACACTCAAAAAGCTATTTTGCTTTCTTTACATTCACTTTTGTCATTTAAAAAATGGCACAGACTAGTTCTAGTGTGGACAGATTTAATCTACTGACTTGTGAAGACAGATCTCAACTGATTCCCCTAGGAGTTGGTTTCCTGGTTTGTTGCTTGTGTTTGTTTTAATAATTAAAAAGTTTTCTCGTGTAAGGTATTGCAGGGATTATTCAGGTCAAGTCATGCTGAGTTTAGTTTTTTTTTGAAAGGGTCAAATTGTAATTGAGGCTAAAGAGTGCCCTTACAAATAACTATGTCTGTTGATGTTGTGGAGAGCATTTAGATGTATCTGTATTGGAACAACAGAATGAGTAAGCATAGAATTTTCTTCCAATGCATTTGTTGCTGAATTTACAAGCTTCAGTGCTAAAGCATTTCCAGAGCACACCATGTCAAAAGGGTCATTCAACCAAGTAGGTAAAATATTCAGCTTAGAGCTAGTTTTGAAGCCACTTCTATTCAAAGAATGCTTTGAGCTTCCAAAAAAGCTTAGTTAGTCTCATAAAACATCACAGTTGAGTGGCAAGGAGATGCAGTAATTCTCATCATACTACTGTAGAGCAGAATGGAACTTCAGAAGCTCATCTAGTCCTGCCCTCCTGAAACAGGATCAGCTCTGTCATTGCTCTTCTTCCAGCAGCTTTCCTCCAGTAATGGAGACCTCATAACATGCTCAGACCGTTTATTACAGTACTTACATTTTTCACCCTTGGAAAAGATTTCTTAATAACCAACCTAGATTTTGCTGTGATTTCCAAGCCCCCTCAAATTTGACAGGCTGAAATATTTACACCCAAGAAAAAAGATCCAGAGACCTGTCACCTCCATGGTTTTAGATCTGTTGAACCTGAGTCTAATACAGTATTTTTCCTTTTTACTTCAAAGCTTTTTTTCTACCTTTCTTCTTCCACTGACTGAAGCCTTCAGCTCCCAAAGTAAAATTCTTCAGCCTGAGTTCTCTGTTAGTAAGAAGAATGAAAACATTTTCCCTGTAACAAAAATGATCTTCCTTTCCTCCTACCTTAGTTGATTCAGCACTTTGACCAGACTTCAAGGCAGATGTGAAAAGTATTGATAAGCTATTTTTACAAATCAACCTTAGGACCTTATCCTGCCTTTTTGTACACCTAAAAAAAGTTACTCATTTCACAATCAAAAACACTGAGTCAACACAAATGAGGAGGCCAGTAACCTGCCACGGATAAGACTGGACTGTCTCATAAAGGGGACTGCCCAAAACCCCTTAAGCTTCTGATCTAAGAGGCTCCCTCAACCCCCTCCTTCAGGGGTCCCTGATAGCCCTCTCCCAAGGGTTTTTATCCCCTGCAGCTGTGTGCCTTCTCAGCTGCTTTCTTGCTAATGCCTAGCTTAACTCTTTCTTGGCCTGAGAGGACTTGCAAACTCTTTCCCAAATCCACCCAGCACACAAAACCCAAGTCATTCCTTTCCTCTACACAGCCACAACTTGCAAACCGTTATGTTTCCCTACTATCCTGATCTCTTGTTTAGGCTAAGGACATCTGATTCATGTAGTCCTTCCTCATTGGTCCTGCTTTAGACTTCCGTTTATTCTCATCACTGTCCTCTGGATTCTCTCTGAGCATTTTGCATCTGGAGAATGAGACCCAGCACCAGACTTGGTGCTCTTGCTGGGGATGTACCAGTGCTGGGCAGGATTACTGCCCATGACTTGTGAGCCATACTCCTGTTTGCACAGCTTAGTGCAGTGTTTGCCTTTTTCACAATGGCTTGACACTGTTGACTCCTAATCAGCTTGTGATCTATTATATCCCCTAGATCTTTTTCTGCATGAGGGAAACAGTATTTTAGCAGTTTTATTCCAGGCAGCCACATGAGAAGAAAATGACTGAAGTAGTGTGAGTGAGATTATCTGCTTTGTGCTTCAATACCAGAATTGTTTACTGGTTTCCAATTAGTTACATGTGTACACCCTGTTAAGGGAGCCACACAAGTGTCCCTAATACCTTCCTTGGGCCTTCAGAGCTTTTATTACTGATGGGGACTAGTACCTAACAGTTGTTTGGGCCCATTTCCCTATGTACTCAAGACTTCAAATGCTGGGCTGAAAGTGCAGAGCTAATTGCTTTGAAGAGAACTTCTAACATAGACATAGTGAGTTTGAATAAGCTCACTGGAAAATACTGTTGCTCTCTAGAGAAGATAAATTTCTCTCTTTGAAACCGTAGCTGTTGTTGCAGAGGATGTTGCTGTTGCTTGTTTCTTTTTTTAAAATGAGTCAGTCTGAAGAAGCCTGAGGTTGATCTTAGGAGTTGGAGAATGCCACAAATATTTTATTAACAGGAGTACTGGACTTAGATGCCGTTGTGGGTGAACTAAAAAGGTTCCATTCATTTCAGTACCAGTCCACGCCTCCAAACCAGCTCTTCTTGACCGCTACCAGTCATCCGGCTCCCTGGGCATTAGCACTTTATGTCCTCTGCTCAGTCTGCTGGGTCACATTGCAATCTTGTGCAGGCTTCTTGCTCTGCTTGAGTCATTCTGTTCACTGCTGTAGTTCAGGCTGTCGGAAAAATCTCAGTGTTTAGTGTGGGTTTGTGACATAAGGAGCGCATGGGATAAGGTAGTGGCAAGGGAGAGGCACAATTCTTCCACAGAATTGAACAAGATCACTGCAGGTTATTCTTTCCCTAGGGCTTCAATAATTGAGCAATGTTATGCAAAGTTAGGCTTCTGTTTGACAATCTTTTCTTAAAGGTAAGAAAAGGTATTTTTTAAAAGTACCTTGAAAAGAAACATCTTTACTTTCCAGCTGGTGAAATCTGCTGAAGAATCCAGCGACTGGCAACTGATTATGGTCTAACCACCTCAGTTTATACAGTTTGGTTTTGTTATTAAGTAACCAGTGTGAAACTCAGTAAAGTAATAATGGTATTTTCCTTACTTACCCAAAAAGCTTTATAAGTAAGTTATTTAGAGGGGGAAAAAGTCTTATTTACAAAAGATAGGAAGACTCAGATAATGGAAAATAAATAAAAGTTAACCTTGAAATCCCATTTTCCTAATCTTGACAAGTTCCTGTGTGCCACAAGTGATAACCCTTGAAAATCAAAGCTCCTTCTTGAAGAAGAATAAACCTGCAGAATGTTTACTCTAGATTGTTTGTTTTTAAAAAATCATACCTCTCTTTGATCTGAAAAATGGAACAACTTATGAAACACAGTTATGCCAAAGAGCTGAGGAAAGTAGGTGGATTTGTGTATTTCCCAAAGATTCACTGGTAAATTCATACTGTTCACAGTCAGAATTTTGTTGAACTTCAGTACCTTTGGGAGCTTAAACTTCTTTGTGTATAAGTACAGGAAGCATCTGACATTTTAAGATGGGAAAGTGCTTAAAGAAATAAATCATATCCCTACAAAGGAATGTATACATAGCAGGAACTGGGATGTGTATAATACACAGAGATCCACAAGACAATGTATTGCATGCACATCTTTATATGACATACAGACAGGAAGGGAAATGAGTAATATTTTTAATTATGAGTTAGCCAAAGGCCTCCAAAGAAAAGATTGCAAGAATTGTATAGCTCTAGAGAATACAGCAGCATTTAGTTAATACAGCAGCATTTAGTTAATACAGCAGCATTTAGTTAATACATCTTCATTGAAAATGGAACTCAATAGGTTCTTTAAATCTTTCTACTACCCTATAAAAGGCATCTTATGATATCATGCCTTATTGTATCTTTAAATGTCATTATTAAAATACTAATCTACTCTGAAAAGTGAGTCTTTAATTACATTTTATTGTGACTAATTCCATTTCAGTTTTGTTTCCTTTTCAAAGATTGCTTTTCCACTTTCCTACCAGCGCTTCAGACTCACCCTGCGGCATGAAATTCAAAGTTCTTTCAGGTTCGCGCATCTTCAGTAGAACAGATTTTACAGCTTCATTAAAGTTAACCATACTGCTGATAACACAAAGGCTGATAATACTGAGCTGCTTACTCCCTTACAGCTGTATTGGCTGTGTGTTGTAAAAGAGTAGTAAAGATGTAATTCTTGTCAGAAAATTGACCAGATGTGAGTGAAACAGAGACAGGAAACTGTTCTCTTTCAATGAAAAGCTGTTACTCTATTTTTTATGTGATTTTTTCTCTGAATGTAACTCTTCTCAAGGCCAGAAAGGCATTTGAACAGCTGACAAATATGGTCCTAACCTGGGGACCTTTGGGTCTATGAGAAAACAACCCAACAAGCTGTGCAAATGGTATCTGTGATGGCTTCTTATTATCTGGTCTGTGAGAAAGATGGAGGCACAGCCCTAGTCTGAGATCATCTGTCAAGTCAAGCCTCATGACAGAGACATTCTCATTCTGGGCCAGTAAGCCCAAGTGCAGGAAATGTGGGATACTGTGGGGAGCAGGGGGTGACAAATCCACCAGGCTCTCAGGTCTGCACAGCACTGGTGCTTTTCTCTGGCTTCAGGGGAGGTGAGAAACTGTAGCCCTATGAATTGTGAGAGACTAAGGGGACTGCTTGCATTGAGAGGACAAGGAAAGGAAGGTCTGGAATGCTTTAGACCTCAGCAAATCTGCCTGTATTATAATCTTTTCAAAGGATGTTATCAAATCACAATAATTCTTTGTGACTAAACTGACAACTGTGTCATGTTGTTTTGTTTTGTTTTTTTTTAGGTAAGGTTATGATATCTTCAGTGACATAACACTACAGATAGAATTTGGCCATTGAAAGTGTTTTAGGAGTAGGTCTATGTAGGCTACATTGTTGTGCTAACAGGATATAAGAGATGACAGTACATTGTTTCATTGTCTAGAGGCTCCCTATTAACATCATCCTGATGCCATCAGAACATGCAATTAACCATACACAAAAGACTACTTCTCTGTCCCTGTGACAAAATCCTTACTTGTCTGCTTCAGTTGAAGACTCTTATTTTTCCATAATCAACCCAGCTACCTAACTTCTAGGTAAACTCTCCCTTCCCAAATAAGGTGTTTCTATTCTCTACTGCAATGGAGAGAGAGGTTTAATTTCCCTATCTTGGGAAGCCAAGATGGTGTTTTTGCCTTCAAGTGAAATCAACTAAAAATAGCATTTTACTAATGTTGCTTCCTGTGCTATGTCCAATACTCTTGAGACAGAGTTCAAGGATATCTAAGTGTCCAGCTGCATGGATAGCACTGGCCTAGAAGCAGATCCTGCAGGTATTTAAATCTTGGGGCATCTGTATATTCTTATGAGAAGATTTGTTTTGTTTTAAAACCTCCAACGGTACAAAGTTGTATTGGTTACTGTTCTCATTTAGGTTCTCAGATTATTTGTGCCCCAAACAACCCATGTGTGTGTGCAAGTTGTGGTTATTATGCACATCAACTTGAACTTTGACATTTCGTACTGTTGGAGAACCCTGGTATGTGCATTGCTTTATCTTCCCACCATCCCTGCAGTTGCTCTTCATTACTGTCAGTGCTAATTAGTTAGAAAACTGCATTCCATTTTGTTTGGGCCAATTAACTGGTTGGAGAGAATGGCTCTTCTAGGATTCCTGCTATCTGTGTATCATCAGCCATCATCTACTGAGTCATTAAATAAACCTGAGCTCTGCTGTGCTTTTCAAAGCAGAAAATGCTTGTTTCTCAGTTGACCAGCTTGCAAAAACTCTTCACAGTTTTGGGAATCACTCTCTTATGACAATTAAAGGGGAAAAGACATAATGTAGGCAGTTAAATAGCTGTTGCATGAGTTATTACCATAATTATATGCATTTTCATGTGTTTAGGATGCCATCTTCCTAAATTCCAGGGAAGAAGAATACCAGCAGAGGAAACAGTCCTTGTGCTGCTTCAATATTGTGACTTGCAGCCTGTCTGAAAGCATAACAAAGACTTGATTGTGCAAGTTCCCAGCTGATCCAACAAGCAATGAATTAGTGAGCAGTGGTCAACAGTGAAGGAGTGGATATCACAGAGGGCAATTCAAAAAGGTTATAGTGCTGTGAAGTGAGGGAGGCATGAAATGAAATAGGACTAGAGGCACAAAGATCATCAACCATTTGACTTAGTTCTGCAGTTCTACTTTTTATTTTCTTGAAATGATCCACCATTCTTGGACCTAAATAGGAGGGAGGGGGGGGAAAAAAAAAAAAAAAGACTGTAAAAAGGGCTGTAAACTGGTATGAGATAAATCTTCCAGTATAGAAAAAAGCAATTTTGTTATTTTGGTCTAAATGAAAGATAGTTTAAAAACAGAATCTGATCTAACTAATCAATGAGATGTCCAGAAACCTGGTTGGAAGACATGTTAGCTAGCATGAGACAGGTCACTGTTAGCAGTAGGAAGTACAGACTGTGTCCAGCATTTGAGTCCACATAAGGCCCAACCCAGTTTTGTCTGCATGAGACTTAGGAATAAAGGAATGAGAAAGTTTGATCCATAACAAAAGACCTCCTCCTCCTCCTCTTCAGAGGAGCACAAGTATCTAGTGCAATCTACAGTGGGGAGGATTCCCTTTCCTTCAAAATCTTTTTACCCTTGGATGGATTTGATTGGATTTCCAACCAGATTCCTGTCTGAGAAAGCAGAAATACACAGACATACATTACCAAGATAACAAAGTTCAGATCTGATACTTAAGTACTGCTTCAAGGACTTCTCCCAAAAGTATTAAAAGAGAGTTTGAGTGACCTCAGCATCCTCTAGAAATATTAAGATTTATTCTTGCTTCATGGTGTTTCTGAGTAAAGACACTTTCTAATTTGCTGGTCATTACTTGTCAGTTTTCATTAAACTTCATGGCTTGTCACTGTCCTTGGGACATTTCTTTTAGTCTCAGCAAGGCCTGTTACCATACCTTTGAGCTTTCCTGTTGTCTCTTCCACCACTCACAATAAATTGGCAGACCACAAGGAATTTGTATCACTTGATTTTCAGGGTTCCTTATCAACTAAATTCAGCATCAGAATATAGAGAAATGACTCTCAGAAGGTCTTGCAAGGAACTGGGTGGAGACTTTGACAGAGAACCTAACTTGCCTCTTCCTCAGTCTACTACTTAATCAATGAAGCATTTCTGTGGTCAGGTCTGTAGGCACCTAAATGAGAGTGTAATCAGACCTAATAAAGCTGTGATAGCCAAAATATGCCCAAAAAACCCCACACCAACACAGAATTTAAAAAAAAACAAACAACCCTCCCAGAATGTGTTTCAGCAGATGCATTGTTTGTCATCTGGAAACTCTGCAAAACAGAAAGATTGTCATCTGAGCTTCAGATCTCTTTGGAGGAGCTTTCTTGCTGCGGAGCTGGGTGGTGCTAACAGGACATGGGGTTGCAAGGCCCTTTAACCCTTCCTTCAGATACCTCTGCCCTGCAAATACTGCCACAGAGCAGCACAAAGGACCCTGCTTTGTGAAGCAGCACAGATCTGATTTCATGATCTGATCCGCTGTTTTTCCTTAAGCAAATATGTAATAATGTCGGAATTTATGGATTAGTTAGAGAATCCCTGATCTGCTTTAATCACATTGAGTGCTGCTCCTCCTGGAACGGCGCTGGTAGGAGCACAGTGCAGACAGGCAGCGTGTGCACAGAGAGCTGTTACTTTGCTCTGTTCACACTGCAATATTTGGTAAGGCATTACTCATTTAGTAAGTGATTGGGTTTAAGAAGAAATGAAAACTCATGTGCTGTTAATAACAACTGGGCAAACCTCGCTGCCTTTCTTCTTGTAAAACTACCATTGATCCCGGGGGCGGGGGGGGGAAGCAAGTTTGTCATATGAAACCTACCCCTTGGGCCAAATCTAGCTCATAGGAGCTTGGCAGCCTTGCTCTAAAAAATCCCTCTCATCAGATCTGAGGTTGAACTCGGCTCTGAAAAGACCTGCTGTTGAAAATTGAGTGTGAAATTTGCAAATGATGAAGTCGAATTATTTACCTTGTTAGTTCATCGTGTCTGCAAAAATATTCTCTTCCCTTCTAGTAACCTAGCAACGAATACACAGTGCACAATTATTTTTTTTTCACAATTTGTAGGAGAGTTGCATTAAAATGCATGTCAGTGTCTTTATTTCATGACAGGCATGTAGCAAACAAGACTGCAAATGTTTGTTTATCCTGGCAAGGGCTGGATTTGTTTAGTGTTAGTTTTGTCTAAGTTCTGAAACAGAAAGGAAAATACATTCTTGTTTTCAGATTGGTGTTACAAATATTCTCTTTAGCTTTGCTTTTATTATGAAAAGATATTACTAATGGATCTGGACCTTTATCCTTTGCTGTCAGATTCTCCTACCATGTACTGGAAACTTCTGACTACCTTTGAAGGCTACAGGTTGCAGACTGTATGCAGGCTGGAGGAACTGGTGAAAATAAAAAACTAAACCAGCCAAGAGGATGCACAACAAGATAAATATCAGCTTCACCAGTGGCAGAAATTACATTCTCTAAAACAGGAAATTAATGTTCATTAGATGGTAGAAATAACCCACAGGTCCTCTTGAAAAGTTCTCAGATTAAACGCTGGGTTTCTGAGTACTTTTTGGCAGACATTTGAAATACCTAGGTTATTGTGAAATGAAAAGAAAACACTAGTTCTTGTGGATGTAATGTGCAGGACTATCCCCAAAACAACAATATGCTGAGGCCTCTTTAGAGTTTTTTTGGTTTTGACTTCAGCTTTATCCACTCTCAGGCATGCAGGCATGAGTTAATGCCTGCAACCCAGAGGAGTCTCTAGGCTTAGGCACTAAATCCTCTGCCTGGCTCCCCAGGTTCTGAGACAGCTTTGCTGTGTGGGATGGCAAATGACCTGTGTTTCTTAGCTATCTTTTGTGCTTTGTGTTACCTTTTTGATCCTCTCAGTAGCCTGCTTGGGTCTAGACATCATTCCCTTCATTGTTTTTCAGTTTGATGTGCTAAGAGTGAAATGCAAATTCCTGTCTGCATGGGCTGGGTCGCTGTACAGTTGAAGGTGCTTGGAGTGGGAAGAAATACTGAGATAAAGCATTGGAACCATTGCCACTGTAATGCTGTGGCCCTTTGCTTGATGAAAATGGTCCTTGGTATCCTAAAGCTATGGGTTTAGCACTATCACA
The DNA here is from genome assembly GCA_013396675.1 of Eubucco bourcierii. Lineage (NCBI taxonomy): Eukaryota > Metazoa > Chordata > Aves > Piciformes > Ramphastidae > Eubucco > Eubucco bourcierii. Next base: position 523,003 of record VWZE01008295.1, read on the forward strand.
GAGTATAGATTTAATCCTTAGCCCACTCCTTGGCCAAGATCATACCTCATTCAGGCTCCCTAATCTGCATGTATTTTAGCTGGCTGAGGTGCTCAAATTAGGAATAGCATAGCCGGGAGTGTAGTCTCCCTCTGCAGTCAGCATGGAGAGGCAGGTGCTTGCAGAAGGTGATTCAGCTCTCACCTGGGCTGAGTCACTTGGTTTTGCAGGGGCTTTGCTCTTGTTGCCTCTGGGGCACCCACAGGAGGAGAGCACACCTGGCCTTCCTACTTCAACTCCAGGGTCAGTCCCTGCTCCATGTCTGTGAGATGGAAATAAAGAACATGAGCAGAAAGGGACATCTATTTGCCAGCAACTCTTAAGAGCAGAAATTTAAAACCCAAATTAGACACATTAGCCAAACTACTGATTTGCCTTTAATGCTAAAGAATTCCTGGCAAATGAAGGTCACTGCCTGCAGAGGTAGCATCCTCCCCTGCTTTTACACTCCCTCATGCAGCCAGAGCCAATAGATATAACTTCAGGTACACTCACTGGTTTGGCCACATCACAAGTCTGGGCATCTCCACTTTGTTATTTATTTATCATGGTGTTATGTTTTGCAATTAACTTCTTCAAATAGTGTTGGGTTTGGGTTTTTGGGTTTTTTTCCCTCATTAGATTTTTTCTGTTTATCTGACAATTAAGACTGAAAGTCTAAGTCTCTCTTCTGTGCCTGCAGCAAAGCCCATTATTTGGGTGGGAGTCGGTGGGGATCCCAACGCAAGTATCAGAGGCGGAAGCTGGATTGTGCGTGCAGCGGGAGCTGCCAGTTCAGTGGGTAGCTGTTTGTTCCAGAGCTGCCTGTGTGTCCAAGGGGAGAGGGGCAGCTTCGCTCCCAGCACTCCCCCGCCCCCTCTTTCAACACTTCTGTCATGCTGCCTTAAAATCTGATCTCTAAACTGACACTGTGCCATCAGAAATCCTGCTGTCCTGAGACTTGATTTCAGGCATGCAGTTAACATCAACTTCTTCTAGGAAAGATTTGTTTGGGTTTTTTTTTTTTTCTTTAATTGTGCGTCGCTTTCTGTTACATTCCAAAGGCCAAAACTTTTCCATTAAAAAAAAAAAAAATACTAGCAAGCCATAAAGAGCAGCAGTTTAGGAGTAATAGGAACTATACCCAGACACTAGCACTTACAGAAGAAGGAATAAGCAGAAGGATGCAGTTATGGATGAGTTATTTAGTAGTTTTAATTCCATGAGAGCAAGTAACAAAGTCATCCCTCACTGCACGCAAAGATTTCCCACTGTCTGTTCAGCTGCTGAACTTCTTCCTGCTTGCTTCTGCTTTCTCCTGTCTCCTGGATTTACCTTACAAATTCTGTTTCTTTCATATTGATCTTGTATTAATTTTCTATTGTCCTCTCTGTGGCTTGTTTGAATTCTTAGACCACTCTCCTCCCTCCTGCTTTGCTGTGCATGCTGTCTAGCTATGGCTTTGCCTTTCCAGAAAATACCCTCCTTCTCCTCCTTCCCCCTCCTCCTTTTAAAGTCTCAGATTTCCCTTCCTGGCAGCCAGTGAGGGGCTGCACACCATGCATTGGGCGTTGGGTCTGCTCTGTAACCACAGGACCTGATTCACCTCCTGCAAGCTGAGTAGCATGAAAATAAATCAGCTGAGGAGGATCTGGTTGGAAGTTGCAAAACACGGGGACACATGGTGAAACCAACACACGGCCTGGGTAATGACCAGCATAGCTCTCAAGGAGTTTGCAGTTCTCCCCTATATATTCCCTATGGGACAGCAATGCTGAGTGAGACCTTTCAACAGATTAGCTCTGCCACACTGCTTAAACCGGCTTTGCGTGTTCAGCTGAGATGTGCTTAACCCAAAATCCTGCATCTGAAAGCATTGTGCCTTCCAGCTGGGTCCCAGCTTGGCAGCAGTTTTGTCCCTAATACCTAGGATCTAAGAGCAGCCATGCTTTGAAGAAAATGTAAGTCCAGATCTAAGCTTGAACCCATCTCTAATCAGCACTTGATTTTGGTTTTTTCCACATCTGAACATCTGAGTACTGAAAGAAATTAGTCATCTCTCCTACAACAGGTTCTCCTCCTGCAGCTGCCTGTTCTCGAGTTTTTAAAAATCACCAGTGTTTGTGCCAGCATTTGGAGCTGCCACAAGCAAATACTTAAAGTGAGTCTAGAAGCAAGTGTCTGAAATGATTGTGTAGATCCTCGTCTTTGAGTTGCTTCTTGAGGAAGGCAGTGGAGCTTTATTGGGGTTGAAGTGTTGGAGTGTATGAAGCTGTTTCCAGAACCTGTATCTCCAGTCCTGTCACATTAGGCCAGTATAGTAACGTAGTGGCTTCTGTTTTCAGAGCAGTGTGAAAGCCTTCACTACAGAGGATTTATGTTTCCTTTAGACATTATACAATATTTTCCTCCCAGATTTCAGTGAAGTTCTGCTCCTTCTGAATCGTAAATGCAAAAAAAAAATTGCTGTTCAGAATGTTCTCTCTTGAAAAGATGTTTGCTTTTCACAGCTCAAACAGAAAACAGCTCAGTGCATCCAAAAGCTGCCTCACCCTTTGAGCGTGTTCCCAGATCTCAGCCAAGTGCACTACTATGGAATAGCTGTGAGTAGCCGGAAGAGTATTGTGGGGATTGAGATGCAAATGAGCAAACCAAACAGCCCCAGTCTCTGCAGAGGTTCCCTATCTCCTTCTGCCCCTCACTTTTGAACTGATGGAAGCTTAACTTGGGCATGGTTCTGCAGACAGGAACGCAGTTCCTGCACCCATAACCCCAGGGCTCTGCACCCAGAATCCTTGGCTGGCTCTGCAGCCAGGATCCTTGGCTTTGCTCATTTGTAAGACTCATGATCTTGGGGCAGATGAACTGTATCAGCAGCATGAAGGCATGGAGGGCAGGAGGGGCTTCCAACCCCCCTACATTGACGTTATTTTTCTATGTCCTCAGACCTAAATACCACCACCTTTTCTGAGTTAAAAGGTGGGGAATGAAAGCCAGAGGTAGTACCCCCTGAAAAATAGCACAAGCTGTTCTCTATCTTTAAAGTTCCCTGTTTTCAGACAGCTTCAAAAGTTCCAAAGTGTAATGTGAGCAGCTGCCTGGGCACTTGTTTGTTTTGTCAAATGCAGAGAGTTAGAATATTGCAAAGGAAATCAGATACAGTAAGCTGGGGGTGGAGTGTGGGTTTGGGGGGCATGCAGAGGGTCGCACACATAAACATGCTGGGGAATAAAGCAGTGTGGTGTTTTCTCTGTATGCTTTTCTTTCCAGTATGAGGGAAGGAAGCAAAACACTCTAACAAAACCTTCTTCTAAAGAAATAATCAAGGCACTGAGCTCTAAAGCCCGTGTCACTGCACACGACCAGGAGAATAAAGCATTTTGCATCACTGGGTGTTGTCATCACTTTGCTCAGTGTTGTCCCCGCATGCTAATTACATGTTTACATGCATTGCATCATTGGACATAATTACTGTAATTATGTTAATACTTCATAATCAGCAGAACAGTACCTGTAATTTACCACACAAAAACGACATGAAAAGCTAAACCCGCAAAAGGAAAGGGACACACTGTGAAGGATTTCACCCCGAGTGCAGAAGCAGGCAGGAAGCACTCAGAGCTGGGATATCCTGGCTTAGCCATCAGATCCTCCCAAGCAGCACCAGGACACTTCCCAAGGTGGTTTAAAAGGCACCAAGAAGTGTAAGACACGAAACTGAACAGGGTGTCAGTGTTTAATACTCATCCATGAACTCTCACCTAGAAAAATCTGTGGAGTGCCCTTAACAGAGCTGTGTGACAGACACTTGAGAGAACAAGAGACTGAGAAACTCAGTGATCTGGAAATATTTTAACCCTTCTCCTATCTGTGGTTGACCAATATTGATCTCAACCCCCTTGATGCTTCTCTGAAAGAAATATGTGGTGCCTGGCATATCAGAATGCAGTCTGTATGCAGTTCTATCCTCTCACCCCACCCCATCTCCACATCTAGGGTTTTTTTCCCCCATTTATCTTAGCATGGGTAGTTTGGGCTGATTCACCCCCACAATTCCTTCACATCCTGGATGGAATTTCTTTGCCTCTGGTTTCTCTAAGAGTCTCTGCCACCAAGAGTTAAGTATCCGAAATCAACTACTGGATAACAGTGGCATTAAACAAGAGAAAGATCCAGAGTGGTCATCAGGCCTTGGAGAGTTTTAAACGATCGAGTCCCAAGTGCTTCCCAGTAAGTGGAGACACAAGAAGGCTCCAGCAAAATTGTCAGCCTCCATCCATGCAGGAATCTTGCCTGGCAAGAGATCCTGCTGTGGGCAGAGGAACCCGCTGCGGCAAGGGTCACTCCTGGCACCTAACCATGTATGGGGACAGGCAGAAGGTCACTGCTAGCACCTTTCCTTGCTCGGGTCAGAGAGACGATCACTACTGACACTTTGCCATGCATAGGGACGAAGAAAGAATCACTGCTGGCACCTTGCCATGCACGGGGACGAAGAAAGAATCACTGCTGGCACCTCGCCTTGCCCGAGAACAGGCAACGAATCACTTTCCTGGGGTCTTTCGCGGCCAAACGAAATCGTCTGCTCTCTGGGCATCACCCTGCACACCCAGGGCGGGCCTGGGGACAGCCCGCAACAGGGGACAAGGAAGGACAGAAGGGTTCATGGCCTAGGCCAGGGCACCTGCAAGAAGAGGCAGCGGTGGTTCCCGCACAGGGGTGACCCGAGCGGGGCTGTGGCCGGGGCCAGCTGCGCTTCCAGATCCGCGCCGCGTTTTCCTCGCACAACAAGTGCCGCCCCGCCGGGGGGAGGGGGGTGGAGGCGGGGCCGGCTCTTTGCGGGCGGCCCGGGGAGGCCGGGCCGCTCCCGCCCCTCAGCTGGGAGCCCGCAGCGAGCTGGTGCAAACTTCAGAGCCGAGCAGTAGCGGCGCAGTGCGGAGCCGGGCATGGGGTAGCCGCTGCGCTGTAGTGTGCTCCCCACCATGTAGGCGAGCCTCCGGGCATCGCTCCGCGCCGCCTGCACCGAATTCGTACCGGGCCCGGGGGGACCATGCGGAGCGCCCCGGCCGCCGGGCTCCTGCCGCTGCTCCTGGGGCTGCGGCTGCTGCTGAGCGGTGGCGCCGCGGCTCAGTACTCGAGCGACCTGTGCAACTGGAAGGGGAGGTGAGCCCAGACCTCGCCGGGATGGGGATGGGGGAGAAGCGGGAGTTGCCACGTCCATCCTCCTATCCCGTACGGGAAGAAGTGGTACCGAAAACAAAAGGGAGAGCTCTCCCGCAGCGCAGGGCTCTGCGATGCCCGGCCCGGGGTCGGGGAAGAG